>OX103943.1:81010714-81497239 GCA_944470405.2 Schistosoma mattheei
ATAATTCGAGTGAAACGGTCTACGCAGGTTAAGAGATAAGAGTATCCATTTGAATCTGGTAAAGGTCCTACCAAATCCAGATGAACATGGTCGAAACGAGCATCGGGAGTTTTAAACGAGCCTAAGGGACATTTATTGTGTCTGATAACCTTAGATTTTTGGCAGCTTACACAGGAGCGTGCCCACTCCCTCACGTCTTTATTCATGCCAGGCCAGCAAAATCGTTCTGCTATAAGCTTGATGGTTGCACGAACACCTGGATGAGAAAGTTTGTGCAATGTGTTGAAGACATTGCGTCGATAATGTTTCGGCACGATTGGGCGATCCCTACCTGTAGATGTGTCACAAAGTAAGGTTTCCTTACCTGTTCCCATCTGTTTGATGCGTAGTTTAAGTGTTGTGGACGATAACTCGTGCTGAAGATCACTGTCTTCTTTTTGAAGCTCGGCGAGTTTAAGAAGGTCGATTCCTTGGAAACTGTTCAAGGAAGTTATACGAGATAAAGCGTCTGCAACTACATTGTTTGCTCCAGAGATGTGTTGAATATCTGAAGTAAACTGCGAAATGTAGTCCAGTTGTCGAGACTCACGGGGAGAGTACTTGTCAGAAGGAGAGCTTAACGAGAAAGTGAGCGGTTTATGGTCCGTGAAAAGAGTGAATTCACGGCCTTCGATATAGTGTTGGAAATGCCGTACAGCACAATACATAGCTAGGAGTTCCCTACCGAATGTGCTGTACCTCGATTCGGTGTCTAGCAACCTTCTAGAGAAAAATGCCAAGGGTTGCCAGGAGTTGTTAACCCATTGTTGTAAGACTCCTCCGATTGCTGAGTCGGATGCGTCTACTGCGATGCTAATGGGTGCTCGGGTGTCCTGATGTGCGAGCATTGTTGCTTTAGCGATCAGTTCCTTGACTGTGGAGAATGCTTTTCGTGCGGTGTCGTCCAAATTAATGGATTTCGCATTTCCACGAAGTTGGTCGGTCAGAGGTTTCATAAGTGATGCGCATCTGGGTATGAAACGTCTATAGAAACTTACCAGGCCGTTGAACGTGCGTAATTGCTTGACGGTGGTCGGTTCTGGGTAATCCAGAATGGCCGCCACTTTGGTTCTAAGGGGTCGGATACCTTGAGCATCGATAGTGTGACCCAGAAAGTCTAACGAGTCGGTTCCAAATTGGCATTTCTGAACGTTTACAGTTATGCCATGTTTTTGTAATCGTTCGAAAACAAGGTCCAGATGCTTGAGATGTGTTTCTCTGTCCGGACTTGCGATTAGACAGTCGTCAACATACGCGTGTACGAAGTTGAGACCTCGAAAAACGTCGTCTATGAATCTTTGGAATGTTTGAGCAGCATTCCTTAGACCGAAAGGCATTCGCAAAAATTCATAGAGTCCGAAGGGAGTTATGATAGCCGTTTTCGGTATGTCGTCAGTGGCCATAGGGATTTGGTTATACGCTTTAACCAAGTCGATTTTCGAAAAGACAGTTGTACCTTTCAAGGTAGCTGTCAAATCGTGAATGTGAGGCAACGGGTAACGATCGGGAATGGTTTTCGCGTTCAATCGCCGATAGTCACCAGTTGGACGCCAATCGTTGCTGTCCTTTTTAGGGACCATGTGCAACGGAGATGCATATGGGCTACTTGACGGTCGTATGATTCCTAAGTCCATCATGTGATCGAATTCGTTTTTCGCTAACCTTAGCTTTTCAGGAGCTAGTCGTCGTGCTTTAGAAAATACAGGTGGTCCTGTAGTCGTGATGTGATGTGTAACATTGCTGGTTACACACGGTAGTTTCGTTTGCGTTTGTTGTATCCCAGGGTACTTATCGAGTAGTGGTTGATAGAGTGGGTCTATCATATGTTTAACTGTGACTGGGGATACTCTACAACCAGTAAAAGAAGTTACGCAAACGGACAAATTAGTGTTTCCGTCTACTAGCCTCCGTTTGCGAGTGTCGATGATCAGATTGTGGTGTTGTAGAAGGTCCATACCAATGATTGGCATAGAAACATCTGCAACGACGAAAATCCAGTGAATGGGTTTGCGTAAACCCACGTTAAGGTAAACGTACCTTTTGCCATACGTAGCGATCGGTTTTCCGTTTGCCGCCTGTAAGTTTAGGGTCGATTCGTGAAGTCGGTCGTTAGGATTTGCTGGGAGAACGCTAACTTCTGCGCCAGTGTCGACGAGGTAGCGAACTCTCGTTGTCACATCTGTGACGAATAACAGACGGCTTTGTTCGCCGGCTACGGTTGCCGTTAACGCGTGCCGGCTTGGAAGTTTCCCGAATCAGTCGGTTTCGTGTTGGGAAAATTGCAGGGTTTTCTGCAATTTCTGGAAAACTTTCCATACTGGTTATGATACCAGCACCAGTCGGGGTTATCTGTCTCTCGTGGTCTAGAGACAGATCGCTTACGAGAAATGCTTCTACGTGGTGTGCGCGATCTCTTACGGTCGGTACGAAGACTAAGATAACGCGTGAGTGTGTGACATAAGTCGGTTATGTCATTCTGAGTCGTGTGAGGCTTTTCTTTGACTGAAAATACCTCGGTAGTAGAAGGTTTCGTAATTTCTAGAATGCGGTCGGCAGATACAGCTAGTTCGTCTAAGGCGTTGTTCTGGAACGAGACCAGAACTGCTTGCACCTGTTGGGGAAGTTTTGACAAGAAGAGTTGTTTGAATAGACCTTCGTCGAAAGTTCTTGGGCCTATAACCTCTCTCATCCGTTGCAACATGTCCGTCGCAGAACCGTGTTGCAGGTCGATATTGTTGAAGAGTTGATCTAACCTTTGTCGATCGGTTAGGTCTCCTCGTTTAAGAATCGAGCGTTTTAAGATTTCGTAAGGATCGGAAACATCACTAGTAAACATACTAGGTGTTACGTACCTGTTGAATTCCCGCGGCAGTGCCTTGACTACTGCGAGGAATTGTGCACGTGTGTCGATCACGCCGTGCTCGGAAAAGTCGGCTTCTGCGTAGCAAAACCAGGCTTCGATGTTGTCGGGCCAGAAAGGCATCAGTTGAAACGAAGGTGGGGACAAGGTCTTAAGCTTGAGTACTTTAGGTGTCTGTTCAGTCATGATGAAATATGAAGTACGATAATGAACGAGGGGAAAATATATATATATATCCAAGAAAAACACGAAAAAAAATCACAATGTTTAAAAAAAATAAAAAATAAGGCAATGATATATAAAAATCCCAAAAAGGAACAGACTCACAGTTGCAATAAGGTGTACCAGATCACGACGGTCTCACCAATGATGATGTCACAGGTATTCAGTGTTTGACAACGCTTCTACCAGTAACACCTTCTAAGATATTTCGTTCCCACCAAGAGAAATCAAAAGACAGAGTCGAGGAGATCGGAAGAGTATATTTGGCGATGACCAATATACCGGGATTCTCTGATCTAATCTGGCTAGCGATTGTGGTTGATGTTGAGCACGGCGTTACTACACGTGATCTGGTGCGGATGCCTGACCGAGCGCCTTCAGCTAGATGAGTCCACTAAAACATATGGTCAGCATCCAATGTCGAAAACTTACAGAGCTATTTATTTTAGGGATTTATTTACCGCTACAGGTTTACCAGAACGGCTTGCAACCGGGAAACGAATTTCAAGAGGCCAGTGAAAAGAATCGACAACTGGAGGAAGAGTGTGGAGTGTTCTCAAGCAATCCCGGGTCACCAAAAAGAAACAATAATGCCTAACCTTTGGGATTTTGTATAAATAAAGTATGCAACTAAGTTACTACATCATCACCTTTCTCAAACAAAGGGTATATTGAAAATGCCTGTTTCCGTAATTTGTAAAATAATAAGTAGACAAAGTGTGAAAAATTAAAGTCAGCAATCAGTCATATATGATACAATAATGGGACGACATAGATAACTCAAAAGCTACTTGCGACAACAATAATAATATCAGTAAATTGTTATTGTTTAGTGTTATAAAGTTTTATTTATTTACTCGAATAAAACAATTCGTCGCTTGTTGACTTGGTGCAGTATGGTATGACGCAGAATAACATGATATAATATGGCAAACATTTTAACATCATGCTTGTATTAACGAATGATATCAAAGAGTCGTATTTACACAGACAAACTTCATGTAGAAAATGTAATTTCATAAAATGACTATGACGACTCTATATGAAGGTTTGATGAGTCTCAAAAATCTGTGATATCAGAAAATGTTTACGAACTCGTGTAGCCGAAGGTAAAAATTAGTACGAAGAAAAGAAGAAAACTCATAGTTTCATATAAAGGTGTGAAACGATGATGAGCAGGTTGGACTAATAGTAACGTTACTACCACGATTAATGAATGGCGATTGTTTAAACTGTAGGGAGGTTACGTATATGTGGTGGTTGAATGAACTAATGATTCCTTTGTACTTGTTGAACGCTTGAGTTCGAATTCTAGATACAGTACATTCGTTTGTGGTTATCTACTACTTCTTGATCCGATTACGTTATTTCTGGAATTCTTAGTTTATACTACAATTCAAATACATATAAATATCATACTGGCATCGCGATGGAGCCTGTAATGGAATTGTCGGATATGCATTCAGATCTTGATGCGTCTGAGGATTACTTTGAAAAGTTCGAAATCTGGGCTATGACCAAGGAAGATGATGAGGATGTATTGTAAAATCGCGAGTTGGCTACTCTAAATTCTACCGATTGACAAGCTTCAGATATCCGAGTTCGACCCCAATACTGTTCCCAATCTCCAATATATCAGAACACGAACCGTAGATGGAAAATCGTTTATGGGGTCAGGAGCAGCAGAATAATGATTTACAAGCAAATGCATGTTTATACAGTTAGGATTACTATAAATATTGACCAACAGAAAGATGACACGTTAAATAATGTTGACCAATAGGAAAATGACACGCGAAATAAATATTGATCAGTAGGGAAACGACCAATAGAGAAATGACACCATTTAACGTTCAAGGTAGCGTTAGACTTAACCGGATAATTGTTTTTGGGATATTTTTCTGAGTATCCCAACAGGGTGTTAATGTTGTAGCACAGTTCCTCACATTCATCGGAAAAGAAGCATACAGATTAATTAAAACTCTGGCTTTACGGGAAAAGATCATTTCGTTTTCTTACACAACTCTCAAGGATCTACTGCTAGACTATGTTAAGTATACAAATTTCGAATGGGGTAAAGGAGGAAGATTACGTAAAGTGATTCATGAGGATATAAAAATTTCCACTGCATTACGTCATCCCAACCCAGTGCATACTCAAGGTAATGCAGATAATTCATTGAGGAGCAGTTCACGAAGATGGGCACAAGTTTGGTCAATGTTTGTCCTCTGGCAAGTTCCACTCTTTTAATTCATGTAAATTTCGTAATTCTAAGTGCTTTAAATGTGGTGATATTGGACATATTCAGTCAGTTTGTAATACTACTGCTCATCTTGCTGCAACTAATATTAAGTCTTGTAATTCTGATTCTATTAAGTTGAGTATTTATAATGATCATTTATCTTTATCAACGATCTCAAAAGACAGTGTAGAGTCATATAGCAGTTCAGAGTTAAGTGAAACTCATAATCATTGCGGGACAACAGTTTCTAATCAACAGACTTATCAGATTTCTCACGTTATTGTACCAGATATAGTTTTTCCTAATGACTCACTTATTTCTGACGAAATTCCTTGCAAATCTGAGAAAAATATGTTAAATAAACCTAGTCATGATGCTGGTTTTTCTAATGATCCTTTACTCTGCAATGACATTCTTAATAAATTTGAGGAAACTATTTCGGAAGAATCAAATCTTGATGTTTAAAAAAATATTATTTGTCCTCATAATGCAGTTGTTTCTTGTGGGAAACTTGTTCACTGCGAAGCACAAGTACTAAATGAGCTTGATTTTGATTACAATTCGGATGATTTCATATCAACTGCTGTTTATCCCTATAATGATGTCACTTCTAATGTTTACTCTAACCAACGTGAGAAATATGTTTTTAATGAAGTCATATCATTGATAACTTTGGGATATAAAGATCCAACACTATTTCGTGGGTGAGGATAGTCTAAGTCTATGGTTGAAATTCTAGGTAGCAGCGGTTTCATTACACAACCGACATGCTGACTGTAAAAAATCCCAGGCAGCAGGTGAATCTGTTTCGATTTCGGTTGTTAATTCTAATACTAATGAGCACATTGTAGATAATACAGAGTCTTTATCCAATACACTGTCGGACAGACACAGGATAAACTTACGAAGAAGACGTACAATCAATTACAGACAGACTCCAGTTTAAGCTGTGGCGGATGTGTTTGCTTCATTTGAATCTGGTATAGGTCCTACCAAATCCAGATGAACATGGTCGAAACGAGCATCCGGAATTTTGAAAGAGCCTAAGGGACATTTATTGTGTCTGATCACCGTACATTTTTGGCAGCTTACACAGGAGCGTGTCCAATCCCTAAAGTCTTCATTCATACCAGGCCAGCAAAATCGTTCTGCTATGAGCTTGATGGTTGCACGAACACCTGGATGAGAAAGTTTGTGCAACGTATTGATGACATTGCGTCGATAATGTTTCGGCGCGATTGGACGATCCCTACCTGTAGATGTGTCACAAAGTAAGGTTTCCTTACTTCTTCCCATCTGTTTGACGCGTAGCTTGAGGGTTGTTGACGATAACTCATGCTGAAGATCACCGTCGTCTTTTTGAAGCTAGGTGAATTTAAGAAGGTCGATTCCCTGGAAACTGTTCAAGGAAGTTATTCCAGACAAGGCGTCTGGGACTACATTGTTTGCTCCAGAAATGTGTTGAATATCTGAAGCAAACCGCGAAATGTAATCCAATTGTCAAGACTCACGAGGTGAGTACTTGTCTGAAGAAGAGCTTAAAGAGAAGGTAAGCGGTTTATGGTCAGTGGAAAGGGTAACTTCACGGCCTTCGATATAGTATTGAAAATGCCGTACAGCACAATACATAGCTAGGAGTTCCCTACCGAATATGCTTTACCTCAATTCGGTGTCTAGCAACCGTCTAGAAAAAACGCCAAAGGTTACCAGGAGCGATTAACCCATTGTTGTAAGACTCCTCCGATTGCTGATTCGGATGCGTCTACTGCGATGCTAATGAGTGCTTCAGCGTCCTAATGAGCAAGCATTGTTGCTTGAGTGATAATTTCCTTAACTACGGAGAACGCTTTTCGTGCGGTGTCTTCCAAATTGATGGATTTCACATTTCCACGAAGTTGGTCGGTTAGCGGTTTCATAAGTAATGCGCATTTCGGTATAAACTGTTTATAGTAAATTAACAGGCCGTTAAATGTGCGTAATTGCTTGATGGTGGTCGTTTCTGGGTAATCCAGGATGGCCGCCACTTTGGTTTTAAGGAGTCGAATGCCTTGCGCATCTATAGTGTGTCCTAGGAAGTCTAATGATTCAGTTCCGACTTGGCATTTCTGAATGTTTTCAGTAATGCATGTTTTTGTAGTCCGTCGAAAACAAGATCCAGATGCTGGAGATACGATTCTCTGTCCGGACTTGCTATTAGACAGTCGTCAACATACGCATTTACGAAGTTGAGACCTCGAAAAACGTCGTCTATGAACTTTTGGAAGGTTTGTGCAGCGTTTCTTAGACCGAAAAACATTCGCAAAAACTCGTAGAGTCCGAAGGGAGTAATGATAGCTGTTTTCGGAATATCGTCAGTGGCCATAGGGATTTGGTTATAGGCTGTAACCAAGTCGATTTTCGAAAAGACAGTTGTAGCTGTCAAATCGTGAATGTCAGGCAACGAGTAACGATCAGGAATGGTTTTTGTATTCAATTGCCGATAGTCACCAGTTCGACGCCATTCGTAGCTGTCCTTTTTAAGGACCATGTGCAACGGAGATGCCCATGGGCTGTTTGACGGTCTTATGATACCTAAGTCTATCATGTGGTTGAACTCGGTTTTCGCCAACCTTAGCTTTTAGGAAGCTAGTCGACGTACTTTAGATAATAAAGGTGGTCCTGTATTCGTGATGTGATGTGTAACGTTGTTGGTTACACACGGCAATTTCGGTTGCGATCGGTATACCCTGGAATACTTATCGAGGAGTGGCTGATAGAATGGGTCTATCCTGTGCTTAATTGTGACTGGAGATAATCTGCAACCAGAAAAAAAGTTACGCAAACGGATAAATTAGTGTTTTCGTCTACTAGCCTCCATTTGTGCGTACCGATGATTAAATTGTGGTGCTGTAGTAGGTCCATACCAATGATTGGCATGGAAAAATCTTCAACAACGAAAATCCAGTGTATGGGTTTGCGTAAACCCACGTTAAGGTAAATATACCTTTTACAGTATGTGGCGAAGGGCTTTCCGTTTGCCTCCTGTAAGTTTAAAACTGATTCGTGAAGCCGGTTGTTAAAATTTGCAGGAAGAACGCTAACTTCTGCGCCAGTATCAACGAGGTAGCGAACTCTCGTTGTCACATCTGTGACGTATAACAGACGGCTGTGTTCGCCGGCTACGGTTGCCGTAAACGCTTTTCAGCTGGGAAGTTTCCCGAATTGTTTTTCGTGTCGGTTGATTTTGAGTTCGGAGAACTGCAGGTTTTTCCGCAATTTCGAGATTTTCCTTACTGGCTATGATACCAGCACCAGTCGGGGTTATGCGTCTCTTGTGTTCTAAAGACAGATCGCCTACGTAGAGTGCTTCTTTGTGGTGTGTGTGACCGTTTACGGTCGTTACGAAATTTAAGATAACGCTTAAGGGTGTGACATAACTCGGTTATGTCATTCTGGGTCGTTTGAGATTTCATAATTTCTAAGATGCGGTCGACAGATGTAGCCAACTCGCCTACGGTGTTGTTTTGAAACGAGACCAGCACAGCCTGCACCTGTTGAGGAAGTTTTTATAAGAAAATTTCATTGAATAGGCCATCACCGAAGGTTCTTTGGCCGATAACCTCTTTCATTCTTTGCAACATGTCTGTCGCAGAACCATGTTGCAAGTCGATGTTATTAAGGAGTTGGTCAAACCTTTGCCTATAGGATGGATCGTTTCAGTGTTTCGTAGTGTTCCGAAACATCACCAGTAAACACACTAGGTGTTATGTACCTGTTGGATTCACGCGGTAGCGCCTTGACGACTGCGAGGAATTGTGCACGTGTGTCGTTCACGCCGTGCTCGTAGAATTCGGCCTCCGCGCGGCAGAACCAGGCTTCGATATTGTCTGGTCAGGAGGGCATCAGTTAATAATAATAATATATATCTCTGCATGTGCACGTGCAGTTGAAACGAAGGTGGGGACAAAGTCTTAAGCTTAAGTAACTTGGGTGTCTGTTCAGTCATAGTGAAATATCAAGTACGAGAATGAACGAGGGAAAAATATATATATCCAAAACTACGAAAGAATATCACAATATATAAAAAAAATAAAGTAAGGCAATGATATATAAAATCCCAAAAAGGGATAGACTCAAAGTTTGCAATTTGGCGTACTAGATCACATGGGGCTCACCAATGAAAATGCCAAAGGTATTCGGAGTCTGACAACGCTCTAACCAGTAACACCTTCTAATATGAATCGTACCCACCAAGTGAAATCAAAAGTCAGAGGCGAGGATGTTCGAAGATATATTTAATAGGCTATCGACATATCGAGGATCGTCTTATCTAATCTGGCTAACGATTGCAGGGTTTGTTGAGCACGGCGTTCCCACTCGTGATCTGGTGCGGATGTATGACCGAGAGCCTTCAGCTAGGTGAGTCCATTAAAACTAATGTGGTCAGCATCCAATGTTGAAAGTTACAGAGATATTTATTTCGTGGATTTACTTACCACTACATAATAAAGGAAATGTGGGACTAACTCATGAGTCTGACCAATTTTAGATGACTGATAATTGATACCATTTTGAGTGTTATAAGGTTTTTTCTTCGAGTCGAAACGCTTCTAAGGCGTCTCCATCCTTCAAGAAGGCTTTAAATAAAACAGATAGTTGGGATATTAAGTACCTCTCATTTAGCACCATCAAATACAGAAGAGTAGGGGTAAAAAACCATGATTCGTAGACCTGATAAACCCTTCACGATTCCCTCACTAATCGTTCCACTGTGAAAAGGACATGAATAGTACTCTTCGTGATGCGCTCGATATCCAGTGAAGTTCGAGGTTCAGAATGACCTTGGATTTGAGAGGCATTTTAATATCTGTCTTTCGAATGAGTTCCAAAAGGAGTTCGGTAGGTTAGTAAGCAATAAACTCTTAAAAATCACACGCATGATAGAACGTTTCCCAAAAGAAAACTGTCGAAAAAAAGCCGCGCAAACAGTCTTCTGAAGATAAGGGGCAGGAGTCTCCCAAAGTAACAATCATCGAATTTTAATCATGATTTAGACTCAAAACTCAGACTGGTGTACTAGATATCCTGGTTCTTCACCTGACCTAGCAAACCCTCTTTCAACCAAATGGAATTTTAAGATAGTAACCTGGAATGTCAACGGGATACGGGCTGTCATTAAAGTAATGATGTGGCCCAATTCTTGAACATTTCTAGAATAATGGTATGGAGTATATCAAAAAAGAAAATGCAGACATATTTTGCATACAAGAGACTAAGTGCCCTCTGCATAAAATTCCATCTGAAGCCAAAGTTCCATCGTACCAATCATTTTGGTCGTCTGCCGACAAGGCCGGATATGCGGGAACAGCTTTATTTTCGAAAATCTCTCCGATAAAAGTGACGTATGGTATAGGTAAGAAATTGCATGACGAGGAGGGGCGTGTTATTACTGCGGAATACGACAAATTTTACCTAGTCACTGCTTGTAAGTGCAATTTACTCTTACTTAAATGATAGATGTGCCAAACTCAGGACAGGGGTTGGTTCGTCTACCATATCGTGAAAAGGAATGGGATCCCGATTTCCTTGAATACCTGCGCAAACTTGATTCTACAAAACCTGTCATCGTGTGTGGTGACCTTAACGTAGCTCACGAGGAGATCGGTAAGTTATTCAGTCTATTTGAGATACATGCTGTTACTTTTCCCCTAAATTGCAGTTTTCATGTTTCTATCCCGCGAAAGTATCATTTATTTTTATGTGGTGCTAATCATAAAGTTCTATTAAATCTAGAGTTTCTCACAAGTAAACGTAATAAGTGGATACTTAGTGAGTTCCTACTTACTGCTCCCTCTCGGGGAAGGAGGTTGTTTTTTACGGAACTGTGGGGACGAGATGTGATTATCCGGCGCTTTAATCGGGTTGATGGGTACGGAGGATTCACATAGGGGAGTTGAAAAACCCTAATCCCAAACTAACGGCGCACATGAGCTCCAAGATGCTGAGGGAACAAATGATGTAATCTATTCTTGGACACTGGATACTAAGAGGTTGCATATTCTAATGTTGTTCCACCCTCTTGTTGAGTGGCTACGTAAAAAGACCACCAGCTTTGGGCTGGGCACCTGGGCAGTCCACACATAAATGTAATGCTGATCACAGTAAATGTCACTCTTGCCTCAAATACCATCCTCACAAATTATTTTCTTAATTATTTGGTAACATTCATCTTGCATTGTGCTACTTGTCTATTCTCTTTTATTCTCTAACTAATACAGCAACTCACTTATGGTGGATATTCTGTCCTATCTAAACGATCTCAAGTCACTAACTGGTCAAAAGTTGTATGCTACCTCTGAATACGAATTCGCAACCAGTCTTTCTAAGTCCGTGTGTAACATTCAAACTGACCTCCAGCATTCGCATACTAATGTGGTTCGGACAGCAAATAGGCTTGCCCGTCTTTAGAAAGTCTGGAATTCGACTTTTGTTGCCGGAGTCCCGTATTCCAGACTCTAGGAACTACTACAAATTCGGGGTGCTCGTTTCACTCGTTTATCCGGAGACCTCGTGACATCTTCCGGTTTTGCTGGTGTTGGTGTTTCACTAAGTGCTAGATCTGATGCAATGCTAATCGATTGGATCACCATTAACAGTCGGTTATGTGCTATAAGGTTAGAAAGTTCTCAAAATCATGAGAAATTGGTGTAACGATATTTTTCCGTTATCTCCGCCTACGCCCAACAGACTGCGACCCGGATGCAATCAAGGATGAATTTTACCACCATTTATGTGTTCTACAGTAAGTACGTTTGACAGATATTGTGGTACTAGCCGAAGACTTGAATCCACAAGTCGGGCATCTGGGAATGGCGGAGAGTCGTTTGTGTGGCCAATTGGGACTCATTGGTTTCAGGTCAGATAACAGTGACAGCCTATTGAAACTGTGCTCAGACTACAACCTGTTTCTGGCTAACACTATCTGCCCTGTCATCACCGATGTGCTACACGGCATCCTACCTCTGCATCTGAAGCCTGAACGAGGATTGATCACATCTCAGTCAGCTGCCGCTGACGTGGTTGTGTACAAGACTTCTGCTCCTTCTAAAGTGCTTATCTGGACTCTGATATGTATTTGTTTGCACTAATCTTATCTTACGTTTCAGTGGCCAACAAATTCATCGTCCTAAACAGATCGATGTCAGCGAATCGGTTGCAGCTTCTGTTGCAACTTAATTTCAGGCAGAGCTAGGTCAGTCAGTCAGTAACAACGTAGAACTTCGTACGTACGTACATCAGTTCGAGTTGCCACACCACATTAGCACAGAGATGCAGTTGTCGATTCAAATCCCGTAGTGGTAGAGGTAGCAAGAGTATAAGCAGTAATCGGGAAGATTAGGGTTTGGAGATGTTATTTAAAGAGTATAATCCAGTGAAATAAATTTGGAAAGAGGAAAAAAGGGACATGAAGGATTCAGAAGATTAGAATTTGGGAGAACACAGAGAGTGGATGCACCTGCGCCATTGCAAACGATTTTGAGCCATGTCATTCAGGGTCTCTAACCATCGGTTGCTATCATCTCGCGGTCCCCAACCAGGTAGTCTACACCTACCAACATGACTCAGTTCACTTGTCAGTGACTTCATGGACTTGTGCCATGTTTTGGTTTGGCCGCCCCTAGCTTTCTTCCAACCTACTCCTATACCACTGAACATAGCACGTCGAGGCAGTCGGTCGTTGGGCATACGTAACACGTGTCCCAGCCATCTCAACTGATGAAGTTTCACTACTTCATCAATTGATTTGCCATCCTTACCTAGTACCCGTTTCCTAACAACTGTGTTACTTACTCGATGGTCCCATGATATACGAGCAATATTTCGAAGACACCTATGATCAAATACTAGTAACCTACGAATATCCTCTACTCTTACCGGCCATGTTTCACTGCCATAAAGTAGGACGGAACGAACTGCTGCGCAGTAAACACGTCCTTTGGTTGATAGACGGATATCTCGCCTACGCCATAAATGACGCAAGTTGGCAAAAGCTAGTCGAGCCTTCTGTATCCGTGCTGAGATTTCGTCACACACTAAACCACAAGGGCTGATGAGACTTCCAAGATAAGTGAAGCGGTCGACACACTCAACTACTTCACTCCCTATCACTAGTTCGGGTGTCGATGTAACCCAATCCTGAAGCAACATTTTGCATTTCGAGGGAGAGAATCGCATCCCGAACATGCTTGCATTGTTGCTTAGAGTGGTCAGAAGACTCTGCATTTTGTCAGCGTCTTCACCAAATAAAACTATGTCATCAGCATATTCTAAGTCAACAAGTGAACCTCCTGGTAGAAGTTCAACCCCTGGAAATTTAGATGAGGAGAGTGTTATCTCTAAAAGTACGTCGACCACAAAGTTGAACAAGAATGGGGAGAGTGGACAGCCCTGACGAACACCACTTGAGGTAATCAATTCTGATGACAGTTCGCCATAAGCTCTCACTCTACCAGTTGTGTTCGAGTAGAGAGCCTTTATAAGGTTAATGTACTTCTTTGGTACTCCTTTCAGTGACAAACACTGCCATAGAACCTCACGATCAACAGAGTCGAATGCCGCCTTAAGGTCGAGAAATACTACCATTGTGGGGCGTCTGAATGTGTGTCTGTGTTCTAGAACCTGACGTAGTGTGAATATCTGATCTATACAACCACGTCCAGGTCGAAAACCGGCCTGGTTTTCTCTAATCTGCTCTTCACGAGCTTTGATTAGGCGTCGAAGTATTATTGAAGCTAATATTTTAGACACTATATTAGTCAAACTGATTCCTCTGTGATTGTCACAAGAGGACTTTTGTCCTTTCTTATAGACTGGCACAATCAGTGATTGAGACCAGTCAGATGGGATTACGTCCAGTTCCCAAATTCTACCTAAGACCTCGGTTAATCTCATTGCTAATACTGGACCACCATCCTTAAAAATCTCAGGAGTAAACCTGTCAGGGCCTGCTGCTCTCCCTCGTTTCAGATTTCCTATGGCTTTTTCAACTTCGTAAAGGGACGGAGGACCTACATTAACTTGCCATTCAGGTTGACTAGAGATCGTGGGAAACCGAAGTGTGGCTGAAGGCCAGTTGAACTGATCCCTAAAGTGTTCTGCCCATCGATCCAATCTCCTGGATTGAGAATGAATAATATGTCCATCTTTCTCTGAGATTGTTTCGCTAACGGTCGGGTTCCTAATTCCGGTTTCCTTAACGAGTCTGAACAATTGTCTGCTATTACCTATTGCCGCTGCCTTTTCCATCTCTCTTGCTTTCGCTACCCACCACTGTTCGCGATCATTGCGTAGACTTCTTGTCAGCTTGCGCTTAAGCTGACTCCGCTCTTCATTATGTTCAGAGCCAGGTGGAATGAGTTTCCGAGCATCTATCAGTGCGATAGATGCTGCTGAGATCCAGTGTTGCTCCCTAACCTTCTGGTTTACCTTACTAGCAGATATCACTGCTGTTTCCACAGCTTTTCGGATATCATTCCATGCTGCATCGGGGTGGGCATCACATACATGGCTGCCTAACTGTTTTCCTAGTTGTTCCTGAAATATACTCTTAGCTTGACTATCATTAAGTAGGCCCTAAGAGGTTTCCTTGCAGCGTCTTTCCTACGTCCAGTAAGACGCAAGCAAATACGCGCTCGCACTAGAGCATGATCTGAATCTAGGCATGTGCTCCAGAATGAGCGACAGTCTTCTATCGAGCCCCTCCATCGGTGGCTGATAGCGATGTGATCTATTTGGGTCCAACGTTGGGACGAATTAGGGGGTCGCCATGTTAAAAGATGTTTTTCCTTATGCTTAAAGTTAGTATTTGCAAGGAACAGGCGGTTATCTGAGCATAGCTGCAACAGACGGTCGCCATTATCTGTTCTTTGAGCCACGACACCATAAGATCCACCTAGGTGTCTTTCCCTATCGCTTAGTTTACCTACTTGAGCATTAAAGTCACCGGCCACTATTACTACATCCGAGCGCCTAGCTTTTCGGAGAAGGTCCGAAAGCTTTCTGTAAAACTCATCTTTTACATCATCTGAGCTGCAGTCAGTGGGAGAATAGGCAGAGACGACGAAGAGGCAACGACGAGTGTCCCTATCTTTCCGGATTCTTACTGTTCCGTTCAGTCGGACAGCGCACAAACGACTGTCTACTGGGATCCACTCTAAGAGAGCTAGTTCTGCCCTAGGACTCAATGCTATACCTACGCCGGCGAGGCCACGGGAAGCAGAATCAGGGCTTCCAGATACACGAAGCGTAAATCGAGTCGGTTCTTTATTTTGGCATGGTGAGGTCAAATGAATGACGCTACTTGGATCCTGTATGCGCGTTTCGGAGACGCAGCACACATCGATGGCGCGAGATTCTAAAGTTTTAGCTAAGGAAGCCTGCTGTCCTATTTGGCAAAGTGTTCGTACGTTAAAAGCTCCTACGTGTAGTTTAGAGCGTGGTTTCAGGAGACCAGGAATGGCGTTCCACGTACTCAAATCGTTTGCCCTAGCGGTGCGAGGTGATAAAGAGACGTGAGGAGGGTTAGTCATGGAGATAAGAGAGGTATTAGGAGGTGTAGGAAGGATTTGAATGTGACCACCTTGGTCTCTTGTGCTGTTACGGGTATGAGGGCTGATGTCACTTCCCGGCTGCCCACACCGTGGAAGGGTATTTCTTGAGGAACCTGAAAAGGAAATTGGATTAGTGTTGGTCTTGACGACCTGGGAGCGTGACCGCAGAGCCCAAGGGACAACTGCTTGAGGCCGGTCGCGCACGGCCTTTTTGTGGAAGGTTTTTGACGTGTTAGCTCCGTTCTTCAAAGGGCCTTACCGCCGGAGACGGAAATCCGTGAGGTAAGGTGAGGTGTGACATTTTTAGGGTCGACCTTTTCTAACCCCACCCCTCCTTGTGGGAAGGCAGCATCGCTGTCATGCTGGTTGTCCGAAGGAAACACCTTACTGCTGTCACACCCCTCTACAGTCAGCAGTACGACTTCGCCCTCAGACCTTGAGTTGCTGCTTTTAGTCTTACCGTTCACCAATCGACCTGCCTGGCATGGTAGAACCTACAGGAACATATGTTCCAGCCAATATAGCTCGGTTGGGTCATCACGATAGGCAAGCCCGACCACCGCGTCAAGGTAGCAGCTTCGATCGGGACAGAGCTAGGTTCAAGGCTAACTATCGATCCACCGAAAAGTATAGATAAGCATTGGGTACAATTTAGATGGTGGTTGGAGGTAGTCAACAGGAAACCCTGGACCCGGGTTTCGTGCTACTTGGCACTCGTCAGCAAGGTGTACCTGTATCTTGAGGGAACTGGTGCTCCCTGGAGGTTCGGTCTCGTGTCACCCAGCTTCACAGTCAGAGACGTTATCACTGAGCTATCCGAGCCGTCACCTAGACTGGTGGCCACATTGCAACATGATCGATAGCATTCGATCTGCACTAATAAGGACTAGACAAGCATGACATTGATCACCACCCAGTGATCAATCAATTGTGATTGGGTACAATTGCATGACTCCATGAAGTTAACGAGTAAAGTCGCCTGCGGCTTTGCGAAACGTCTTACTTATACGCATTGGGTTTCTACAGGCCCTGTCACAACTCTTTGATGCATTTCGGTCTACTCTGGCTAAAAACCATCGGGGGATATTTATTTATTATTTATTTGAACACATAAATATTGGTACAAGAGAGCGCCAATATATATGCGCCACACAAAACAATGAAAATTCGAAGAGAAATAGAGAGAAAAAAAAAACTAGGGAACGCAAAAGAAAAAGAGAACAATGACGAAGAGATTGGAGTAAGGTAGTGTGGTAGTAACGACGGAACGAAAAGGTACAATCAGAAGAAATCTTTCAGGTAAAGGAGACACAACCACTTTTTAGAAAGAAAGTAAAAGAAGGTTACAGCAGGATCGCCACTGGCTTCTATTCTGAGCCATATCTGATAACGTCTCTAGCCACTGTGTAGCACCATCTCTCGGACCCCAACCAGGGAGTCGTGAAGGACCAACACAAGCCAGTCCTTTGCAGCTTTCTTTCATGCCACGACACCATGTCATGCACTGACCACCTCTCCGCCTCTTCCAACCAGTCCCAGAGTCGGCAAATAATGCACGACGTGGAATTCTCTGGGACGACATTCGGAGAACATGTCCAAGCCACCGAAGTCGGTGTTTCAAGATGGTGACACCAATTGAGTTATCATCTCTGTGCCCGAACACACGATGCCGAACCTCTGCATTACTGACATGGTGTTGCCACTGAATGTCAGCAATCCTTCGGAGACAGCGATGATCGAACACAGAGAGTCGTCTAACGTCCTCAACTCGGAGAGGCCAGGTTTCACAAGCATAGAGCAAAACTGCTCTCACCGACGCGTTGTAGATCCGACCTTTTACAGCCAGACTAACATCACGAAGGCGCCAAAGGTGGCCCAGATTGGCATAAGCCGCTCTGGCTTTCACTATTCGTGCATTGATCTCATCACTCACACCCCCACCAGCACTTATGCAGCTACCCAGATACACGAACTTCTCAACTACGTCTATCTGCTCACCGTCCAGGGTGAGTACAGGATTAGAATCCTGCCAGTCTTGTAGAAGTACTTTGCACTTCGAAGGTGCAAAGCACATACCATACCTACGGACACTGATTGCCAACTGATTAAGTGCGGATTGCATGCCTTGGGCATTATCGCACAGTAAGACAATATCGTCCGCATACTCAAGGTCGAGAAGTCTTTCTCCAGGCAACAGATCCACACCACCATTACTTACATTCATCAGAGCTGTTTCCAGAATGTCATCGATGGCAAAGTTGAAGAGGAATGGTGAGATTGGGCAACCCTGCCTAACCCCACTGCTCGAATGGAACAATGGAGAGAGGTGGTTGTATGCCCTCACTCTGCCTGAGGTGTTTTTATACAGGGCTTTCAGGATGTTAATAAACTTCTCAGGCACACCCTTCTTCAATAGACAATCCCAGAGAACAGTCCTGTCCAACGAATCGAAGGCAGCCCTGATGTCAAGAAACACTACGATTGTTGGCCTTTGAAAAGTATGGCGGTGTTCTAACATTTGGCGGAGGGTGAAGATATGATCAATACATCCTCGACCAGAACGAAACCCAGCCTGCTCCTCGCGAGTCAATCTTTCTCGGGTTTTGAACAACCTACGAAGAATGACGGAAGCCAATAGCTTGGACGCAATCGGAAGTAAACTTATCCCCCGATAGTTGTTACAAGAACGACGTGAACCCTTTTTAAAGATAGGGACAACTATCGACTCATTCCATGACGTTGGTACACACTCTAGTTCCCAAACCTTTGTAAACAACGTCGTCAATTCCTTAGTCAAAAAGTCACCACCATCTTTAAAAAGAGCCGGAGGTAAGTCATCTGGGCCAGGTGATTTGTAACGCTTCAAGAGTTGGAGTTCCTTGCGGACTTCCTCCTCATTTGGTGGATCAGTCGTCACCGGCCATGGAGGGCAGGACAGTCTGACCGATGTTGCCGGAGCAGCAGGCCAGTTGAACTGCCCTTCGAAAAATTCTGCCCATCGTCCAAGACGTCGATGGATGTTAGTGATTGGCATCCCATCATCCTCGCAGATTGTTTCACTCACACCAGACTTCTTGCTGCCAGTGGCTCGGATGAGCTGGAAGAGCTTCCGGTAGTTACCAGATGCAGCTGCTGCTTCCAGCTCATTAGCACGCATCGACCACCAGGCTTCTCGGTCCTTACGCAAGCTTTGCCCAATCTCCTTACGTAACATCCTTCGTTTATGGTCAAACTCACGGTCACCCGGAGTAGACCGACGGGCTTCAATGAGTTGTAAGGAACCAGAAGAAACCCAGTGCTTAAAGGCGGGACGTTTCGCAAACCCACAACTGACTGTTCCCGCCATTTTCATGGCGTCATGCAATTGCAACCAATGCTCATCTATACTTTTCGGTGGAGTGGTAGCTAGCCTAGAGGCTAGCTCGGTTCGATACTTACTTGCAACAGAAGTTGCAACCAGCTTGCTAACATCAATCCGTTGATGGCGTTCACTTCGTTGTCCACTGAAAAGTAAGGTAAGATTGGCGCAGACCAAGGCATGGTCAGAGTCCAGATAGGTACTCCAAAAGGAGCGGCAGTCTTTTACACAACCACGCCAGCGGTAGCTGATCGCGATGTGATCAATCTGAGTCCAGGCTTGAGATGCAGAGGGAGGACGCCAGGTGGCACATCGGCGATGACTGTGCCGAAAGTTAGTGCTAGCCAGAAACAGGTTGTGGTCTGTGCAAAGTTGCAGTAGACGGTCCCCGTTATCTGACCTGCGACCAACGAGTCCCCATCGGCCACCTAAACGACTCTCTTCTGTGCCTAGACGCCCGACCTGAGCATTCAAGTCTCCGGCTAGTACTACAATATCTGTCGAACGCACTTTCTGGAGAAGAACTGATAACTGGTGGTAAAACTCATCCTTGATTGCATCCGGGCTGCAATCTGTCGGGGCATAGGCGGAGATGACGAAAAGACATCGTTTCTCACGCCGATTTCTTCTCACTTTGATGGAACTTTCTAATCTAACAGCACATAACCGACTGTTAATGGGGATCCAATCGACTAGTGCTGCCTCAGCTCTAGCGCTTAGTGCGACACCAACGCCAGCAAGACCAGACGAAGATGCCACAGGGTCCCCGGATAAGCGCACGTAAAACAAGCTTTTCGAAGCGACAGATGGAGATCGAATTTGTAGTACTTCGCCAGAGTCTTGAATACGGGTCTCGGATAGACAACACACGTCGATATTAAGACTTTCCAAAGACATAGCCAGCCCTATCTGTTGTCCGACCTGCATAAATGTGCGAACGTTGAAGGCAGCCAGTTTGAATGGTGCACGTGGTTTCAGAAAATCTGCTTCAGTCCTCGTATTCGGTGGTAACATACAATTTTCAACCGGACAGTGACTCGAGAAC
The DNA here is from genome assembly GCA_944470405.2 of Schistosoma mattheei. Taxonomy (NCBI): domain Eukaryota; kingdom Metazoa; phylum Platyhelminthes; class Trematoda; order Strigeidida; family Schistosomatidae; genus Schistosoma; species Schistosoma mattheei. Next base: position 81,031,070 of record OX103943.1, read on the forward strand.
GTATAGATACAGTCGGATTTCCGCCAAAGACGAGCCGCTGTATAAGTATAAAAGAGGGTGAGTAATGTGGAAAATAATAATAATAATAATAATAATAACAATAATGACAATAATACTAGTAATAATAATAACAGTATTAATAATGACAATAATTGTAATGATAATAATCTGAATCAATTGTTTGTTTTTCAAAGCGAGAAAGGTAATTTCCGTAGGCATAAAGAGTTCATCAGTTTGTGTGTGGGCTGTGATACTGCCCGGGTGCCCAAACCGAAGCAGGTGGTTATCTTAGGGGGCCACTCCCCGAGCCTTTGACCTAAAGGTCTAACCCACAAGGCAGTGGAGCATCGTAAGGAGATGCAGTCCCATGGTAGCCGGTGACCAACGATTGGTTCATACGCCATTCGTTCCCGCAGGATACTGGAGCCCATGTGCACCATTGATTTGGAATCCGGTTAAAGCGCCGGACATTCGCTTTTCGTCCTCTCATTTTCGTAGACAACACCCCCGCCACGAGAAGGCAATGAGTAGGACTTCCCTGGCAGAGGCTGTATACGCGTGGCCGTGTGAGAGTATTTCGAGAGGGAGAGCGAACTCTCCCCACTCTCGGCCGTACCAGGGCATTCAGGGGGGGATAAGTCTACTTTTGATTACATCCAAACTATTGGTTTACGTCATGCTTTGTGGATTGTTCAAAGCCCGGGAAAGATTGAATCGCAAGAGGCAGGCTGGATTTCGTTCTGGTTGAAGATGTATTGATCATATCTTTACCCTCCGCCAAATGTTAGAGCACTGTTATACTTATTAGTCTAACAATCGTAGTGTTCCCTAACACCAGGGCTGCTTTTGATTCTTTGTACAGAAGTGTTCTCTGGGATTGTCTATTGAAGAGAGGTGTGCCTGAGAAGTCTTTTAACATCTTGAAAGCCCTATATACAAACGCGTCAGACAGAGTGAGGGCATACAACCATCTCTCTCCATTGTTTCATTTTAGCATGGGGCTAGACAGTGTTGCCTAATCTCACCATTCCTCTTCAACTTTGCCATCGATGACATTCTAGGAACAGCTCTGATAGATATAGGTAGTGGTGATGTGGATCTGTTACCTGTAGAAAGACTTTCTAACCTTTGCGGATGATATTGTCTTACTGTCATACCCAAGGCATGCAATCCTCCCTTAATCAGTTAGCAATTAGTGTCCGTATGGTATATGCTTTGCACCTTCTAAGTGCAAAGTACCTTTACTAGACTGGTAAGACCCTGATCCTGCACTCACCCTGAGTAGTGAGCCGATAGAAGTAATCGAGAAGTTCGTGTATCTAGGCAGCTGCATAAGTGCTGGTGGTGGCGTGAGTGATGAGATCAATTCACGTATAGTGAAAGCCAACATGGTTTCTGCCAATCTGGGTCATCTTTGGCGCCTTCGTGATGTTAGTCTGGCTGTAAAAGGTCGGATCTACAACGCATCAGTGAGAGTAGTTTTGCTCTATGCGTGTGAAACCTGACCTCCGAGTTGAGAATGTTAGATGACTCTCTGTGTTTGATCATCGTTGTTTTTGAGGGATTACTGACATCCAATGGCAACACCATGTTAGTAATGCAAAGGTTTTGCATCATGTGTTCAGGCACAGTAATGACAATTCAATTGGTATCACTATCTTGATACATCGACCACGATGGCTTAGGCATGTCTTACGAATGTCGTGCCAGAGAATTCCACGTCGTGCATGATTTGTTGACACTGGGACTGGTTGGAAAAAGCCGAGAGTTGGTTAGTGTATGATATAGGCATACTTATCGACGTCCAACAATGGTGGTCTTTCTTGACTTAAAAGCAGCATTTAACTCTGTAGACCGCGAGATTCTGTGGCAGTGTCTGTCATTGAAAGGCGTACCCCAGAAGTACATAAACCTTGTAAAGGCTCTTTACTCGAACACTACTAGTCGAGTCAGAGCTTATGGCGATTTGTCACCTGCTTTTGCAACCTCAAGTGGTGTCCGTCAAGGCTGTCCACTTCCTCCATTTCTGTTTAACTTCATCATAGACCTACTGATGGGAATAACATTCTCGTCGACTGAATTCTCGGGTATTGATCTCCTAACAGGAGATCTACTTATCGACTTAGAATACACAAATGACATAGTCCTGTTTGGTGAAGACGCTGACAAAATGCAGAGTCTTTTGGTAGCACTAAGCAACAATGCTAGAATGTTTGGGGTGGGCTTCTCTTCCTCTAAATGCAAGTTGTTGCTTAAGGACTGGTCTGCGTCAACACCTGAGCTAAGGATAGGGAGTGAAGTGGTCGAACGCGTCGACAACTTCACTTATCTTGGAAGTCTGATCAACCCTAATGGGTTGGTATCGGACGAAATCTCAGCACGGATTCGAAAAGCTCGTTTGGCTTTTGCCAACTTACGTCACATTTGGCGAAGGCGAGATATCCGTCTATCAATAAAAGCAAGAGTATACTGCGCGGCAGTCCGTTCTGTTTTAATTTACGGCAACGAAACATGGCCTTTAAGAGTAGAAGACACCCGTAAGCTACTAGTATCTGACCACAGATGCCTAAGAAATATTGCTGGCATCTGTTGGGATCACCGGGTAAGTAATAGTGAGGTTAGACGCAGGGTATTAGGTTATGATGGTAAATCAGTTGATGAGGTTGTAAATCTTCATCGACTGAGATGGTTGGGCCACATGTTACGTATGCCTGAACACCGATTACCACGTCGTTCAATGCTAACGGGTGTTAGAGATGGTTGGAAGAGAATTAGGGGCGGCCAAACCAAAACGTGGCATCAGTGCTTGAAGTCACTAACCTCCAGTCTGAGCCATGTTGGTAGATGCAGACTACTTGGTTGGGGTCCGCGTGGCTTTCGTAACCGATAGTTGGAGACTCTTGGTGACATGGCTCAGAATCGATCACAATGGCGTCGGTGCATACACTCCCTGTCTTCCCTTAAACTGAGAGATTAAAATTGCTTCATATCTTTCTTTCTACTAACTAATTCTTTCTTCCTGTACTGTATCCTTATATGCAATCTTTCTCCTATATATTACCACCTTTAACCTAACCACTCCTATGAATCCGATGTTCACCTTGCTGTGCTAATGAGGTATGGGAATCTGGACCGATGCATATATGTGCCTGGTCCTACATTGTAGCTGACTGGAGTGTATGATATGGCGTTGTGGTATGAAAGAAAGCTGTACAGGATTGGGATCTGTTGGTCCCTCACGATTCCCTAGAAAAACAGTTAGGCAGCCATATAAGTGATGCCCACCCCGAGACAGTGTGGAATGATATCCGAAAAGCTGTGGAAACATCAGTGATATCTGCTAATAAGGTAAACCATAAGGTTAAGGAGAAACACTGGATCTCAGCAGAACCTACCGCATTGATAAATATTCGAAAATTTATCGCATCTGGCTCTGAACATGACTAAGAGCGGAGTCAGCTTAAGTGCAGGATGATAAGAAGCCTACACAATGATCGCGAACAGTGTTGGGTAGCGAAAGCAAGAGAGACGGAAAAGGCAGCGGCCATAGGTAGCAGCAGACAACTGTTCATACTTGTTAAGAAAACCGGTATTAGGAACCCAACTGTTAGCGAAACTATCTCCGAAAAAGATGGACATATTATTCATTCTCAATCCAGGAGATTGGATCGATAGGCAGAACACTATAGGGATCAGTTCAACTAGCCTTCGGCTTCCCACGATCTCCAGTCAACCTGAATGGCAAGTTGACGTAAGTCCTCAACTTCATCAGTTGAGATGGCTGGGACACGTGTTACGTATGCCCAACTACCGACTGCCTCGACGTGCGATGTTCAATGGTATAGGAGTAGGTTGGAAGAAAGCTAGGGGCGGCCAGACCAAAACATGGCATAAATCCATGAAGTCACTGACAAGTGGACTGAGTCATGTTGGTAGGTGTAGACTACTTGGTTGCGATCCGTGAGATGATAGCAATCGTTGGTTAGAGACCCTGAATGACATGGCTCAAAGTCGTCTGCAATGGCACAGGTGCATCCACTCTTTGTGTTCTCCTAAATTCTAATCTTCTGGATTCTTCATGTCCCTTTTTTCCTCTTTCCAGATTTGTTTCACTGAATTATACTCCTCGAATAACATCTTCAAACCCTAATGTTTCCGATTACTGCCTATACTTTTACTACCTCTACCACTACGGAATTTGAATCGACCATTGTACTAATGTGGTATGGCAACTCGGACTGATGTACGTACGTACGATGTTCTATGTTGTCACTGACTGACTCACGATTCCCTGGTTGGGATCCTAGAGTTGGTGCAACACTGGCTTGAGACGTTATCATAAAAGGCTCAAAATGGAAGTCAGTGGGGATTTTGCTGTAATGTTCTTTTACTTTCTTCATTTAAGCGCTATTAACTTCTCTAATTCAAAGAATCACTTCTGGTAGTATTTTTTCTATTGAACTGCCTCTCCCATTAATATTTTTTTCTACTACAACTCATTTTTCAAAATACTCACTTCCCCTTCTCTCCACACAACTTCATTTTCTTACTGTGTGGCGCATATATATTTTGGTATATCTTTGTGCCACTATTTACGCTGAAATAAATAAATAACTCAGTAAAGCATAAAAGATCTCTTCACTCTGACATAACTTGATGTCTCCATTCTGCTGTGAAAGCATCAGTGACGATTTTTAGCAACCTTCAGGAAGATGTTAATAAAGACTAGTGGGTTTTAATAGTTTTGATATTAATGGGTAAGTCGATCGTGTGAAAACAGTAATACAACCACAGTTCTTTTCACCGCGAATTCGTTTACAAACACCGTTAGGGAATAATTTCGAATTATGCAACTGTTCGACTAGGTTGTGGCATATTAAGGACCATACCATTCATTTAGATTTCAGTATTCCGATTGTGTTCAGTTAAATGTACCTTTTACATCGATGGCATATGTTCTGTAAGTTTGAAATAAGTACCTTGTACAAATATCGGAAAGTGTGCACTATGCGGATTCCATCCACTTAAATTCATACCAAGTCTCTCTTTTCATTATTGAACACTGAGATGACTACATGTCATGTATATGTCGTTCTGTGCAGATCACTAGTATTCTTTCTAATTAAACAGATCTAGCTCGACCAGAAACAAATCATAAAACCGCTGGATTTACTGATCAGGAGCGATCAGGTTTCACAAAATTGTTATCGTCAGCCAATTTAATTGATACCTATCGTCATTTTTACCCAGACCGTCGAGGAGTGTATTCTTTCTGGAGCTATCGAACAGGAGCGCGCTTAATCAATAATGGATGGTAAGTCCCTCTATATATATAATTAATATTTCGTGTTGATAATTATAATAACAACAAATTTAACCGTGGTAAAAATATTGTGATCAGATATAAGCAGAGAAAGTCAAGGCACAAGCTGAATACACAGAAGCAAACAAGCACGTGAAGAAGAGCATTGGAGCTGACATGCAGGGATGCATTGAAGGCCTAGCAGCTACAGCGGAAAAAGCTGCAAGAGAAGGAAATATCAGACAACTAAATGATATCACGAAGAAAATAGCAAGGAAATATAGTAAACCGAAGAGACCAGTCAAGGAGAGAGAATATAAGCTAATCAATGGAATTCAAGAACTGAAGAAAAGATGAACAGAACACTGAGGAACTCTTGAATAGACCAGCTCCATTAAATTCACCAGACATCGAAGCAGCACCTGTAGACCTTCATATAGCTGTCACTCCATCAACGATTGAAGAAATCAGGATGACCATCAGAGAAGTGAAGAGTGAGAAAGTGTCAGGACCTGACAATATATCAACTAAAGCGCTGAAATCAGACATAGAAGTAACTGAAAACATGCTCCACGTTCTATTCGGGGAGAAGTGGGAGGAAAAACAAGTGCCGATGGACTGTAAAGTAGGATATCTCATCAAGATATCAAAGTGAGGTGATCTGAACAAATGTGGGAACTACAGAGTCATCACGTTACTGTAAGTACCAGGAAAAGTTTTCAATAGAGTGTTTCTGAACCGGATGGAAGATTCAGTAGACACCTGACTTCGAGACCGATGGGCAAGATTCCGTAAGGATCGGTCGTGCGCAGACCGGATCGCGACATTACGGATCATCGTTAAACAATCAGCTGAATGCTACTCGTCACTATACATAAACTTCCTTGATTTGGAGATGGCGTTTGACAGCGTGGATAAGAGAATCTTATGAGACTTTCTTCGACACTATGGTGTACCCGAGAAAACTGTCAGCATCATCCGGAATTCATACGACGAACTACACTGCAAAGTGGTGCGTAGGGGACAGTTGACATGCATTCCAAGTGAGGACCAATGTTAGACAATGCTACTTACTCTCCCCCTTACTATTTCTTCTGGTGGTTGACTGGATTATGAAAACCTCCACATCTAAGGAGAAGCACGAAATACAATGGACAGCTTGGATGCAACTAGACGATTTGGACTTTGCAGATAACCTGGCTCTTCTAACACATACACACGAACAAATGCAGGTCAAGACAACCAGTGTAGCTTTAGCCTATGTATCAGTAGGCCTCAACATAAACAACCAACCCAATCACACTTGATGGAGAAACTATGGAAGAAGTAGAAACTTCCACGTACTTGGGTAGCGACATAATTGATGAACAAGGAGGGTCTGATGCAGACGTAAAGGCGAGGATCGGCAAAGCAAGGGCTGCATTCCTACAATTGAAGAACATATGCAACTCAAAACAACTATCAACAAGTATCATAGTCAGAATCCTCAATACGATTATTTTATTATTATTTGAACACATGAATATTGGTACAAGAGAGCGCCAATATATATGCGCCACACAAAACAATGAAATTCGAAGAGAAATAGAAAAAAAAACTAAAGAGCGCAAAAGAAAAAGAGAACAATGACGAAGAGATTGGAGTAAGGTAGTGTGGTAGTAACGACGGAACGAAAAGGTACAATCAGAAGAAATCTTTCAGGTAAAGGAGACACAACCACTTTTTATGAAGAAAGTAAAAGAAGGTTACAGCAGGATCGCCACTGGCTTCTATTCTGAGCCATATCTGATAACGTCTCTAGCCACTGTGTAGCACCATCTCTCAGACCCCAACCAGGGAGTCGTGAAGGACCAACACAAGCCAGTCCTTTGCAGCTTTCTTTCATGCCACGACACCATGTCATGCACTGACCACCTCTCCGCTTCTTCCAACCAGTCCCAGAGTCGGCAAATAATGCACGACGTGGAATTCTCTGGGACGACATTCGGAGAACATGTCCAAGCCACCGAAGTCGGTGTTTCAAGATGGTGACACCAATTGAGTTATCATCTCTGTGCCCGAACACACGATGCCGAACCTCTGCATTACTGACATGGTGTTGCCACTGAATGTCAGCAATCCTTCGGAGACAGCGATGATCGAACACAGAGAGTCGTCTAACGTCCTCAACTCGGAGAGGCCAGGTTTCACAAGCATAGAGCAAAACTGCTCTCACCGACGCGTTGTAGATCCGACCTTTTACAGCCAGACTAACATCACGAAGGCGCCAAAGGTGGCCCAGATTGGCATAAGCCGCTCTGGCTTTCACTATTCGTGCATTGATCTCATCACTCACACCCCCACCAGCACTTATGCAGCTACCCAGATACACGAACTTCTCAACTACGTCTATCTGCTCACCGTCCAGGGTGAGTACAGGATTAGAATCCTGCCAGTCTTGTAGAAGTACTTTGCACTTCGAAGGTGCAAAGCACATACCATACCTACGGACACTGATTGCCAACTGATTAAGTGCGGATTGCATGCCTTGGGCATTATCGCACAGTAAGACAATATCGTCCGCATACTCAAGGTCGAGAAGTCTTTCTCCAGGCAACAGATCCACACCACCATTACTTACATTCATCAGAGCTGTTTCCAGAATGTCATCGATGGCAAAGTTGAAGAGGAATGGTGAGATTGGGCAACCCTGCCTAACCCCACTGCTCGAATGGAACAATGGAGAGAGGTGGTTGTATGCCCTCACTCTGCCTGAGGTGTTTTTATATAGGGCTTTCAGGATGTTAATAAACTTCTCAGGCACACCCTTCTTCAATAGACAATCCCAGAGAACAGTCCTGTCCAACGAATCGAAGGCAGCCCTGATGTCAAGAAACACTACGATTGTTGGCCTTTGAAAGTATGGCGGTGTTCTAACATTTGGCGGAGGGTGAAGATATGATCAATACATCCTCGACCAGAACGAAACCCAGCCTGCTCCTCGCGAGTCAATCTTTCTCGGGTTTTGAACAACCTACGAAGAATGACGGAAGCCAATAGCTTGGACGCAATCGGAAGTAAACTTATCCCCCGATAGTTGTTACAGAACGACGTGAACCCTTTTTAAAGATAGGGACAACTATCGACTCATTCCATGACGTTGGTACACACTCTAGTTCCCAAACCTTTGTAAACAACGTCGTCAATTCCTTAGTCAAAAAGTCACCACCATCTTTAAAAAGAGCCGGAGGTAAGTCATCTGGGCCAGGTGATTTGTAACGCTTCAAGAGTTGGAGTTCCTTGCGGACTTCCTCCTCATTTGGTGGATCAGTCGTCACCGGCCATGGAGGGCAGGACAGTCTGACCGATGTTGCCGGAGCAGCAGGCCAGTTGAACTGCCCTTCGAAAAATTCTGCCCATCGTCCAAGACGTCGATGGATGTTAGTGATTGGCATCCCATCATCCTCGCAGATTGTTTCACTCACACCAGACTTCTTGCTGCCAGTGGCTCGGATGAGCTGGAAGAGCTTCCGGTAGTTACCAGATGCAGCTGCTGCTTCCAGCTCATTAGCACGCATCGACCACCAGGCTTCTCGGTCCTTACGCAAGCTTTGCCCAATTTCCTTACGTAACATCCTTCGTTTATGGTCAAACTCACGGTCACCCGGAGTAGACCGACGGGCTTCAATGAGTTGTAAGGAACCAGAAGAAACCCAGTGCTTAAAGCGGGACGTTTCGCAAACCCACAACTGACTGTTCCCGCCATTTTCATGGCGTCATGCAATTGCAACCAATGCTCATCTATACTTTTCGGTGGAGTGGTAGCTAGCCTAGAGGCTAGCTCGGTTCGATACTTACTTGCAACAGAAGTTGCAACCAGCTTGCTAACATCAATCCGTTGATGGCGGTCACTTCGTTGTCCACTGAAAAGTAAGGCAAGATTGGCGCAGACCAAGGCATGGTCAGAGTCCAGATAGGTACTCCAAAAGGAGCGGCAGTCTTTACACAACCACGCCAGCGGTAGCTGATCGCGATGTGATCAATCTGAGTCCAGGCTTGAGATGCAGAGGGAGGACGCCAGGTGGCACATCGGCGATGACTGTGCCGAAAGTTAGTGCTAGCCAGAAACAGGTTGTGGTCTGTGCAAAGTTGCAGTAGACGGTCCCCGTTATCTGACCTGCGACCAACGAGTCCCCATCGGCCACCTAAACGACTCTCTTCTGTGCCTAGACGCCCGACCTGAGCATTCAAGTCTCCGGCTAGTACTACAATATCTGTCGAACGCACTTTCTGGAGAAGAACTGATAACTGGTGGTAAAACTCATCCTTGATTGCATCCGGGCTGCAATCTGTCGGGGCATAGGCGGAGATGACGAAAAGACATCGTTTCTCACGCCGATTTCTTCTCACTTTGATGGAACTTTCTAATCTAACAGCACATAACCGACTGTTAATGGGGATCCAATCGACTAGTGCTGCCTCAGCTCTAGCGCTTAGTGCGACACCAACGCCAGCAAGACCAGACGAAGATGCCACAGGGTCCCCGGATAAGCGCACGTAAAACAAGCTTTTCGAAGCGACAGATGGAGATCGAATTTGTAGTACTTCGCCAGAGTCTTGAATACGGGTCTCGGATAGACAACAAACGTCGATATTAAGACTTTCCAAAGACATAGCCAGCCCTATCTGTTGTCCGACCTGCATAAATGTGCGAACGTTGAAGGCAGCCAGTTTGAATGGTGCACGTGGTTTCAGAAAATCTGCTTCAGTCCTCGTATTCGGTGGTAACATACAATTTTCAACCGGACAGTGACTCGAGAACGTTAGATACAGTCGGATTTCCACCAAAGACGAGCCGCTGTATAAGTATAAAAGAGGGTGAATAATGTGGAAAAAAAAAATAATAATAATAATAATAATAATAATAATAATAGTAATAGTAATAATAATAGTATTAATAATGACAATAATTGTAATGATAATAATCTGAATCAATTGTTTGTTTTTCAAAGCGAGAAAGGTAATTTCCATAGGCATAAAGAGTTCATCAATTTGTGTGTGGGCTGTGATACTGCCCGGGTGCCCAAACCGAAGCAGGTGGTTATCTTAGGGGGCCACTCCCCGAGCCTTTGACCTAAAGGTCTAACCCACAAGGCAGTGGAGCATCGTAAGGAGATGCAGTCCCATGGTAGCCGGTGACCAACGATTGGTTCATACGCCATTCGTTCCCGCAGGATACTGGAGCCCATGTGCACCATTGATTTGGAATCCGGTTAAAGCGCCGGACATTCGCTTTTCGTCCTCTCATTTTCGTAGACAACACCCCCGCCACGAGAAGGCAATGAGTAGGACTTCCCTGGCAGAGGCTGTATACGCGTGGCCGTGTGAGAGTATTTCGAGAGGGAGAGCGGACTCTCCCCACTCTCGGCCGTACCAGGGCATTCAGTCCCACTGTACGGAGCTGAAACGTGGAGAACTACTACAGCTATCATCAAGAAGGTACAAGTATTCATAAATAGTTGTCTACACAAGATACTCAACATCCATTGGCCGGATACCATCAGCAACAGCCTTATGTGGGAGAGGACAAACCACGTTCCAGCTGAAGAAGAAATTAGGAAAATATGTCGAAGGTGGATAGGACATACATTTCGGATTTCACCAAGCTGCATTACGAGGCAAGTGCTAACTTAGAATCTTGAAGGGCAGCGGAAAAGAGGAAGACCAAAGAACAGTGTTTCGAGAGTTGGAAACAGACATGAAAAAGATGAATAGCATGTGGAAACAACTGGGAAGGATTGTTCAGGAGAGAGTTGGATGGAGAATGCTGGTGGGTGTCCTATGCTCCTGCACGAGGGGTAACAGGAGTAAGTAAGTAAAAATAGCGAGTGTATTTTCGCACGCACTGCTCATGTCCAAATTACAGACTTTGACGGCAAGTAGAAGTAGATATCTAAAAATTAGTTTCAATATAAGCGTGTAGAAAAACTAAATTAAGATACTTTAAAAGCAGCCCGCTACTACTGGTTTTGGAGTATTATATCATTAATGTAAACTGCAATATTGACTGTTATAATGTATTTATTGGGCTGTAACTGATAAGACACCAATATTCGAATAATAATTGATTAATAAGATAAGGACAGTGAATATATATACCCATCGAAAAATTTTAACAACTAACCTATCTATATTTATTTTAAACTTCTGTAAGTCGACTCATTTTTAGTCTCTAATGTTTGGTTTTTTTTGAATTGTAAAAAGCTTGATTTATTCCCTCGTTTCCCCCCTGTTTCAGGCGTTTGGATTATTTCTTGGTATCTGAACGAATTTTAACAAATGTCAGCGATCAGGAAATACGTTGTGGAGTTACTGGAAGCGATCACTGTCCAGTTGTTCTATATCTTCAAATCTAAAACTCCATTTGACAAGATCTATTCAAACAGATTACTATCAACAGTATTTATAAATACCAGAATAAATATATTTTATGATTGAGTTTATGGAGTGGTATGACGAAAATGTGAAGTGTTACGACCATTGAATGATTTTGCTTTGAAATCATTTTGGTTAGTTTCGATGAAATATATTTCGTGAAAGTGTTAATGGGAGGGCAGAACTACAGGGAAGATTTTGTTTAAGTTTAGAAACTTCAAAGCACATAGTTTGGAGACTTATTCAGTAGTTTTGCTTCGAGTACACTCACAATAGCCTTAGAATTAGACAACTACAAATATTGAGCGAAATAGAATAAGTGTTCTCTTAGTGAAAACTATGGACTCGACCAAATGTGATAAAAGCATCCCCCCAGAACTGTTGATGATATATGACACCATATAACTCTCTAATCCTAACCTCAACATGTATCATTGGAAAATATTAGTCGATTGGATCATCTTCTTTTGTGTAATTAGTAGATGTTGAAAACGTTTTACAAAATGTTATCACATCCTTTAAAATGTATCAGCGTTGCTTATTTAGCTGTTCAACCATATACCGACAGGCCATTGGGTTAATAGATAAACTCGTATTTATAGCCAGACTAGAACACTTTTATGACGAGATAAATCTAGTAAGTACCACTATCTAAAATACATCTTGTATTCTCTTTAACGATTCATAAAAAGGTCAACGTAATTTCACACTATAATAATTCAGCTACTAACAAGCTGTCAGTAGCTGAATTATGAATCGTTCGATTGTTTGGGTTTTGATTGTGAAGCTCCTGCAAAATTAATGGGAAAATAATTGTTGTATTTCATTATGAATTTATCTTAGTATTTAGCTATCTTGGAATATCTGCATCAAAAACACGAAATTCGTTAAAGGATTCTCTTTTAAATTAATTTATGTTCATGCTGTACAATCATTCATATATATATATATATATATATATATATATTCCTTGAGGAACTATGAACAAACATGACATAATAGAAAGATTATAATCCTAGGTTACATGGTGTGGATAATAATAAAAGGCTATGAAAATTCTACGGGATGTTTGATTATAAAAGTGCGTATGAAATTAGTTTACAAATATCGAACTGTAGTGTGAGTCGAGTTAGATGATCAAAACATCTTTAAAGGTGTTTGAAAGATTAAACGAAATGAAGTGATATAAGAAACAATTGTCAATAAAATCATAGGGATTTAATAAGTGACTAAAGACAAGGGGATATAGTGAAATGAAGATAAAAAATACGGTTGATAATAGATTAAGGCTGCGACAAATATAAGAATGATACTTCATTTGTACGCAAAGTTCAGGCTTCATTTCATGGGTAGCAAGAGCTTCTGATGTCTTCACAAGTTGAGCACGAAGAAATGTTGATAGATCTGGATGAATCCTGTAAACGAATTTACAATCAACATACGGATTGGTTGAGTGCTTGGAGTCAGTTTAGTGTTCAAAGATAAACTCCTAACGGCTTTCATCTCGTCCCTATAGAAGTATTATGGAATTTGTGTTGAGAGCAAGCGCTGGCCACGGCCTATATACCTCGCTTCACAAGAGCAGGTAATTCGGTAGACGTAGAACTTAGTAGTAACTTTGTTGAGAATTACTTCCTCTTATGAATTTTGTGTTTCTAATATTTTAGTGGGAAATGTCGATGTATATCTGAATCACTCCTTAAATATCTAGTACTGGATATAAAGGGACATACTAAAGAAACTATAGTATTATGAATTAGTTGTTTAATTTTGTTAGTGTGCGGTTTTTAAGGAGTAGATCTAAACGCATCTTATGTTGTTGAGTTAGAAAATCCTCTATACTTGTTATGCGTACGTTATATTAGATCAAGATTTGGAAGTTAGGTTTTATAATTAAGATATCTGACTGATTAACAGCCATAGAGTATATGGGCAACAATTAAAGATTAATAGGTTGTGATGAAGAGCGATCAATGTATACATAAGGTGTGCGGTAGCAGTTTACTTTATGAAAATCTGTATGTTAGAAGAACTAGAAAAATGAGTTGAGTATTCAGCCAACTTGTAATCCACCAACGTTTTGTAATCAAAATAGCTGATAACAATTTAAAATGAACAGTCGTAGATTTAAAGTAAATCTGAAAACTAGTAAAAGAATCAGTAAGGTTTCAAAAGTATTATTTACGAAAGTCTTATCAGCCAGATAGATATTTGAGGGTCCATGTATCAAACCTTAATTGAGGATTTCTCAATTTCAGTACCAAATAGTACTTAGGAGTATATCATATAACGTTTAGACATCAAAGTACTAACGCAAGGAAACGGACGGACGGTTATTTATTTCTAATTTGTAAGTTGTGAAATTCACTATCTCGATAGGCTATGCCTAACCTAACTGGTTAACTCATTGATAAAGGGGTTTAGCATCTGATCTGCGACAGATCATGCAAACCATATACCTGACTACCTCTCATAATTTCAACAAATACTTTTTTTACCTTTCCCACATTCTTGAAGGTACCAAAACACTAACCTTTATTCTTAAACGTACATATCAAGAAAGAAACCGTTCACTGTCTTTTCTAGATTTAGATTAAAAACTGGGTTCCAATAGCATATTACTCGTTGGGGAAAGCGGTACCTCATGTTGAGTTTATTCAATCATTGATTCTGAATCTTTTAATGATGACTTTAGAGATGTTTCATCTTAAAAGGAGCAAACATCTAAGATTAACTAATACTCAGGTTAATATACACGATCTAAAATCGTGGTTTAAGGACACTTCTATATTTCATATGCAACAACTTTTAGTGAAAAGATTATATTATCAACATTTGAATTTGTCTTTTTTAAAAAAAAAATCAGATCTAAGTACCTCTGTATTCATTTTTAAAGTACACACTTGAAACGTATCTTTGTAAAATTTTCCACTATTATTCACTATACAGCAATATTTTCCATTTACACACTTTTGTTATCCAAAACGTCCTCAGATATAATTTTTGTTTGATGACTGTGTCTTATAGTTTAATTATAATTTGATTTTTTTTTAAATTTACATTCACCATCATCAATCTCAATGTACATTCGCTTTATAGAATCATACTTATTTGCATGACTTGTTATTAAACAATTAGTATCCACGTGAAGCCTTTGAACTGTGTGCTACTTTCAGTACAACTCCTCATACAGTTTCTTTTCCAGATTTTACATTTTGTGATTTATGGAATAATGCAGAACAACTGTGACAAGATTGTATTTGTGTAAAACTATTTGAATTACCTTTAATAATTTCATTTTCTTAAAAAAAGAGCATTTCAAGAAACAAACAAGAAGAGTATATCATTATTGATAAGAATTCGAATTATTCTGTTGTTAATATTCGTGAAAACATTTTTATCAGTCATTGTTGGCATATGTACATTCTAAGTGGATTAATTCGATATAGCCATTTTGTAACAAGTTTTATATAATAGATTAACTGTGATTACCAATAAAGTTCAATACACTCGCTTTATCGAAATTGGAACTAATCATCAGCTGCATGTATTTGTATCCCACTGTTGATATTTACATCAGTACTCTAACCCAGCTAGTGAATCCACATAAACACTAGCTTCACAATTGACTGATCACTGGGTGGTGAACAATGTCATGCATATCAAGTCCTTATTTAGTGCAGATCAAATGACATCGATCAAGTTGGAATGTAGCCACTAGTCTAGGTGACTCGACACTGAGTGCACTATATATATTGCACTACAGGAGGTCAGTCGCGGCCCGGATAATTCAGTGGTAACGTCTCTGACTGTGAAGCTGGGTGACACGGGATCGAATCCGCCAATGAGCACCAGTTCCCTTGAGATTACAGGAACACCTTGCTGACGAGTGCCAAGTAGCACGAAACTCGAGTTCAGGGTTTCCTGTCGACTACCTCCAACCACCATCTAAACACTAGCTTGTTCAACCGATATGATGTTGATGTTACTATTGGTGTGTGCTCGAGTCCTGATGTGGACATGAAGAGTAACTCAGTCACACCCAACCTATGAGTCTTAAATAACAAGAAATGGGTCTACTGAGTTCCACTGCTGGTCAAAATCTTTTAATTCTTTAAAACAAGATGATTACTTGTTGATTATTAGTTACGTTAAATGAGAGGACAGAATTGTGTACATAACCATATCTTTTGAATGTTAGCAACTGGAGCGCTTTTATTTCGTTATGCAATTTTGTACAAGATATGCTTCATTGTGGAAAATATAGAAATGTTTATTAATTAAACATTGAAGTAATGAAATACATTTTGGTAATTCTAATTTAGGTATATTTTTCATTTATTGTCCATCAATTTGAACAATATTTACCGATGCTCACTTTCCTTACTATATTTCTCATCCCATTTATCATAAATATATTTTTTGTTATATCCCAATTAGCAGAAAATTGTATTTCTGAAGTTTCGTGACCTAATATAAGTCAGCATAAATAAATACAAAAATATATTTATTATTATTATTATTAACTTTCTACCCAGTGATCAGTTTATTTGAAACTATCAAGTCCAACCTTGAGATTGATACCTACACTTTATTTATGTTGTAATGAACTGACTGAAAATGAAAAGAGGGAGTATTGTAATGCATATAAGTTGGACTGTTCAGTCAACACGGAAATACGTTATTGTTATATAGAGAAAAAAAATCACTAGTGAGTCCAAACTAGCTTGAAACACAGGTTCAGAGTTTATTGTCGACTACCTCTATAACCGATTAACATCTCAATATAGTATACGTAATACTGAGTCATTCTGATTAATAGCCAAATCGGAACTTGATTAGTAGAATTCAGTCAATTCTAAAGGATTAGACAAACGACACTGACCACTCTTTAGTGATCAGACAATATGTATATTCATAGTTAACGAAATTAATGCCATAGGAATATCAGACAATATTTTATATACGTGTTTGTCACTGGTATTTTAAGAAGTTTCAAGTCAATGTTTTTAGTTTTTTTGAATATGTTTAATGAAATTGTACAGTATATGAAACTACATATCAGATAAAGTACATTACTTTTGTACTTACAAAACATATTACGCTCCACATAATATTGTGCAACATTTGGGACTAGATATATAAAGTACTGTTTGTGTCATTGTTAACTTTTCCTTAATAAAATCTCTTGCTACCAAATATACATGCATATTCATTTACTCACAAAAGCTTATAAATCATATTTTCCACCTTGTATTGATCAAAACAACAACTTTAAAAGAATTTCACTCTCGCTCTTTTTTTCTTTAAAAAAAAGACGTTTGTCTCCTTTCTATGTTTGTTTTGTAGTTTTACTTCTTTCGAATCTTTGTATTCAATAATCAGTATTGTCAGTGTTAAAACTATGTATAGAGATACTTTTGACGGGAAAAAAAACACAACGACAACAACAACAACAGGAAAGCTGACAAATAACAAAAACTTTTAAATTATTGAAAACAATTCTAAATTATTGTCAGGAAGTATATTTTACTAAGTCTACTAATGATGACACAATGCTGGATCAATAATATTAGTGAACTGTTTCGTTCAATCCAAAGTATGAATTATATATATAATATGACCAGTCTTTTTACTAAATTGTTCTTGAAAAGATGAATTTGTCTGCATTATTCATGGTGTTTTGATGATTCACGACCAAATGTATTGATATTCTTTACATTCGTGAATCCATATATAGATGTAAATAATAATTCGGACAGTAAGTCGAGATAGATTTATTCCTAGACAATATGCAGTTATACATGAAATTATTAATCGAAATGTTTAACAACCAAAAATCTTCAAAAAATATTTGTAACTTAATCATAAAGTTTCCTACGTTTTAGTTACTTTCCGGGCTTGGGACCGGCGGTAGTCCAAAGGGGTTCCAGGCGGAGTTATAGAAAATATTTAGGAAAATAAATATAAAATTAATTTTAGATGATTGATCTCAGTTGTAATAACACTGAAGATCAGAGAAAATGGACAGTTGTTTCATTTTAGTATGGGACTTGTCTTCAGTGGACACACTATTTCACCAAAGATTTGTGGAGGCCCGTTATTTAATCGTCATTAAGATTGAAAGATGTTGTCGAAAGAGCTCTCGACTTTAGTGGCCCGTGGATTTGACTCCAAGTAGATGGTAATGATGATTGTTGTTGAAATATATATATCGCCTATCCACGTATATAATCGTCGACTTAAATCGCGTTAGTCAATAACGGAATTAAATAAGTCAAATAACGAGAATGGACTTGTGAATACATATATTTTGTATATAAAGTGAATGGAATGGGACAAAGCAAAACGACACGCAGTGGGGATGGCGGTAAGCCAACTCCCCTTTTAACCAAGCGTTAATCAATATTTATAGTTACACAAAAGTAAGTTACAAACACTTGATGAGTAACGGGATAAGAAATGTACACACACCTACGCGCTCATATAAAAACAGTGAAGACTGATAAGCGAATAATTAACAAGGTCAGAAAGTGACTCAAGTAGGATGAATAGAATGGGCTGTCCGAAAGCTAGAATAAGGTATATGGGCTTAACATAATAACCGACACTATAGATTGAAACTAGGAGCTTTAGATCTCGTGGTGAACAACTCATCATTAAATTATCTAAACGATTGGAACAACCTTACAGAAGACCATTTTATATAAACAACAGTAGTTTGTTCACCAGTGGTTTACTTCCAAATAAGTTGTAATGCGAATTTCTGATCGATTATGTTCAGCTATATGGAGAGTAAAACAATGGTCATCAGAGAAATTAAATAATCATCATGCGATATTGAGGATTAATTAAAGCTAGAAATGAGAAATTTTGGATTTCAACTCTATAGTCTGATGGTTGAACACTTTTCACCAGGCCTCAAAGTCCTGGGTTCAAATCTCGCGTGGGAGACGGGATCGTGGACGCGCACTGCTGAGGAGTCCCACAATAGGATGAAATGGCCGTATAATTCTTCCAGGTTTTCTATAGTGGTCTAGCTTCAATTGACTCATGATCTCAACCATTGAAATGACTATAATATCCACAAAATCTCCTGATATAAAATATTAATATCATCATATAAAAGACCTTTATGAACAGTATGATTCTTCATTTCAAAAGACAATATTATGTATATATTAAATGTTCATAAAATCATCTTTAGTATTATTTTATTGCATATTACGCAGCTCAATTTTGTAAATAGACTCATTTACAAATAGATTAATCTAAATCAGTAAAAAATTCGATTTTTTTTATCTTTTAGAAAAAGATTTTAAAAAAAACCCTCATGTGAATTTTAAAGCAAATTGCCATATTATATATCCATTCAAAAAAAAAATTGGCCTAGTTTCTAACAGGCGTATACAGTATCTATCTATATATATTTACCTATCAATTTATTTATCTTTTTTTTGACCTATTGATTACTGATTGGTTAAAAAAGATTTAACCAATAAGATTTCGGTGTCCCAAAATTCCATTCATAAATAAATAAATAAATAAATAAATTTATTTATTTATTTTAAAAAAAAATAAAGAAAATGTATCAGCAAAATTATGAAAATAGTTTTACTCATCAAAATACAAATGAAAATATAAATCTTTATAAGGAATTAATTAGTTTGCAAAATGCTCAATCAGGACATATATAATAATAATAATAATATGAAATGAATGGAAGATAAACATCATTAATATACTTTTGATAGATCTGATTTATTTTTTATTACTTTCATGAAATAATGCCTTTTCGTCGACATGCTTATGATTTTATGTTAGATGATGGATTAGACACTCGTATACCGGTGTATAGTGATGAAGTGTTCAAACAAGGTATTCATTTCTGTGCCAAGGTGAGTATTAATATTTATGTTAGATAGGTTGAAACTAATAATGAATTTGAGTGAATATAAATATTATTATTATTAATAATAATGGTATTTGCTAGTAATATATACTTTATAAATATTATTCATATAATGGGTGAATAAATTGATCACAGTTGATTTATTAGTGTAGGGTTGTGAAAATTGTTAAGTTTTAGTTGAGATCATGAATCGATCAATATTAGACCAGCATTGAACAGCCGTTTCGTCCAAGTATGTGACTCCGCAGCAGCTCATGTTCACGAGTTTGCACATTGGATTCGAACTAAAAAACGTTCTTGACCGCGGATGCTGACTGCTGAGGAGTTCCATAGTAAGAAGAACTAACTGTCCATTGTATCCAGGTTTTCAATGGCGATCTAACATTGTCAACTCATGGTCTGAATGAAAACACAGTTGGTTTGCTTTCATCATGTAAAGGTTTACATTTATGAAAATATGTAGTGTTTATTATTATCATTGTAATAATGGTTTGGTTTCACTCCATGATTTAGTAACGATGTGTTATAAACTACAAAATTTGTAAATTTAATTAGTGCTGTTTACTAAAGAGTTTTTTATGTCCCAATCTATACTCCGCTAATATATAGAATATGAAAATGATGGGATTTATGACTAGTGTACATATTTTGACGGATCGCCTTTTATTTCATTTATGTTATGATTATACTTACATGCAAACTATAAAAAAGGTGTATTCCCAGATGATTAACTATAATAAGCAAACATTCAAATCTTTGCAATGTTCACCTATCAAAACGTATCAAATAGCTAATTATCTTACACTTTTCAGTCAATTTGTAGTTAAATATTGAAATAAAATTAGTCAAATAATGATTTAATTCTATGATCAGATCGTAAGTTCCATTTCTATTTCATCTATTGAAGTTTGTGCTAATAAACAGTTCCAATAGATTTGGAATTTTAGTTTTGAGGCCAAATCCATGAATCTTTTCTTAGCTAATAAGTTGAATAAATCTTAGAAATGTTTTGTAGAAATTTTTTTCATATAATTTTATTAAATATAATGATAGAGATGTGAGGGTAGTTCTTTGGTATAACTCAATATTGATAAAACTGATCGTGTGTACTGATTTCTTTGAATATACACTTTAAGTTTTTAAGATTTTGAACGTAAAAATGTTTAAACTAAATACATAGAATATATTATATGTATTATACGAATACTCAAATAATTAAGGTCAATAGGAACCAATCACCGTCGAGGTGTACAGAACAAGCTGTCAAACACTTATGGAGAAATTCGAACACTTCACTTCTATCTGAAGTTTGTGCTGATGATGTCGTTCAGAAGAATGGTGAAAACTCCACGATCAAACCATTCAGCTCAGAGAACAAAACTCCATCAAACACTCAAATAATTAAAATATTAATTACTTATTTATGAATAACTAGTGTATTGATTTCATATACTAGTAAGCCATGAATACCTAATTTCAATTCTTATATACAGAGATTTATTCAATTACTGTAAATATAAAAACATTAACAGATGGTTTATTATAAATCATATCGGATAAAGTATATCTTAACATATTTGCAAATATTTTCATTCAACTATTATTATTATTTATATCTTGGAACAATATAAACTTTAAATCATTCAAGTTTTCAATAGTAGATATTTGAAGGCAAGTAGTATAAACTAACTCATATAATTAGTATGTATATGAAAATGAAATTTTGTCATGAAGGTATTATAGTAAATGAGAATACAATTGAGGACAATCAAATGTATTTGAATACAGAATATCTTAGTAAAATTTAAGAACCATACAGTAATAACTGAATTTGTGAAACGTTAATCAGTCGTCTCAAACTTCATTATTTCTTCATTTCCACACCAGTCATTCTCTGTTCTCGTTCTCTTTTCTTCGATCTTATTAACCTTCTACCGCCAGGCATTTCACTTTCGATTGATGGTACATATTGCTTATACCTGTTGACATCCGTAGCACACACCACACCATACACCATATGAACTTGAATAATTCATAACTCTGTACGTGAAACGGACATTCAGATATAAGTGGTTTAATTTCCGATTTCGATCTCTTATCAGCCATTTCAAGTAATCATTTTTAAATAGAACAAATAAATAGGACAAACTGTTTTCATAATCATCTTTTATAATACAAAAATCTATTGTTATAATGTTTATGTTAGTTTTTAAACGGTATTGGAAACTCTTTAAACATTTCCATTTCTATCCTTTGAAGCAAGGGCTTGTTGTCTGATCTTTAGATTCTGAGTGTAACCTGATGTTTATAAAACATAAAATAAAAATAAAATGTTTCCTTACTCATATTTTAAAAGAAATTTTTTTATTGGAAAAAATGACCATAAGGCATAGCAACTTAATCCCCCCCCCGTCCTTTAGATTTAATTATAGTTCTGAGATCATAGTTTCCAATAACTTTAAAGTTTCGTTTCAATACACCAATTTATTCAAAATTTTGTAAATTTTTTTTATAAAAAAATAAATGCAAAATACATATCTAATCTTTCTAATCAGAAGAAATGGTAAATTTCACTCGATCCCTTATATTCAAAGTTCAGTCATATTTACATATAATACAATTTACAATATTTCATCTTTTAATTCATCTGATTAACATAAATTGACAGAACTTAAATTAAGGCTTATTTCTATTCTTATGTAATAGATATGCAAAATTAAAAAAAATATATATACGATTACTCAAATAAGATTCTTACAAGTGTATATTTCATTATTTCATTCTCCTACTTTAATTCAATGATAAAACAACTAATATTTCAGTTTAGTATATAAATAATGAACTTAAATTTAATCTTTATCATTATCAAAGGTTATAATGATGGGAGTTGCTATTGTTTGAACAGTACAAACAGTATACATGTATACATACGTTATACAATAACTCACTACTGAATAACATATCATTAATGTAGTATATATATATATATATATATATATATATATTTATATATATATATATATATATATTATATATATATATATATATATATATATACTTACTGGCTTACGCCTGTTACTCCCAATGGAGCATAGGCAACAGACCAGCATTTCCAACCCATTCTGTCTTAGGCCTTTCTTTCCAGTTCTATCCAATTTTTGTTCATTTTCTCATGTCTGTCTCCATTTCTCGACGTAATGTGTTCTTTGATCTTCCTCTTTTCCCATGACTTTGAGGATTCTATGTGAGGGCTTGCCCTTCTCTTTTATCTGGGCTTGGGACTGGCAGTAGCCCTAGAGGTGCTCCAGGTGGAGTTATATATATCTCGCCGGTGATTCATTCATTTTTCATTAGTAAGTTTTCATCTGATCATAATTGCTTAACTGAGAAAATAATTTTATTTAACTATGAAAAGAAATATGTATATATAATTGCTACATTGATCACACGTAAATGTTACAGTTGCATAACTACTGATCAGCATTTCATTCATAGAAAAAAGAATATTTGAAATAGAATATAATGATACATGTATACTTTTGAATGAACCATCTTATTACTATTATTAGATAATAATATAATCATGAAATAGTAACTTTTTATCTTTTTACTAACAGAATATACAGAATATACACCTAATTTAATGACATTCTATATATTAATTAACAAGAACCAATAAACTAGTAAGAAATTGAATGATTAAATCTTTAAGATTAAATTTTGTATCATAAAACTATAAACTAAATGACATAGTAACAAGAATTTGTAACGTTACGTCATAAATATATAACTGATAATAATAGAGATTCATTGATAATTATCTTAGAAGTGTAATACTAATCAATTAACAATAATACATTGTAATCTAAACATAATAATCTATTTAAAGTAAGTATTATCATTATAGAAAAATATTGATAGAATGAAGGGAAAAATTTATGTAAAATGATACCGGTAACATACAAGTATAAATGAAATATCAAAGAGATCTGAAACATAATTTAAGGAAAATATGACAGTTTTCTTTTTCTTTTCAAAATATAGAAATAATAAAGAAAGGAGAATAATAATGTTAACTAAGTTTAAGATACAACCAAGACAATGATATAAATATCAGAATGGGTTTTGTGGAGATTTTTAGAAATTTCACAGGTTGAAATCATGAGTCAATTGAAGCTAGACCACCATCCTACGGGGTGCGGGATCGTGGATGGGACTACTGAGGAATCCAATACTAGGACGAAACGGCCGTCCAGTGCTTCTAGGTTTTTCATGGTTGTCTAACTTCAATTGACTCATGATTTCAACCTATGAAATGATATAAATAGGATGTATTTTTTCTTTCTTTCTACAAATGTAAAGTTTAGATGTTGCCTAATCGATAGTCAAAAGTTTTCACTGTTTTAAACAGTTAAAGATAAATGAGTTTGTAAGTATCATTTTACCAAGGTTCGACTTGATCATTTCAAATGTTTAGATTGTTATAAATTGATATGATGGAAAGAAAGGTCAATTTTTGATTGAATTACTCATAATTAGTTTTATTCAACAGTACATCCGTTTTGATTCAACGAGATGATCATTCAATATAGTATTTGATTTGTTTCCCAGTATGATATTTTCTTCTGTATAATATACGATATTTTTGTATTCAGTTGACATGAACTATGCTCAGTAAGTGATTTATTGTAACTGAGTATGTGATTTGATCCTAATTATTAATCAAAATGGGTGTACAATAAATATATAAACCAGTGTATCTTAGACGATATTGATTCGTCGTTGTCATAGTGTTTTGGGGTTAATAAATCATCACTTATACAAGTCTTTGTGTTCTTACTTTCGTATCGTGGGAATTGCCGATGTCCCTCGTTCCGAGTATAAGTGATCAGCGTTTTTCCGGCACAGCAATCTGCGACGACCAAATATAACATGACTAAAAATAATATATTTGTAATATCCCAATGAGTAGAAAAATTAAATTTTCTGACGTTTCGTGACTCAGTGTAGGCCACTTCTTTAGAGAATAAATAATCAAATGAATTTGGTTATTTTAGTATTTCTGAATCAAGTAAATGATTTATTATATTTGAACAATCAAGATTCTATCTCTCAACCGCCTATTTTCTCATTTTTATA
The DNA here is from genome assembly GCA_944470405.2 of Schistosoma mattheei. NCBI lineage: Eukaryota > Metazoa > Platyhelminthes > Trematoda > Strigeidida > Schistosomatidae > Schistosoma > Schistosoma mattheei. The sequence goes on from OX103943.1 coordinate 81,055,837, forward strand.
ATATTATTCTAAGAGATGCTCTCGTATAATAGTTCAACAACTAATTAACATTAACAAGTTTTTTTCTAAATAACAAATCATATTTAATTATCTCAAGTTAATATACTATTCACAACTGAATAATAAATGAAGATCTGTTATTGACCATAGCTAAACTAATGGATCATTATTATAGACAGATATTTGTTAACTATTTACCAATTATTGAATTATTACATTTAGTAATCACTGGTTGAAATCATGAGTCAATTGAAGCAAGACCACCATAGAAAACCTGGAAGCACTGGACGGACGTTTCGTTCTATTATGGGATTCCTCAGCAGTGCGCATCCACCATCCCACCCCCCGTGAGATTCCAACCCAAGAAATATCAGTCTCGCGCCAGGCGCTTAAACAACTAGACCACTGAGCCGGCATCCAACGGTGTTAATGTCTAACTTCAACCAATCTACGAAGTTGCGCCACCGTACACCATTGTCTTCAGTGAGTTCTTATCTCACAACAGACCTGGTTGAACTCCACTAGTAACGGCTTCTCACTAAAACTCCATGAGATCGTGGATGCGCACTTCTGAGGAGTCCCATACTAGAACGAAACAGCCGTTCAGTGCTTCCAAGTTTTCCATGGTGGTCTAGATTCAACTGACTCATGGTTTCAACCAGTGAAATTTCTGAAGTCTCCACAAAACCCATTCTGATTTAATAATCAGACAAATAACGTACAACTGTTACATACGTATTTTCATTAAACTATTTGATTTAAAAACAAGATTACTTTGTTACAAAAGTTACAGAATTTTATTTCCTAAAATCGAAATTTTCATTCTGTATTAGATAGATCGATTTATTGGCGTTAATGAGATGAGAAAGAGAAAATAATAAAAAAAAAGAAACAATAACAACACCAATACTAACAATCTATCGGATTTTGAAAAATTAAAAACAAAACAAAGAATGATAATTTCTAAGTTGGAATTAACAGGGAAAAAAAGTTAGAAAGGAATAATCCACTATTCACTCAGTTGTTCACTCACCTAGTTATTAATGATTAGAAAAAAAACGGTAACAAAACATGACCCCTGTTTTTATCTTTATACATGGCTTCATTGTTAAATCTTTAAATTCATTGAAGAGTATAACGTAATTAGGATAAATATTATTTGTTCTGTGAACTGATTATAAGTGACTAAAATATTATTTCTATAGGGATTAAAGCATTCAACATTGAATAGTTGTCAATCAAACATTTATTGTAACAAATTCAATTTGATATAACTTGAAATATCTAGTTGTTGATATTTTGATTAAAATTTGTTAAGCATTGCCGCATAGGCATCCTGTGTGGATTGACCCGATATAACTATTATGATACAAGTTAACATAGAATATGTGGAAGGTTGTCAGAGTGTATGTTTCAACCGATTTTGGACATGCCAGTTAAATGTATTTGGATCCCAGAGTTGAAATTCGCTCCTGAACTCAAATCCAGTAATATTCACTTCAAACGCCACTGCGTTGTTCATTTAGCTACTGAATCCAGAAATTCACTCACTTATGCAACAGGCTGATTAAATTTCAGTCAATATCAACAACGGGATAATCTAAGTCATTTCAAATTGAATTGAAACTCATACCCATTTTTTTCGGTTTGCCACTACAATAACAGTATAACTTGTTTGTTATTATTTCTGGTACTGTGATTGATAATTATTAGGCGTTTTATGCTTTTTTTCTACAAGTACACAAGTAAAAACTAAAAAAAAAGTTATTTTAAACGATTGGAAGAAAACTCGGTTAGATTCATTATTACTTCAACTTTCTGCTTGTCAATAAGATATAATGTTGCCTTAAAGTTATTACACTTCCCAGAAAGATTAGAATTTCATTATAATGAATAGAACACACTAATTAGTCACTATATAGCAAGTGTTGTCATATTTAAATAGCTTTTATAGTTGACTGAATTCTACTACTTACGTATGTAAGCTAATCTAACTAAAAGAAGATCCATCCTACTACTTACTTGGTTGACAGAAACTGACCAACTATACATACAGCTTGGCATATTATTGAATTATTTCCTTGTAGCTGTTTAACACATTTTAATACTATATCGTATCTGGTTAGCAGCAGAATCCGAGATGAGGTATTTGCGTAATTTGGGACCTGTTAGCTGAAATTACGTATAACCCAGTGTTGAATTTCATGCAAACTAAGATACACAAACTTTCACGCCAAACAACCAATACATTATCCATTGAGTTACTGAGTCCTTATAGCCACTTACTTGTTCATAAAGTAGGAAGTTACTAGTGAAGATTTGTAATTTACCATTTATTTAAATCCTAATGTAAACATGAACACATGAATACAAGTACAGCCAGATAATCCGTCTGAGAAATAAGACCGAATATATAACCCTGTCTTTTGCTCTCCTCACATACCAAATAAACTATAACTAGATTATCTGTTCAGGATGCAATTATAGCTAAATAGATCAATTAATTAAAGTCCTGAATACCAACAGCGGGATATTAAAAACTCTTACTGATATTTTCAAACTATTTATTGCTTTTATTCGCTTTATTAAATTGACAAGAAAAGTAAAATAAAGCATTTTTTACTAACACATACCCTCTATACAAATATAACATGAAAAATCTCTATAATTGAAATGCTTATCAACCTTTATTATTGCATAATAATGGTTACGTCTTAGTAACGTAAGTTTCAATAGATATTTTTATACTACAAAGAAAAATCACACAGTAGGCTCTTGGAAACATGTTTTTTTCCTGACAAGTTCATTTCTCCAGAAAAAAAAACAACTGACAACAGTAAGTAACAAGATATTAGAAAAAATAGCACTTAATTTATATGAAACACCATGAATAAGTGAAAATGAATTTTTATATCACATTGATGAAGTTATGTATACATATTAATTTATGTGATTGGAAGCAGTCAGTATGAAGATATAAAAATAATTTCCATACTAGCCGGTATTTGTTCTCAAATACGCTTGCGAATTTCAGAAAACGAACGTCGTTCACCAGATTCGAACCTACATCAGTTAGGATTCACTTATTCTGAAGAAGTGGCTAACATTAAGTCACGAAACATCAAAAGGTCATCAGCTACTTTAAAATTGCAGTGACACATTTGTCATGAGTGTCAACTAGTATGAATTCTATGTTTATTGCTTTCTGTTAATTATCACCAACCAACTTATAAGTTCGTTGAGATTAGTTGAACCTTGATAAAAAGATTTTCATGAGCACTTGAAATGACAAAAGTAACAGCGATTAACTCTTCAGTGATTGATCAATTGATTGATCCCTAGACCAGTATTTATATCAAGACTCAAGTATTCCAAACTGGATCAATATTATAAATTTAGTCCACTATGTTCCATTGAATATTAAATGATTAAAATGTAACTGAATAATTGAATAATCATTGAAAATATTTTAATCTCAAATATCAAATTGAATAGTAATGATATGACATATTAGATTCAATTCATTGATTTTTGAGTGAATGTTCATGATTTAATCAAGAATAATAAATTAATTATAATCAGTTAGTTAAAAACAAAAACAAATGCTATGAAAATTTCCAATCACTAGTAATCACTATGATTTGTTGCTCTCATTGTTTTATCATGTTTGATCATGAAATTATGAATAAATTTATGATTATAATACATAGTTACAAAAACCTGATTTATTTTCTAAAGCTTCACACATATTATAAGCAAAGATGGATAGTGGCTAGCAGTGGAATCCAGGACGCGCGTTTCGTCCTGTTTGGGACTCGTCAGCTGGATGTACCTGCATCTCAGAGTTGATGTTCACTCTGGGACTCGAACTCAGTATGCACATATGCCAATAAGAGATTGATCGATTTCTGTCCTAAAACATCAATGGTAAGATTCAAGTTGAACAATACCAAGTGAATTAAACTTCACATATATTGTTATTGTGACTTACAGATATTTATTTTATGATCAGATTGGGAGTTTGTAGAGTCCAATCCATGTCGGTTAGAGATAGGTATCAACCTCAGACAATGGATAAATGGTTCGGTATTCGGTAACATTTGATTGGGTACACACTATGATCAGTTAGTTATCCAAAAAATCGATCAAATAAAGACACTTTTTTTTGATTGAGATCATGAACCGAATGATGTTAGACCACCACAATTGAAGACCTGGAAGCACTGGACGGCCGTTTCATCCTATTGTGGGACTCCTCAGCAGTGCGCATCCACGATCCCGCTCGCGGGATTCGAACCCAGGGCCTCCGGTCTCGCGCGCGAACGCTTAACCACCTGGACCACTGAGCCGGCATCCAATGGTGATAGTTTCTAACATCAACCAATCCACGAAATTGCGCGACCAACTTAAGTTGTACTGAGGTAGAAGTTGGTCGCGCAATTTCGTGGATTGGTTGATGTTAAAACTATCACCATTGGATGCCGGATCAGTGGTCCAGGTGGTTAAGCGTTCGCGCGCGAGACCGGAGGCCCTGGGTTGAATCCCGCGAGCGGGATCGTGGATGCGCACTGCTGAGGAGTCCCACAATAGGATGAAACGGCCGTCCAGTGCTTCCAGGTTTTCAATTGTGGTGGTCTAACATCATCGGTTCATGATCTCAATCAAAAAAACTTAATAATCTCCACAACCCCTATAATAGTAAAGACATTTTATTGATTATTCGCCTAATTTTCAAGGAATGGTAATGGTAAATAGTACCCTAAAGTAAATAGCTTTGTTAACCTTCAACAGTGATGCTGGCAATGTTAGTTTGACTGAAAATCAAGTATCTATGGACTTTCAGTCAAGCATCACCTTTAGATCACCTTACCATCTACTGTGAAATACTTTTCCTACTTTATATAGCCAGTTTAGAAGTTTTTCGTCACGATACTTCTAAATACAATCAGATATACAGTTCCTCTTAAATATAGTTTCATTCTTTGTCTTTGGGTAACCCCACTAGAAGTTGATTGATATCGTTATTGTCCGATTCTTATCTTTAGATATCTCTGAAATAACATTAATACAAAAATTTAATCATTACAAAATGTAATTTGGGGGTAGCTCAAAAAGAAAACAAAACAAAATACAATAGTAATAATTCATTATCGAATTCTCTTCATTATTAAAACAGAAAAAATAAACCGCATTTGTTCGGCAATTCTCTTTTTACTTCTGGACCACCGAAATTGAAACCATTGTATAAATCCATATTCTTTTTCTTGCAAGTTGATTTATCTTCCCTTTTATGATATATACATACATAATGTGCATTTCACTACAGAAGGTCACATTACATTTTCTATATATGTAAAAGATTTTGTTTAATATCACAGTAATAATAAGGATAATATTGTTTTTTTTTATACTATTTCAAATGATATTAGTTTGTGTGTGGGCATCAAATTGTTTACAATGTAGTATTTTTCTCTTAAATAAGGATATCTATTATACACCATTTATAATAAACTGATTAAGTGTTAAGTTAGTGACCAAGCCTGTTTTTTCAATATTGAATAATCTTGTAAGTAAAATAATTTAAAAATCAATGTGACCAAAGTTACCTGAATCATATTAGTTTGTTACTCATTTAATAAGTTAGTAATGTGTATTGATTTAATAGATATAATAAGTTCAAAAAGTTAAAATCATGAGTCATTTGAAGCTAGACCACAATGGAAAACCTGGAAGCACTGTACGGCCGTTTCGTCCTGGTATGGGACTCCTCAGTAATGAGCATCCACGATCCCGCATCCCCCGCGAGATTCGAGCCCAGGACCTATCAGTCTCGCGCGCGAGTGCTTAACCACCAGACCACTAGACTGATAGGTCCTGAGTTCGAAACCTCGCAAGGGGGCGGGATCGTGGATGTGCACTGCTGAGGAGTCCCATACTAGGACAAAACGGCCGTCCAGTGCTTCCAGGTTTTCCATTGTGGTCTAGCTTCAAATGACTCATGATTTCAACTATTGGAATCATTAACATCTCCACAAAACCCCTTTAGGTATAATAAGTGTTCGTTCAGTTCAATTAGTTATTTGATTTTTTTTATAAATCTTCTGAGTAAAATTTGTGTTCTGAATTCGTGTTGCTCTAGGAATAGAATTAGAAGCTACCTATGTTAATGCTAAAAATATATATTTGAAGCTAAGAGCAATTCACTTTATAGGCAAGTTACATTAATTCACAATGATGTTTTATGTTAGTAGATTGTTATAATGAACAACAGATTCACAGTTATGTAATCATATTGTTAAATTAGAATGATTTTATTGTGCTTTTAATCATTCAACAGAATTCAATGTTTCAAGGATTTTGAAAGCAAATATTTTTTTGTATTTTAATTATTTAGCAGAGATTTTAGTAGTAATTTTTACTAAGAACTATAGAATCAATGAAACTATGGGTCACAAACACAGTTAATTCCTTATTGTTAGAGTTTTCAGCTTAAGCATCAATGACTTGAGACGGAACCATTCCTAGAAAATTCAGACACTGAGATAAGCTTAGTATCACTGAAATCTAGAGACTAAACTTTTGATTTCAGTCAATTTACCATACAATATGACTTTTTTTTAAATATTGCCTCTTACTTAATTACGTCTGTTGCCCCCAATAGAGCATAGGCCGCCGACCAGCATTTTCCAACCTACCCTATCCTTGACCTTCCTTTCTAATTCTATCCAATTGTTGTTCATTTTTTTCACTCTCGATTTAACTGACTATAAATTCAGTAGTATCTCATCGCTACCTCAAAAAATATACACTTCATAAATAGACTAGAACTTAAAACGTTGACCATTATGATACATAAATATTATTCTATCTTCAAAATCACGTAATACATAAACAATAGGTATAGTTCATTTAACTAAAACATTTGTTATTTCAAAAGTTTATGAATTACACTCAGATGTAATGCTCTATGATAATCACGAGTATTTGAATTATAGTATGAACTAAGAATCCCAGATATAACGTAATCGGATCAAGAAGTACTAGATAACCGCAAACGAATGTACTGTATTTAGAATTCGAAATCAAGCATTCAACAAGTACAAAGGTATCATTAGCTCATTCAAACATCACATGTTCATTACCTGAAGTATGTGCTAATGATGTCTTTCAGGCAAACGATGAAAGTTCCACAACTAACTCATCCAGATCAAAGAACAAAATTTCATCAATATTCTCATTTTATTTATTACATCAGTTCAATTAACCTTAATCACATTTTTTTTCAATGGATTGATTAGAAAAGAAGCTAATCATAAGAGAGAAAGAAGCCCAGTTTTCTAATAATAACGATAAATATCAGTAGTTTGTAGAGATTTTAGAAATTTCACTGATTGAAATCATGCGTCAATTGAAGCTAAACCACAATGGGGAACCTGGAAGCACTGGACAGCCGTTTCGTCCTAGTATGGGACTCCTCAGCAGTGCGCATCCACGACCCCGCACCCCACGAGATTCGAACCCAGGACCTATCAGTCTCGCTTAAATAACTAGACCACTGAGCCAGCATCCAAATGGTCTTAATGTCTAACTTCAAACAACTCACGAAGTTGCGCCACCGTATACCAATGTCTTCAGTGAGTTGATATCTCACAACAGACCTGGTTGAACTCCACTGGTAACGGCTTCTCAATAGAACTCCAGGAGTATCTCTTGAAGTTAGTCACTAGTGAGCAGATGATTATTATCAGAAGGGGTTTGTGGAGATTTTAAGAATTTCACAGATAAATATAATCACATTTTCTAAGCTTAAATATTAATAAAATGTATAGGTTATAATCAATGATTAATAAATAAATTAGAGGTGTATATGGTAAGGAGAAACGATGGGGAGGAGGGAAATGAAGAAAGAGAGAGAGAGAGAGGGGAAAATGTATATAATAATTGATTGTTAATTAACTTGTCATATTTATTCTGATTACATTTTTAGTGTTAGTTTTCATTTAAGAGAATATAAAAGAAGAAGAATAATAGATGATCATCTTAAGTTTAGATAATAAAAGTAGATAATTTTCTTGTTAAGAAGTTTGTTGTTTTGTTTTCTCTTGTGACTAGTCAATTTAACCTGAAATATTTATGAAAAGACTTGAATGAATTTATTATTCATCTCATTATGTATATTGTTAAGAAAAAGAAAACTTATTTCATTATGAAGGTAATACACGTTTATTTTTTTATATATATATATTCTTCTTTCTTTCCTTTTTTCTCTCGTTTTTTTTCTCTTTTTTCTTTTCTCCAATGAACTCATATTTAATATAACCTTACTTTGATAGTTTGATAATTGATGAAGTGACTTAAATTAAATTGTCTCGGGGATTTTATTTGTATGTATGCATAAATATGTGGTTATAATTGACTAACTAACTAACTAATCGTTTTCTATTGAATTCATATTCTTATTCATTTTTATACTGATGTAATTATGTAATAGACTAAGTATAAATAAAATCATTGAAAGTTTAAGTACAATTTATTTTTGATAATTTATTTCTTTGTTTAGGTATAATTTAATGTTGAAGTGTTTATCAACAAGAAGAAAGAATCAGTCTCTGGTTCTCTCTCTTTCTCTTTCTGTCTTAATTAAGTAAAAACGGATAGAATTGTAAAGAAGTAAAAGGTTATGTAAAAAAGAATTGAAAAAAATATGAGAGAAATACAAAAGAGTTTTGTCTCAGGTGGTTTAAAAATATCAAAAAGAAGAAAGAAAACCTAGAGCACGAGTAAAATGAAAACATAAGGAGAAAACAGATAACCAAGCAACTCCAAGATGCATTGAGGAATTATAAACAATAAAGATAACAAAAATAATAACACTAGGGGGAAATGTGGAAAAATTCTACTGTAATTTTTTGTCAATAAATAATTTATGTTGGACGAATACAAGTAATAGAATGAAGTTAACTGTTAAATGTCCTAATGAAGTAGTCATCTATTAGATAGGAATGATGAGCATCGTTCCCTAGGGATGATGTATATTTATATGGTGTTCGTATATGATTGTTGATTTCATGCTTCTGATAATGTTACACTTTTGTCGATGATAATAAGATTTTCAGTGATAAATAAAACAGGCGAATTGAGAATCGACTAATGTAGTAGATCATTTGGATTTACTGTCAATATATTATTCAAAATAATACAATGATAATAGAGAAGAACATTACTAACAGCTAAAAATAGAAATGAGAAAAGACAGCATTAACATTAATTTAAGTATTTGATTGACCCTAAGGATATATATCAGTCGGTCTGAGCTCAATTACTTGAAAACGATATGAAAATATAATAATAATAATGATAAGTGGATAGATAGATTAAAAAAGGACAAGCAAAAATAAAAAAGCAGTTCGACTAACATCTCATCTGGAGGATATTTATGAAGGACTAGTCGTCAGTTGTATAATCATCCTGATTCTTTGTTGTTTAAGCTTTTATCTTTTTATCTCTTTAATGAATATGGTGGTGGTGGTGATGATGAGAAATAGACTCAGGGTAGAGAAGTAGACATAAGTAAGTTGAATGAATAAACTAATAAGGAAAATGACTGAAATCCCAATAGAGTTTATCAACTTTGTCTCAATATCTTATTTCTTTAAGCATCTTCAAGTCATTAGAAAATTTCTTACATCAGTGAATAATATTGTAATATGATTATATCAATTTACCTCTGACTCTTAGTTGTGCATCACTAACAGATAAAGAATATTTAATGAATACAGAGTTTGAAAATATTTCACTTTAGTTTGATATTGCAATTTAGGTTACAGTTACATAACACTGATTATTTTCATCTTACATAATTTGACTAAATAAGAAATAATAAAAAAATATAAGAATAAAATCATCACTGGTTATTCTCCTGGTGGTTTAATAAATACATGACATTGTGAATAATGTATTTTTCCTAGTGTCTGGTTAATTTTATCGTAATAGGAGTTAAGCATGACACAGTTCAACCATGTAGAGTGTGAGGAAGTTACCCACTGAAGATAACAGAAGGTGGATACACAATATCATGGATTAACTGAAGTTGAACTAGCACATCATTCAATCCCGACTCAGTGGTCTAGAGTTTTAACGTTCGATGATCTGACTATCGATTGCAGGGTTGTGAATGAGTCTTGCTGAGGAGTCCTGTACTACGACGAAGCAACTATCCAGTGCTTGCAGGTCTAACTTAGATAGCTTCCTAATCACAAGAAAATTCAACAGTTTTCATAACCTCCATAAATATAATGATTGTAGTGACTACGATCATCTAAATGTTGTGCTGTATAAGTTACATAATATCGATTAGTTAAGTGTAATATCAGTTTTAATATATGTATATTCTGTTAATAATGAAGCTCTGTGGTATATTCTAGGGATCACTCTTGAAAATCTTGTATGAAAGCAACAATCTGATGAAGTTGTGATGCTAGGACTATATTGACAGAACAAAGGTGACTAAAGTTAGAAAGATACTTATTTACTTGAAAATTTTTCATCAGTTTCCTATAGAATCAAAATTGTCAATAAAAGTACACAGTAACTTATAAATTCTTTGGAGTTTTAAATTAGTCCATCGTTGTCATGCACTACGCGTACGAAAACAAATTATTCATTCTCTTATACGTTAAGTGGTATTACATTATTACAGGTTAACATTTTATTGCATACACTCCAACTACTAATTGGATACATGGCGATAACATCTGAGAATATGAAGCTCAATGAAGTTTGTTCGAATCCTAAGAAGAAGATAAGTTCCCTTAAGATTGCAGACATGCCTTACTGGTGAATCTTACCTAGCATGAAACAGGTTCAAAGCATCTTTCCGATTACCTTCAATCACTTAGCATCTTATTATCGTATGCGTAACACTAAGTCATTCAAGTTAGTGGTCAGATTGGAACTTAATCGAAAGAATTTAACCAGCACTAAAGAACTAGACAAATATGACAACGGTCACTACTTAGTGGTTAATCTATAATGAACTTCCATACTTCATATATTATAGATTATTGAGTAGTATTTTTATTATGTTTATAAATATTTGTCAGTAAAAATGACCCTACAATATTCTTTAGTAAAAAATTTATAACCATTATCTTTTAAATATTAACAACGTTTAAAGTGGAAAAAACCATATATTACTAGTTTGTTTCCAGCTTCCCTTGTTTAATTGAGAAAAGACATTACTGTTTTTGTTTAAATGAACAAATATTATATTTACAAAACTCAATGATGAACTCTGAAATAGCTTTATCGATCCTCATTTAGTTTGTTTATTGGTCAGAAGAGAAATCTATGGCTTATGTTTCTTGTGCCAGTTCGAACATCAACATTAGTATGCAAGTATCCAGCTTACAGGTTGCAAGTAGGAAAATGTTTGTTTCCTGCATTCATTACTACCTAACATCCTACTATGATAAAAAATCATAACCAAATTGCAAAATTGCATCAATTCACTTAGGATGTACATATGTCAAAAAGGCTGGTTAGTTACATTCACAACAAAAAAATGCAACAGTTTACAAATGAAGTTTCATAGATGATTGGACTAACTTATTCAAGTATGGATTATAACAATCTGTTATAAATGTACTCCATGCATTGTTGGTCAATAAATTAGATTAAAAAACATTAAAACTGGACAATGAATATGCAACTCATTTGTAGTTGAAAATGACGCCAAACAAATTAATACTTAATAGTTTAAAGAGGCCAATGCCATCAATGGGTTGTAATATACTTTCACTATTTAATATCACATAACTGTAAAATTTTCACTGTGAATTATAAATCCTACTTGAGTTTATCTTGAGCACAAATACGGAAGTAGAATTGATGAATACAATTTATTATGGTGAAAAATAGATGTAGACTTTTCTAGTACACTTCTCTTATTTCTAAATTATTATCATTTTACGTACATATGTTTCTGAAGTTTTAAAGAGTTAACCGATAAAAATATAACAGCGTTGGATGCCGGCTCAGTAATCTAGAGGTTAAGTGTTCGCTCAAGAGACCGATAGGTCCTGGATTCGAGTCCCACGGGTGAGTTCGTGGATGTACACTCATGAATTCAACTACTAAAAGGCGATCATCCCTATTTTTCTAAAAATAGCATGAAGAATATCAACCTTACACAAATGAACTATATTTTTTTCACTAGTATGTATATCGATAATTCGTGTACAGGCAGAGAACATTATTATTGGATAAGCTTTTTTGATTTCAACTTAATATATGGTCGTTCAAGTTTTTACATTGTTGTTGAACTAGAATTTGGTTATAAAATTATTATACTGCACATAACAGTAAAATAACACTTGTAATTTTATCCCAGTTCTTTTCACTGAATCAGTTCATTGTATTCAATAGGTTTATTTTTAACTATCGTGTGGAAATCTTTTGTTGTTTGTATTTATGTTTTGCGGAAGAAGTTAGTTTTCAGCTTTAATTTTCTATTTCATCATAATAGCAGTTTTGGAAAGAATTTTCGAAAAATCCTAGTTAACATCTATTGGTCTTCTGATAGATGAGTGATCTTAGCTAAGGGATAATTTTTAGATTAGGAGTTGTTTACTGTTAAGTGACTTACTTCAGCTAAGGAGCTATTCCACCTGGAGACTATTCATTTTAAATTAATTAACATCACCCGTCCAAATCAATGTGGTCTTTGCTGGCACTTCAAAATGAAATGCACTTTAAATTCAGAGATGAATTTGATAAAGCCTTCTAATTTAAAACCACTATAAGATTAGGTCTTTGAAATTTAGGTGTCGTTCAATAAAACATATTTTATTATAATTAAAAGAAAATGATTCAAAACTATTTAAGTCATTAATTTATTTGTATTGGTTGTTTGAATATCAAAACAGACTGATCAATTGCAGTCCTGAACACCAATGGAACAACCAACTAAACGACTGATAAAAATGAATAAAAATTCATTCCATTGCATGAGTTAATGGGTATATGGACTCAATAGCTAAATAGAAAATGTGGTAGAGTTTGGAGCAAAAATGCCTCTTTCGAGTAGCTGAAGAGTCCTAAATAGGGCTAAATGCGCGTCTTGGATTCCAGTGTTAGCCAACTTTATTTAGGGACATTACCACCATTGGATGCCGGATCAGTGGTCCATTAGGTTAAGCATTCGCGCGCGAGACTGAAGGCCCTGGGTTCGAACCACGCGAGCAGAATCGTCTGTGCGCACTGCTGAGGAGTCCCACAATAGGACGAAACAGCCGTCCAGTGCTTCCAGGTTTCCAACGATGGTCTAACATCATTCGGTTCATGATCTCAATCAAAAAACTTATTCAGGGAATTGTTATCATTACCCAGATCACCTGGATATGTAAAGTTCAAGTCATCTACTGATTATTGAAACAATTAAAATGCTTCATTCAGAGTGACAAACTTTATAAATTTAGAATATAAAACTGTTATTAACTATATGAATGAATAAAAAAGTGAATGAGGTAATTTTTTTATATCAAACAGTTTCTTCAGTACTATTATTTGATTTTGGTAACGTCTCACATCGTGAAGTTAGACAATATGGGCTAGAATTATACAAGGAACATTAATTTGCACACAATTATATGTTAATCCTGATCATTTGTACCAGTTAGAACAAAAAACTAGGTTTAGAATTTTCTGCTGATTGTATACAACCATCTAACACAACTGTTTACTGTTATTTACACCGAAAATTTCAATAAAAAAAATCTTTCTTTTTGTTCAATTGCTGTTTTTCATCTTTTGTAAACCATTAACCATTGAAACAAAATAGATCAGATACAATATAATAGTTTCGGTTTTATGACATAAAATTCTACTCATGAATACATCAAAATTTCTGTTGAATATGTCACAAAGGTAATAGTTTGGAAAAAGGAATATCAAGGCAAACAAAACATTAGTATATATATATATATGAATACATTATCATCGATGGATGTAAATGACTGACCAAGGGATATTTATTTAATATAGTATCATATAAAATATATTAATAAAGTTTAATTGATTCAGTCTATAATGTAGTTTCATGTCAAAACTCTATTGTGTTGGTTTTTCTTCCCTATACTTATGGTTGAGTTTAAGAAGAAGAAAAAGAAGGAGAAAAAAACAAAGAAATTGAAATATGATAAATGAGGATCACGTTTTTTTTCTAATTTGCTGTTGTTTTATTATTATTTTTTGTATTTTTGCTTTGGTTCAAGAAAAAAAATCTGCTAATTTCCATTTAATTTTTTAATGAATAAATAAATCATTTTCCGTGTCCTTATTTCAGATTTATTATTATTCGGTGATTGTTTTCTTTGTCGTTGTTGTCGTCGTTGTTGTTTTTGTTGTTGTGAATAATCAATGGTCTTATTATTACTTCTTTTTTTACATTATTTCTTTTTGTTTTAATGATTTCTATACAAAAAGGAGAGAGGAGTTTTGTCTCGTTGAATCTTCTTGCACTCTCTCTCTCTCCGTACACATTTGTATGTGTGCGCATTTTTCAATGTTCAATTTATATTAAACTATTTATCATAATCGATTTATTAAACGTAAACTCTTAAATATTTAAATAAAAATTAACTAAATAAATGAATATCAAACAGGAGAATGATCGAGAATGAGAATGGATTAAATATGACTATTTTTATGCTGTCATAATTATTTAAGTAGTATATATATATATATGCATATCGCATTACAGGAAATCCCGATTTCTTTATTTCAATTACAAACAATTAGCGCCATTTTATGTCATTAAGCATAAGAAAAAAATTAATGAGCGTAAATAATAAAAAACATTGTGTCTAAATAATATTGTCTATTTAGAAATCATTTAAAGTTCCCCCTGCTATTTTTTTCCTTAAAAAAAATTGTAGATTTAATTACTATCTTTCATATTTCTTGTTGAACTATCCTAGTATTTTGGTTTCTAATTCAAAGTTATTTGTATCTATGTATGTATGAATATGTGTGTGTATGTATTGTATTCAGTTGTCAACCATCCTACTTAATTCCTAATTATTATGCTACATGATTTCACTTGAATAAATGATAAACAATCAAATAGACAAGTAGACAATTAAGTAACATGAAGTTGATGTATAATATACAATAAATAAATTCTAAATGAATTTGTGACCGATATAAGTTGATTATTTAGGAGTCGAATTTATAAACTACTTAAGACAAAATAAGCTAAATATTTTTGTCATGCGAAAAATATCAGTATTCTAATTACAATGATAATATACACATTTATAAACGTTAAAACTGGAAATGGTAGAAACTATGAATTCAGATGAGTCTAGTTTAAATATATTGAAATAAAATTATACTATATTGATTTGTGTGATGTCTGTGATACTGCTCGGTGCCCAAACCAAAGCAAAAGGTTTTAATAGGGGCCCTCGACCTAAAGGTCTGATCCACAAAGCAGTGGAGTATCGTAAGGAAATGCAGTCCTGTGGTGGCCGATACCAACGACTGGTTCATATGTCATTTGTTCCTTCAGGATACTGGAGCCCATGTGCACAAATGGTTTGGAATTAGTGTTTTCCAACTCCCCTAGGTGGACTCTCCGTGTCCACCAACCCATTTGTTAAATAGTATGAAGTAAATTCAAGTTGTCAGGTATCACTTTATTTACCTAGCAAGTTAAGATCATTAATGATATGAACTTGGTAAAGAATATTTTTTAAATTATTCTTTTGAACGTATCGTTTGAGAGCATTTTGTTATTTAAAAAGTCAATTACATGAGTTGATTTATCATATCTAAACAAAATATACACAAGAACATATCTATCTAATTGAAAATTTACGAAAATAAAACAAATTCAAGGGATATAGGGAGTATTGTTTTTTATATCCATTTGTAATTTCCCCATTGGAAGTGTAGTTTACCTAACAACAAACAGAAAATACCTATATTAAAATAGTCATCATGTGCATATTAGTGATCAAATTCAAGAGGTAATTCCTGAAACTTTATTGAAAAGTCGTAACCAATAGAGTTTACTTATATATAATACATGAAATAAATATTACTAATTGTAATGGATGATGGTTATGCAGTATTGGGGACTGACTGAAGTTAGAAATATAAATCACTGAATGTCAATTCAGTAGTTTGAAGGTTAGGCGCTCATCATTTAACGTAAAAGTCTTAAGTTCATTCCTGGTTGTGGTGGTGGTTCGTCTTTCAGCTATACTCTTTTAAAGACAATTCTGATCGCGTAGTTCAGTAAAGTTTTTGATAATTCACCCATTTTCTATCACATTGATTGTTTAAGTGAAAGTTTGTGAAAATGAGACAATTTATTGATTTATTGTATAACATTAGGGATTTATTAACAATTTGGTATTAAAATGAATAAAAAGAGATACTATAACAATGTAAAACAAGGATTGTTTTCTTGTAATAGAAATCAATAATCCATTTCATACACAAATTTGATATATTTATTAATACATTTCCGGTTAATGAAAGGAATAATGTGAACTTAATATGACAGGTATAGCGAAGAATTATTATATCTCTCTTTTACATTGAATTAATTAACCTACATCATAGTAAATGGAATAAATTAATATAAAATGAATGGTTACTATCTACCATGATTTATATTCTCGGTTAGATCATAAGTTTTGCGGCTGGACAACGTTTTATTTTTTAGTTGGTCGGAAACAATCAGAAAGAATCCTCAAAGTTAATTTTTATCCTGAAACTTGAAAATAATAAGACTGAAACGACATGACTCTATCTCATACGATTGAAACCCATGTCACTCTCAAATATGATAACTCTAGCATTTTGAATAATTAATTAACAATGTCCTACTTGAATCTTACTGGAAGCATAAACTTCAGATAATGCTACGATATTGAATTTGAACAGAAAAATATATACATGGCGCGATTTCTGGAGACTGTCTATAACCGATTAAGATCAAGTAAAGGGAATATAATTCGAGTTCTTTAGCCTAATGACTACAATGGAGCTGGATTAATGAAATGTGATCGGTGATAATTTTAAGGTAACAACAGTGATTACTATCAAGTAATCATTTGTGTTTTAATCATTTTTTTATTTCAAATTTACGACGACAGACTATACGTCTGAAAATAACGTTTCATAAATTTAATTCAAACGACTACTAAACTGGCTACGATCTCACAGTATCTCAAACTGATTAAAATTAGATAAATACATCAACAGATACCGGTTCATTGACCTAGAGGTCAAATGTTCACGCGGAGGACTGATGGTCCTTGATTAAATCCTCTGCGATTGGATTGTGAATATGCACCATGTAATAGGACAAAAAATCTGTCTGTGGTTCGCGGTTATCAATAGATGTCCAACATTGTGTAGCTCATTATCTTAATAGCACCAATTTTAATATTATGGACAGTGAGACTAGTATCATACCTTACTACTATCCATATTATTTCTAACTATTCTTATTTGAGCAGTTGAATTCATCAGTCGATCTAAGCTAGACCACCACTGAAAACCTGGAAGCACTGAACATCTGTTTCGTTCTAGTACGAAACTTCTCAGCAGTGCGTATCCACGATCCTTCACATGGAACACGAACCCATGACTTTTGGTCTTGTGCGCGAACGCTTGACCTCTAGACCACTGCTAAGGCATCCAGTGGTGTTAATGTTTAACGTCAATCGATACATGTTCTTGCATAATCCTTCATCCATTATCTAAGGTGAATAACTGTCTCCACCCTACACGGATTAGCTCCACTGGTCACGGCTTCTCACTAGAACTTCAAAAAAATCTACTTTTAGCTAGTCACTAGTGAGTAACTATTTGTTATTTAAAGATTTGAAGTGTTTCAGCTTATTATTCAGGCTAAAAACAGAAGGCAGTTAAAACAAATCTAGAGTGAATAATGGAACGAGAATCAATAACAACCAATCGAGTTCAACGTCAACAAATAAGTTGTCAGTCATATATATGAGAAAATTCAAATACTTCATTTCTACTCGATTTCTGTGCTAATGATAAAAGCTTTACGATCAAGTTATCTAGCTCAGTGCGAATTTAGCTTCTAAGTCTAGTATTACTAAATGGTTACTTGATAAATAACAAATGGATTTGTATTTGAATCTTTAACTAAATGATTGACAAACAGACAGACAAATGTGTAAACTGCTAAATTGCTCGTTAGAATGTACTCTCTAACAAAACGAAGATAATTTTTCTGTTACTTACTTACTTACTTACGCCTGTTACTCCTCGTGAAGGAGCATAGGCCACTCACCAGCATTCTCCATCCAACCCTGTCCTGGGCAATCCTTTCCAGCTCCGTCCAGTTGTAATTCATCCTTTTCATATCTGCTTCTATTATCCGACGCAATGTGTTCTTTGGCCTTCCTCTTTTTCGCTTCCATTCAGGATTCCAAGTTAGGGCTTGCCTCGTGATGCAGTTTGACGCTTTGCGTAATGTATGTCCTATCCATTTCCATCGTCTTTTCCTAATTTTTCTGTACAACCTGTATTATTTACAGAGAAAGAAAAACAATGTAACTGGTTATTATTAAATAAATGTTTGAAAAAGCATTTAATGATATATATATATATATATATATATATATATATATATATATATATACGTGTATAACCAGTTTACTAACGAACACATCAATATTTATAAATGCACAATTCATTGACATCACTTGTCATTTGGATAGTGTGCGTTTTCATAGTTACTATGTTAGCTATTTGTTCATTTATTCAATTCAGATCAGAAACTAGTTTCTCTCACTAATTTCATTTGTGAAGTTGACAAAATTTTACTGATGCTAGAAACAACAACTATTGAACACCATAAGTAATAATAAAATTATTTTTACGTAAAAATTACAACTCTGTGTGCATATTTAACAAAATTAGCATTAATGCAGATACCGTTGATATAGAACAGATCATCTGCATATATATTTAGGACTACTATATACGAAGTGAAGTATATCAATGTATATTTGTTAATATCACATTTATAACTGTCATCAGTAAACGGTTGATGCATTGGTTAAAACAAAATATAATAAGAATGATAAGTTGTAAAATCCATTCTGTATTTAATTACAGTAAAACAAAAAACCTATTAGAGTATTTTTACTAATAATATTTCGATCATTTGTATTATGGCTTTCTGTCGGAATAATGTTTGCAACAGTTTCTATATTTACATTTACCCCCCCCCCACATATACACACACAAACACACACCTAAACAGGTATACACACAATAAGAGACATGAAAAATACAAATATGAATTTTACTCAGTAAAAAATTAGTTTAAATCTACAAAATGTCAAAAGTCAAATAGTAACGAAAAAAAAATTTATATTGTAGCATAATTTCCATAGTAAAACAAATTGCTACACTACTACTAATACTACTACTAAAGATAATAATATGAATGCTAGTTTAACTTTTAAAACAAACATACAAAATGACACTGAGGATTATTTTGTATTCCGATATGTACATTCATAAGAACACAGCATGTAAGCAACGTATGAAGTAGGATCGGAAGTGAAAGAGATAGCGAGAAACGGAGTATGAGAGAGATCATATGCGACGAGACATAAGGATAGAATAAGTTAGATTCATATGAAATTGTTTGTCAATTCAGAAATAATGAAAAAAAAAACAGCAACACACACAATGACATTTAGGAATTCATAAAAAAATTCTTTTTCCAAATAAATACAAGAATAAAAAAGAGAATATTTTTCCAGTTTTTAGTTACAATTAAGTGTAAACGAAATAACTATATAGGTGTGTTTTTGTATGCCTGGGTGTGAATGTAAATCAAAGAGGAATGAACAAATCAGGCAATCTATTAGATCATTAAACTTAACAATAGGATTATCAGATCAAAATACATAGTAACAACTAGATAACAATATCATACTTTAATAACACTTTTTGTTTATCATGAATACAATACAATTGAAATAAAATATAATTGGTTGTAATTCTAAAAAGTATTTCTTAGATATAAAGCTTGTTAGGGATTTGAAAAAAGAAACGAAGGAACTATGGAAAGCAGTGAAGATTTTTTCTAAAAAATCATTAAAAGTGAAATGAAAATATCAATAAGGAGCATTATGCCAATCTTCAATTTAACTACATCAAATGGTTGTCAACAATTCAAAATATAACTTTTGATTTTATTTCAATCTTTGGAAGTAAATGATGACTAGTTAGTTAAAATAATTCAGTTTTATATGAGATTGGTTATAAATTGGACTATGTCAATGACTATGTAGCTAAATGTGAATGAGTATAATGCAAGTTTGTATCCTATTAAGTATTTCAGTTTTCTTACGACTGAAGATAAGCTTTGTTTTCAAGTGTTATATATCTTAAAATCAAAGTCTTTATTCACCGAATTACATAATGAATTATCTTTTATTACATAGAGAGTAAGAATGAAAATGGTAAAGTTATTTTAATTTAGAACATATGAAATAAGAAACATTATTGTCAACGTCACAATGAGATTGAATGTAATTTTTTATTGTATACTAGAATGTGTTTGTTACCATACTCATCTAATAACAATTTTGGCATGATTCTATTGATTGAGTTATTATTATCTAGCTGACATAAATTAAACGTCATGTAGGTAGTTCTTTGAACAAAAATTTGAAAATTTTGCCATATTTTATTCTGATTTCAAGTACTATTCAAAGCAGTCGTTTATTTATTTATGCTCTTGGGTAATCAGAAATGAAGTTTGGATCAAATATCGTACTAAAATCGATTTAAACAAAGTATGCATATAGTGAGCAGCCTATACTCCTTCACGAGGAGTAACAGGCGTCAGTAAGCAATATATGCATATATCATATTTCAGTTAAAATTAGTTTAAATAATGTAATTTACATGAATTTAATATACACGATTATTTGTAAAATATTATCTCTTCTTCTTACAATAAATACAAAATACAGAAGAAAATTCTAATAATAGCACTTAACGATCAAGGAAATATTTTTTGAAAGAGATTAGATGAACTTATCACTTAAATTCAGTCACTTTTATCGTTAGTTCAATTTTCAATGTCTTGTAAGGTGTTATTCGTATTTGTTGTTTAAACATTTTCATTGTTCACTTATTTATTTTGACTGTATCTCCTGTTGATAAATAAGCGAGCAATGACAGGTTACAGGTTAACAATAATCAATCAAGATTGAAGTTAACAGGAAAAGCTGAGTCATATGTGGAGAAATTCGAACACTTCACTTCTATCTGAAGTTTGTGCTGATGATGTCGTTCAGAAGAACGATGACAGCTCCACGACAAAACCATCCAGCTCAGAGAACAAAACTCCACCAAAAACTCTCCCCAAATCATCCACCTAAACTAAAGATCTACTCCACCATCTCTCAAACATTTTCATCATTTGTAGAAACTATTTCACTACTGTAGTTAAGTTAAAATTTGTTATTTCAATGACATGTTGAACTGTGATTATCATTGAGATTTACCTTAATTAATAGCTCAGAACTTAGATATTTCGCTAAAAATTACCTGTTGTTCTTTATTGTACATCAGTCAAATAAGTTTTTTTCTGAATGCTTTCACATAGCAAGAAGGCACCAAAAATTGGAGCGAACATCTTGTCTAGTTCAATGTTAATAGATATAATTCAATGTATTTCTTAGCTACTACACCTTTGTAATATTATATTACAATAAAAAAGTAATATAAAATATCCATAGCATTGTGTACAGCCTACAATGAATAACAATAATAATTTTGGGTTAGAATAACTAGTAGAACGGTTATATTATTAAAATTATGACTATTTTCCATCAGGACAATTGTTTACTGATTCGACTAATAATTACTATATGACTTCTTGCCACATTTTGTGAATTGAAACACTCAGTATGATTTAGCATTAACTCATTATTCGGTTTAACTTTCGAAAGGTATAAAATTGTTATAGACTCAATTTTCATTCAGTAGGTTTGGGATTTGAAATTCTTAGTTATTAGTCAAATACTATCGGTATAGGGTTGTGAAGATCGTTGAGTTATAATTGAGATCATGAATTAATCAATGTTAGACCACTATTAGAAACTTGGAAGCACTGAACGGTCATTTCTTCTTAGGATGGAACTCTCCAGTAGTGTTCATTCACGATCTCGTACGCTGAACTCGAACTCAGGACCGTTGGTCTCACATACGAACTCTTAACCTCCAGACCACTGCTAAGGCACCAAACAGTGTTAAATTCAACCAATCCACGATATTGCTCGACGATCTCTCATTCTCTTCGATGGGTAACTACCTCACATTTGACACAAATTAGCTCCATTGATCACGGCTTCTCACTAGGACTCCAAGAAATCCATCTGGAAGCTAGTTACTTGTGAGCACATGGTAATTTTCAGTATAAGATTGTGGAGATTATTGAGTTTTGACTGGGATCATAAATCCATACTAGGACGAAACGGCCGTCCAGCAATTCCATGTTTTAATAATTTTCTAACATTGATAGGCCTATGATCTCAATCAAATAATATCGATCAGGTTTTCATTAAATTTACTGTAAGTAATATTATATTACGCCACTTTTTTGAATTACGAAGGTTTAGCAGTATGAAAAGCTGACTATGGTTGAAAACATTTAGCTATCATAAGCAAGTCATATCTAAAAGATTCACAAAATTCATAGTTCCAAAGCAATTTAAAACCTTATTACTTGGATCTGTGGCCCTGAGTAGTGAGGATTCAATTATGCATGCATATAAACACTGTACTCATATTATAGATACTAGTGGAAGTTTATCCATTGAAGTGGGGTTATGTTTTGTACCTATACATTTAATATATAAAAGTAACGTGGCTTGTTTTCAAGTTATTATTTTTTAACTTTGACTGTAAGATGTTCAGCTATTTTACTGAATGAAAACTAGAATTTATTTTCCTCTCACTTCCTTATCGAAGACTGAACCTAAGACCTTAATCTCTAAACCACTGAGCTAAAATCCAGCAGTCTACAAGTCTAACTTCGATTAATCCACGATGCTAAACGACTAATTTTCAATGTCTTCAATGGAAAGCAGCTTCACATCCAATATGTTTGAAATCTTTTGGTCATAAAAATCACAATAGAAAATGAGAGAAGGTCACGTAATGTTGTGGATTGTTTAAAATTATACATGTACGCCAATAAATTCCAGCTCAGTGGTTTAAAGATCAAGTATTCACGTTCAAAACTGAAGGTCTTTTGTTTGATCTTTTACTATTAGGTTATAGATCTATACATGAACGAAATAAATATTCTGTTCTCCTTGATTTTCGATGTATTTCGAATCTAGGTCGGTTAGTCATAATAATAATATTCAATTATCTCCACAAACCTCTATAATGATAAAGACATTGTATTATATTATAATAAAGAATCAAAACATTTGCATTCCATTTTATCACAATTTATTTATTCCTTCAGGCTAAATAAAAACAAACAAAACAAACAAGGTAGTATTTCATACGGTAATTTATTCATTTAACCAATTATTTATCAATTGAATAAATATGTCTCTTAAGGTACGATATAATAATAGAAAGATAACTAGGGAAATTACTGTTTATACCTTTCATTCATAAATTAGTGAGATTATAATCTTTGTAAAATAAAAAGAAGACAAACATGTTAAAATCATACATTTCCACAGCTACAATTTAAGAATCTTATTTAGTAAAGTTTCATTTAAATCAACAGTTGGCGCGTAATCATCATCATAATCCTAAGTTTTTTTCTCTCCAATATTTGCTATTTCATAAAGTTAACTTCTTTATTAACTTTATACAATTTTAGGTAATTTTCTTTTTGTTTTATTATTATTATGGTCAATTAAATGTTGTTGTTGTCGTGTTTTTTTTCTTTTTCTATGAAACATGTGACTCAATTCGGTGCGCTAGAAAAAAATCGTTCTTCTTTTTTTTTTTCCAAGTTTGTTTAAAGTGAATTATAAGAGTATCAATATTGTTTAAACTTTATTATGTGACATTTTCATTAACATAAAACTTCTTTATTTTATCCAGTAAAGTATAATAAATAACTTTGAAAAGTACATAAATAATTAGCTCTATAGTAGTCAGTTATAGCCTTTATTTAATATTAAATGAAATAGAACTTGTAATTACTAAGGTGTTTTTATAGCCAAAAAATATGAATATTTAACTGAAATCAATAATTGTATCTATGTATCTATCTAATCATTCATCTTGTTACTTTGAAAAATAAAAAATTTCTTTTTACACGCAATTAAATGAATCATGAAAAAAATGTTTTTTTTTTCAAAAATTAAAAAAGAAAGAAGATTGAACACTATAATACTGAATATCTTGACGTCATTTCGTTTGTTTTTCTCTTTTTTTCCTTCTTCTTCTTCTTCTTTTAAGTAATGATATCTGGTGTAAATGAAAAAAAAGAAGGAAACTGTGACACTGTTAATAAATATTTCTATTATGACATCATAATTGTAGTATTATATTACTATTCTTTATTATATATTGAACATTTAAATGAAAAAAAGTATGTTTTAAACTAAAACTAAGTGTCATTTTTGACAAATTAAAGATTTAGCGATATGATGACATAAATAGAATAATAGATTACTTATATCTACCGTGTAAAAAGTTGCCAACAATACAATAATATGTTACTTAGTTAGTTAAATTATAAAGAATAATTCATTTGATAGATTATGGTTCACTTACTAGATTGTCATGAAAAGTGAAGTATATGGTAGGTTTTTTATTCTATTCTTTATTTGTATGTGTTTATATTACAATGTTGACATTCATCATGAAGTGTAAACTTAGTATTTATCTCTTCAAATCCATGCGCTTAGTTTCTTAAATGAATAAATTGAGATAAACTACAAATTATGAACATTTAAAAATAGTTTTATGATCACTGTTGTTTAGTATAAAACTAGGTTTTTCGTAGGTCTAGTAAAAAGTTATGTCTAGATAAATTCAACTAAATCAAGGGTGAGATAGGTATTCTCAAAGACGTTAAGTGGTCACTGAGTTATGACAAAAAAAAACGACTGAGGTTGGATTTTTGCTGTTCACTGCACTCCAATTTAATGACTTATTGATATTTTGCTCATCGCTATATCCAAATATTTTGTGTTCTTTTGTATGTTTGACTAGGAATATCCGGACTAAGATGAAACAACTGTACTATGCTTCTTAGTTATAACTGGTTTTTCTTCTAGTGTCAGTGAGTGAAGAAAACTAACTACACGTATAAGTACACTTAAACCAGGAGCACTTAAGATGTCTTGACAATATGTGTTTTGAGTCCAAAACTTTTAACTCAGTAAAGTTGAATATTAATCTCTTCTTGAAAAGCCTTGTATTCCACCTTGTTGGTACTATATTGTTTTGCTTTTTCCATGATATATTATAGCTACTGACTCAAATTGTGTTCACACTCCTTTTACCAAGCATTCTTATATGATCTTAATCAATGATATAAACTTCTTTAAACTTGCTGACAGTAGTAGCCCTTACTTATTTTCTTATTATTAATCTCCACGGCCAACAATCTAGAAACATTAACTGTATGCCCACTAGTGACTAACTTCTAGTTAAATTCTCAAATGTATAGTCAAAATAATTGGTTCTCAGCTGTGTTAAAAGTGAGACAATCAACCACTAACAATACTGAATAGTATTTGTACCCTACCACGGGTTATTTAAAATTGGCAATATGATCCTTCGAATACTGACCTGGTGATTGAAAGTTGACATATGTGGCTTTTGACTTGACAATTTTGAGTTCTACTACTGATGGGACTGTTAGTATAAACTAGTGAATCACAAACTAGGATGAAATAACTATGGTTCAACAGTTGAAGTCACTCTATGGTTAGATTTATCTCAAAATTTAAAAAAAAAACTTAATTTGTAAGTTCATGATGATTTAGGGCATTCTACAAATATAAAGCATGAAAATAGGTGTGTCCTTGTCACAAATGTCATTGTCTTTATGTAAAAACATCGTTCTGTAAAATTTTAAATAACCTAATTGCTAATGCTATTGTTTCACGTCCAGTGTTGTTAATACAACTATTAGAATTTATATTAATGTGAGGTGGTTAGAAGGAATTGCCAAAAAGCGGCTGACCTATGTTCCATGTCAGTTGGTACTTATATTGCCAAGGTAACACGTTTGAAAGTCTATGTAATCACCTTTGATAATCTTCTTGGTATATTTCAGACAATCAACTATTTTTAAAAGCTGTAAGCGTTTTCTTTGACTGCTTCAATATTTTTAAAATCGATTGTAGGGAGATTTAATATAAAATAATCTATACACAATTCGCTGAATAAATATGTACTTACGCAGGATTTTTGAATATTCTAAGTAATTTCACAGGATATTTGACAAAGTGTAGAGAACTGTTGTACTTTTTTATTCTCTATTAATTTGGACACTGAATTAAGTGTGAACAAATAACGAATTAGGGACAAATTACATACCATGAGATTACAACAAATATTTAAGTAAGATTCTTTAAGAGTTCAAATAAGTTTCTTATAACTTAATAAACCTGGTCCTTAGTTTCTTAACAAGTCTACATATCAAACCAAATTCTATAATTGTTTAATCACTATGTTGAAACGATAATTAAATTTCAATTCACTTTTTTAAATTGTTTGTTTGAATAAGACGAAACGCGCATCTTGGATTCCACTGTTAGCCACTATCCATCTTTGATGATAAGCAAATTTGTTTAAATATTTTTAGGATAGTAAACGAAAAACCTAAGATTTTCATCAAATGTATAATAAATGACAAATTTTAATTAAAACCTAACATTCCTTCAAAATCAATCCATATAAAGTTGATAGCTTGAATAATCTCCATAACCACTATACTGATAATTAACATGTGCTCACTAGTGATTAGCCTCGTGAGGGAATTCTCGGAGTTTTAGTGAGAAGCCGTGACCAGTGGAGCTAATCCGTGTGGGATAGAGACATGTATCTACCTCAGTAGAATGGAAGATGGTCGCGCAATTTCGTGGATTGGTTGCCGGCCCAGTGGTCCAGTAGGTTAAGCGTTCGCGCGCGAGACCGGAGACCCTGCGTTCGAATCCCGTGAGCGGGATCGTCGATGAGCATGGCTGAGGAGTCCCACGATAGGACGAAACAGCCGTCCAGTGCTTCCAGGTTTCCAACGGTGGTCTAACATCAATCAGTTTATGATTTCAATCGAAAAAAAGTATCACATAGTTCTATTTAATTAATGTGTTCCAATTTAGATTTATATATTATCTTAATTTAAAAATGGTTTACACCAGGAATTGAATTTGGTCAGAAAATAATTGAAAAACAAAGGGTAATAAATAGTTATTTTGTTTAAATATTAGATTCATCAATATTGTGTACACATAACGTTATCAACGATCAAGTCTCTCCGTAATCATACAGTCGAACTCAATTACGTTATACTTTCGATTTAACTCAATTCATTACCATTGTTGATACTTTCCATGTGTTCGACCTGGTTTAACTCAACCTGTCGTAGCAACTCAGTGGAATCAGAGGACTTTATCTCGAAATTAGTCACTATTCAGTACATGATTATTACCAAAATAGGTTTGCAGAAAATGTTCAGTTTGAAAATAGTTTACACTACAGACTGTTTCACTACTTACTAGTGTTATATTACTCTATCTCATGATCATTTGGAAATAGTTTATTTCGATGGTAATTGTATTGACATTCTTTCAATACATTATTCGAATTATCCATCTAGGTTTTATATGCTTGATGTAGATTCTTATCAACAATTTCATTTCAAAATATATTCATTATGTATCATTTGATTTATAGTCTTTTTTGATTTTTTTTCTTTGATATTAGTTTGTTGGTGGTATGGATATACCAAGACCACAGAATCGTCTTGAAATTGTATCTTCAATGCGAAGAATTCGAGTAAGTCATGAAAAACATACCACATTAGAAAATATTAGTATTAATCAATTAAATGTCTTCTTCCCGGCTTTTTATTATGTATATTTCTTATTATTTGGATATTCACAATAATAATAATAATGTGAAGGATAATTTATTAAAAAATTATTTAGAAACAAGTTAGGAATATTATTTTCATGACTGGTTATTTAAATAATAAACGGCCGTCTAGTGGCTTCCAGGTTTTTCATGGTGGTCTAGCTTCAGTTGACTATTGATTTCAACTAATAAAATCACTCCAATCTTCATAAAACACCCTCTGATTTAAATAATTGTCAAACAACATTGTGTTTCTGTATTAATGAATAGATTATAGATATATATACCTAGAAAAACTCAAGTTTTATTCCATATCAATGTTAGTTTTGGTGAGAAGAAAGCTTGAGACTTTTGAAATTTCAAGTTAAGTATCAAGGTTTCTATCACTAATAATGTCATAGTTCGACACTGCTGATAAATTTCAGACTAAAACAAAACACTGATTCAGTGCTTTTTGATGGGGTTTTGTTCTTTGAGTTTGATGGCTTGGTCGTGGAGTTTTCATCGTTCTTCTGAACAACATCATCAGCATAAACTTCAGGCAGGAGTAAAGTGTTTGAATTTCTGTACATGAGGTTCACAGCTTGTCCTGTACACCTCGCTGATGATTGGTTCTTGTTGACCTTAAACCTCTCATTGTTTACTTCTTTGTTGTGCTTGTATATCCCATTAGTTTGATTTTTGGTCAATACTTTTCTGTTTTTAATAGCTGTTTAGCCAAAATCAGATCGTTACGTAGAACATCTCCGAGCTGAATACTCTTTGCATACTTCGCGTCTTAATTACATTTATTGTATGAAACTTTTTTATAATATTGAATCACATATGTGATTAAAGGAGGAAAAAGTTCTTTTCAATAAATTCTCACTACGTTCTACAGTTAAAAGTCTTAATTTATCAATCGAAAGAATCAATCCGAATATGAACTTTTATTTATTAGTAAAATGAACTGACTAACAATCATTGAAATTCATTGAATTGGCTTATATGTAATTTATAAATGGATCAGGTTACAAACCACTGAATTGCATAATGAACGTCTGGAACTGATATGGTGTATAACTGCTGAAAATGTTGTTATGTTTGATTACATAATGATATAGATTAAGCGAAATATAAGCAGAAATGTAGTGAGTGTTGCGTAAATTATTTGCTTGCGCGTGTTAAGAATCCAGTTGTATTGAAGAAGTTCGAATTGTAAAAATACATTAACAAAAGTGATCATACACAATAGGTAAGGTGAGTCATAATAAAATCAATACTGACGACAGTAGTATTGGTTCAACATTCGTCTAATAGATAATATGTCCCGGTCTTTTTAGAAATTTAATAACTATTAATTTTGGGATATAGAGGATTCGGAGCCCAATATCTTTAGACTTATGTCCTTTAATATGGCAAGTTGAGAACTAAATTACTTGTTTCTGTTTCAACTAAACGGATTATCTCTTACTTAATCAATGACATTTTTAGGTATTACGCAATATTATATATAACTTTTAATATGATTATGATCTAAATTATATATATATAAATATAGGCTTATCAGTGACATATGGTATATCTACCGACATAATCAACCTCTGCATGCGATTGTAGCGACGAAATCTATTTTAAAATCACATGCAAAAATCAAGTCATTTGTTGTAAATCAAAGTTCATATTTTGTAATTTCCCAGAACAATATTTACTCCCTTTGTTATTATTATTGTTACATATGATTATCTCTATGTATCCTTTTAACCAAATAATCGATAAACAAGCGAACTTACTACTAATTTAAGCATATGTGTTGTACCTTCTATTTTTGAAATTATAGAATTTCAGTTATTGAATCAGTCAAGAGTAACGCATTGATTAGCATAATTATTTCGCTTGCCAATCCATTGAAACATACCACAGTAGACACTAATAAATGAATAAATTTGAAAAAAAAAATTTAAGACAACTTGACACCGATGTATAAAAATCAAAGCTCCGAAAGAATAAGAAACTTTATGAAATGTAGACAGTAGAGATCATATGGTCAGTATAGAAATAAATTCATTACAAAATAACTCTAGTATGTATTATAGAACCCGACATATCATATGAACGGTATCCTAATTTTTTTTCAATAATTAAACGATCAAATAAACAAACAAACTATAAATGAATCCAAAACTTACAATCACTTTTGAAATAATCTTATGGTTTTAGTTAGGTTTTATATCATAATGAAAAAATATAGCACGGCTGAAATAATGTGAATGTGTGTAAGTAACAACTACTCACGAAAAATGAATTAATGACCAAGCAATTTAAACAAAAAAGTACCAAAAAACACAAAGTTAGTGGCTAACAGGAGCAGTCAATTATATGCACCATCATAACACACAAATATTACCAGAAATTTAACATAAAAATAATCTCAATAGTTGAGACCATTATTTAGTTGAAGCTAAACCATCATGGTAAACCTGAAAGCACTGGACGGCCGTTTCATCCTATTGTGAGGCTCCTCAGCGATGCTCATCTACGATCCCACCTTGCGAGATTCGAACTCAGGTCTCTTGCGCGAACGCTTAATCTCTAAACCCTTGAGCTGGCATCTAACAGTGGTAATGTCTAAATTCAACTAATCCACGAAATTGAGCAACACATCCGTCATCGTCTTCAGTAAGTTACTAGCTAACAACATACCCGGTTGAACTCTATAGTTATAATTCGTTTAAAGCCTAATTGATTATTAAACTAAGAGTCTGTTGGTAATTTGCTAACATAAATTAATAATTCAAATTCTCGTCCATTAAGTGAATTCACCAATTAATTTGAAATGAAAACATATTACATTGGTAATGTTTAGGTTGAATAAAGAACCTTGATGGATGTGACCAGTAACTAAATTAGTCAAAACATCAATGTTAATATCGTCACCTCTTAATTTGATTGATTAAAATGAAATCACAATTATCAATCGATTTAAATGTAATATACACTTAGAGTCATGTTTAATTACTATAGATTTGAGTTGTAAAATAACTGATAAACAATATCACGTCACTAGTACATAAATCCTTTTTAAAGATAAGATTTTCACAAAATTAGTTTCTGTTTTTTCAGTGAATAAATGTAATAAATCTATAGGACAAATAAATGATTTTCTTGTCACCTGATATATAACATTGAAAGATGATGTCTTCATTTAGACTCTATTGTATATGATTTGTTTTTCATCTTGAATATAATGTTTATGTTGGATGTTGGCTCAGTGGTCTAGAGGTTAAGTGTTCGCGCGCGAGACCGAAGGCCCTGGGTTCAAGATTCTGCAAGCGGGATCTTGGATGCACA
The DNA here is from genome assembly GCA_944470405.2 of Schistosoma mattheei. Lineage (NCBI taxonomy): Eukaryota > Metazoa > Platyhelminthes > Trematoda > Strigeidida > Schistosomatidae > Schistosoma > Schistosoma mattheei. The sequence continues at coordinate 81,087,313 of OX103943.1, forward strand.
CTGTTAAGGAGTCCCACAATAGGACGAAACGGCCGTCCAGTGCTTTCAGGTTTTCCATGATGGTCTAGCTTCAATTGACTCATGATATACTAATTTTGTCAATGTAGCATGACTTTTTTTAAACAAACGTTTACGTACATACATGTGAATATGGTAAATTGACGATAATGTTAAACTGTTATTAGAGAAGAATTTATGAAAGATTGCATTTCATTTACGAGTAGTAATTTAAAAGCACCAACTGTATAGTCTTTGTGATAGACTTACAATAGTTCACTTTCAAAACTAATTCATATTAGAAATTATCATTTATATGTAATGAATGAAAACTATTAAAATCTGCGGGTATTTACTCTTCAATTCAATCATCATCTGAATCTAAGAAATAAAACTAATAGTTTATTCAAAGATTTTGAATTGTTTATATGATAAATACAATTCATAGACAAAAGCAGAAATTTGACCTAAATTCATTACAAAAACACTATAGACTGTAGTATTATGGAATAAAGTCAATAATAATATGATTTACTGAACGAAACATGGCCAGCCTTTGGCACCTTATAATAAACGTAAATTGAATGGAATCATGTTAAATATTAAAAAAAACATGGCTTTTCAGACAAAAACAATCCAAGCATTACTCTTTTGAAAGGAATTCGAGAAATATACTACAATAAAATAATTGAGGTAGACGTTTTAAATTAAGTTAACAGACTTAAGAATTCAAAGCTTAAAACTCCCGTTAGTAAGTGAAACGATTTACACCTAAGGTAATTTGTAATTGTTGCATAATATCAGGGGTTGCTTAAATATATAAATGTAGATGTATTGATCTAGTGATTAAAATTAAAGTAATATGCTTACCATGAGGTCTAAATGTTCTAAGTTCAGTGTCTGGAAGGGTCATGAATAAATGCTGATTAGAATCTTTGTACTACGACAAAATAGTTATTAAGTCCTTTCTGGATTTCAATAGTTTTCTAGCTGAAGTCAAACCATTGTATGTACTATTTTTACAAAGAAAAATATGCACATGGTATCTGGGCTAGTTAAAATTAATCAAAATACATAAGTAAGATATGAAACAAGTGCATTTTATTTTATTTTATTTGTATTTTCGGAATCTTTACATAACATTATTATGACGTATACATAAAGACATATAATTGGAAAATTAGTTGATCGTGTCTTAGAACTTTTCAGAAATGCTCACTTAGTAGCCTACAAGAGATATAACAGAATACATTTAGCTCTCTCAACGTGTCTTATATTTCTGAATCATAGAGCTGGAGTTCAGTAATTTTCATTCACAAGAAGTTTCAATATTGAAAGTAACAAGAGTACATTTCTTCTTACATATCAGTCATTTCTTTCTTTGATTGTCCCCTCTGATGAAATACTTTTTAAATTCTACATATATCTTTAAATCACTCCAATACTATAATAAATTATGGATATATATGTCTAGTGGAATTACTTAGAAATAGCCTAATGAATAGTTCTAATAATTTTTACAGACTTTGTTGAACTACTGATATGTTCTACGTCTTTTCTTTTATAGCATAAAACTAGGCCAGGAAACAATTTTTGAAACAGGTGTAAATGAAAATTATATACTTGTTTAACATACAGATACAGATATATGTTTTTCATGACTCAAAATAGCTAAAACTATTCATTAATATATCATATTAATATGAAATATGAAACGTTAAATTAAATAAATATGTTTGTAATTTGAATAGTTGAGATCATGAGTCAATTGAAGCTAGACCACCATGGAAAACCTGAAAGCACTGAACGGCCATTTCGTCCTATTGTGGGATTCCTCAGCAGTGCGCATCCATCACCCCGCCTCGCGGGATTCGAACTCAGGACCTATCAATCTCGCGCTTATATTTGTGTTTTCCTCTTTTTTATCATTGAATTAAACAAATTAGGAACACCTTATCATCAAACATAAATCATGTTTTCAATACTAAAACATTAAAAAAAAACAATTTAGCAACTCATTCGTGTAATCAATTCTATAGAAAGTGATTAGGCAGATCATCTTAAAACTTTCTAAAATTCCTTTGGTATAAAACAAAGTTTACAATGTATAGTGATGTAAATGTAATTGACGTAATAAACACTAATAGTCAGCCGTACTGTAGTACATGTAAATTTATTTACGAAACAGCTGAACCAAAAAGATCCACAATCTATTGAATGAATAGATTAGTCCTTAATTTCTGAAATATGATCTCTTCTAAAATTTATTTTATAAAAATAATGATTCTGACCAATAGGAAACATATAAACCACTATTAAGATTAAATTCACTTGGTATTGTTTGTTTGAATCTTCCCATTGTTGTTTAGGACTGCAATTGATCAATGCATCCTGTGCGTATTGCCTCGATATTGCCTCGTCACAAGCTTTTTAAGCAAAGATAGATGGTGGGTAGCAGTGGAATCCTAGACGCACGTCTGGTCCTATTTGCAATCAGTGCAGGATGCACATAGGCCAACAACAGACTGATCGATTGCAGTCCTGACGCGATGACGTTTGAAGCGAAAGGTACTGGGTTCGAGTCCCGGGGTGAACATTATCACAAATGCAGCTACATCCAGCTGACGAGTTCCAAGTATGACAAAACGAAATTCTTGGGTCCCATTGCCAGCAACTATCAATCTTTGCTTAGAAACTCTTCAAGATCCTGGATTTATGTAAAAATACAATCCTGTAACATTTTTCCATGAATAATAGACGTTATACGTCGAAATAAGTTCTTGAATGTTTTATTTGAACATTGAAATATTGAGTGTTCGTTTCCATTTAATTTTAAACTTGTAGTGATTAGTACACCAATTTTGAGTGGTGATTGCATATATTGTTTTAAAATTATTGCATTTCTGTTGATAAAATATTCCTTTTATTGTGTCATTACTGGAAAGTTGTGAAAGTTTAAAATGCATTCCATTTAACTTTTAACTCATTAATCTAAAACTAACTCACCTGTAGTAAGGACTGAAGGTGGTAGGTTCCATCTATTAAAGTATATGGATTAAACATCGCTGGAAATTTTCATACGAAAATGAAACAGATATTCATTCCTTAATACTACTAGTCCGTAAGGAGCGGTTGTGCACGGACCAAATTGCGACATTACGGATCATCGTCGAACAATCAGTTGAGTGGAACTCGTCACTGTACATCAACTTCGTCGATTATGAAAAGGCATTTGACAGTGTAGACAGGAGGACATTATGGAAACTTCTGTACAATAGAACTGTTTTGATGTTTGTATTGAAGATTCTGACTTTTATATTGGTTGACACTTGTTTTGAGTTCCATATGTTCTTCAACTGTAGGAATTCTGCCGTTTTTTAACAATTTTTGCCTACAGGTCTGTGTCGGATCCTCCTTGTTCATTGATGATAATTTCAGTGACATAGAATAATGTAATTGAAAAGATTCAACGTTTTAGACAAGTAAATAATTGAAATCTATAATCAACAGGTTCGAAAATGCTAAGCAAACAAAAAAGAATTTGTCTGTATGGGTTGTGAAAATTGTAAAGTTTTTAATTAAGATCATGTGAACCGATCAATGTCAGACCACCAATGAAGAATTTGAATGATCTCATAGTCAAGAATATAGAAATGTAATTCGTTTTGAATTTAATAGTTAACTAAAGTCTTTGTTCAATTCATTTCATATAGCACAAGGAACAATAATTCTTTACAATATATAATAAGCAATCAGTGTTTAAGTAAAATGTTAGTATAAAAGTATTCTTAAATAGACATATATAAATAGACGATTGTACAGCATGATAATAATTTCGTTGAAAAAGAGATTCTTTCGATGAACTTCGTGTTTTTTTTATTTTTAAAACATAATCGTTTTTCAAATGATATCAGTTTGTACTAGACAAAAGTCTTTAAAATGTCATTTATTATTATTATTATTTCAATGGTTAAGATCATGAGTCAGTTGAGGCTAGGCCACCATGGAAAACCTGGAAGCACTGGACACCGTTGGATGCCGTCTCAGTGGTCTAGTGGTTAAGTTCTCGCGCGCGAAACCAGTAGGTCCTGGGTCCGAATCTCTCATAGGGCGAGGTCGTGGATGTGCACTGCTGAGGAGTCACACAACAGGACGAAATGGCCATCCAGTGCTTCCAGGTTTTCCATGGTGGTCTAGCTTCAACTGACTCATGATCTTAACCATTGAAATTACTATAATATCCACAAAATTCATCTGATATTATTGTTATTATTACTTAATATGATTACAAAATTAACTAGTTATTAAATAAAACTACGAATTTAGTCAAATAAATTTTTATTCAATGAATTTTGGAGCCATTTTCTTGAAATGAATAAGTTCAAAGTTATTTGATTATTTAATTATGTCATTTAAATGTAAATGAAATGTTTCAATAATAAATTTCAAGGAAAAGATGATTATAATTGATAAAACCTTATGAATAATAATACTACTTAAATTCAATAGGAAGCCGTTTTTTTTCAAAAATTAATCCCAATATGTATTGAAGAAACATTTCATGAATTGTTTCCAAAACGAAGGCGCCATTATTTTTAAGAAAAAAATTAAAATCTTTAAAATTACGATTATAGAAATGTATATAAAGTATTTTAAAACGTTTATTCTTGAATATTTAGTTTTTCTTTTCTTTTTATGAAGAATACGAAAATATTTATGACATTTATGTGTTGATATAAAGTAGTTGAATGTAATGGGTAAGAAAATTCTAAAACTTGACTTTGTTTTAGCTTGGTTATAATATAGAAAAAATCTGATACATTCTATGAGATTAAAATTTTGATCACATCATTTATTAGTATATGATATTGTTACTAAGCTATTCGGGTAGCAATGAAACTTATATAGGATTAAATTATTTATATCGAATGATTATCGAGTAGTTGTTAAATTTATGTTCGTCTAATTGTTATAGATGATAGAATCCGACTAGTTAGGTTGCAACGTAAGCAGTAGTATTGAGCGATACTGATTCTAATTCAAATTACACAGGAATCATCAGTTCCTTCAAGAATTCAGATACGCTTTGTTGATAAGTGACAGTTAGCGCGAAATCTATATCAAAAAGTGTTTTTCTCTGACTATCTTTAACCACCTCATATCAAGATATAATGCACGTATATTGGTAATTATACGGTATGAAAAAAGAACAACAGAATTCAATGGACCATAGAGAATTAGAAAAACATGATACTAGTCACTACTAAGGGATAACTCAATGTATATTTATGTGTATGTTTACATTTAAACTATCTGAATGGTTGTTCAGTTAATTTCGTGCAAAACAACCGGATATGTAAATCAAAAATATAACTTATTTATGATATCAAAGACAGTTTGTCACCTAAGATTTACTTTACACTTTAAATATGTTCTCAAATGAGGTTTAAAATAAACCTATCAACTAATAGTTACTAAAGATATATGAATAATTTTCTCTCAGGAAGATCTGGATAAATCTGGATATCATAACAGAAAAGAAGTGGAGTTCAATGAATATGTATCTATATTTTGTCCATCCGATTACACTCCTACAATTTACCATAGAAATGAATATCTGTTGATTAAATAAATTAAAGTAGATCCATGAATATACATGATTTGAATGATAGCTTATTGTAAAGTAATACTACGCTTTCAAATATAACTAGTTATATTTTCTCTAGCAAAAATGAATATACCGAGGTTGTACTGTAGTGAATGAGGAAACAGGCCGGGACAACCAAATGTATTTTAATACAACATTACAGAATATCTTGGTAATATCTGAGAAGCATACAGTAAATACTTCATTTGCAAAATAATCGTTTCCATACCAAACACTCTCTGTTCTCGTTCTCTTCTCTTTGATTCTCTCAACCTTCTGTTGCCAGGCATTCCATTTTCGATCGGTGATGCATACGACTACTTATATTATGTAATGTTGTATTAAAATACATTTGGTTGTCCCAGCCTGTATTCTCATTCACTACAGTACATTTATTACAGACTATAGGTTATATATTTTTGAAGTTAAAAGTTGATGAATAAACCACGTTAATGACACTTGGTAATGACCATGAAAATATTCTATATATTACCATACAATTAGAGATTTAAGTGTTATTCTACTGTCAATGTGGATAATTAATACTTACTATGTGAATGATGGCTGTAGCTATTAAAATAAATGAATAGAATACAAATCGATAGATATTATACTATCCTACAGTGTAGCTGAGTGTTGGCTGTTCAAGAGATCGAATTACTATCGAGATCAATAACAAGATTATTATCCAACAAAGTAGGTTTTTTATTTCGTAAAATAATATAGTTATAAGGAAAATATTCATCAAAAAATATGTACCATAAGGGATTGAAGAAAATCTCTGAATCAATTAGGACATTGCCCACTATATCAATCAGTTTATTGGTGCGATCAGTATAAAATCATTTTTGAGTAACTAAGTGAAAATAACTACATATCATTTATCAACATATTATTTCAATAACTAATCGTGTACATATTCTCCAGAAAAACTATGGATGTAATAATTGATGAAATCAGGTCAACCATCAATAAATAATATAGTCTACCGTTGGAATTAGATGAACTGACCATTTCGACCAATAGCGCTTTCATTATAAAAGGATGAATAAAATACAGGATGATGTAAAATACGGTAATGTGGTTAGCTGACAAATACTCACGAAGTAAAATCTAGTAACATGTTATACTTACTAATAAATGGTAATAAAATGAAGCAAACTAACTAATCTCGTCATCACTTCTCATCTAAATATAATGAAACACTTTGTTGTGTATGAAATTATAATACACTAGTGAATCAAGTTTATATGCAGTATGATGAAGTGGCATACAACTCCATATAAATGATTCCCTAAACAATTAATATATATTCTAGATACCGATTCAGGTTATTTCTATTATGATTGAAAACACCAAGTTTTGTCGTATAACAAAAATTATACTAGTATTCAAACAAATAATATAGACTTTGATAAAGAATTGAAAAGAATAACTATAATCATTACCTTTAAATTATCCACAATTATAGAGATCAATGCCAAAGTTAGACTTCATCTTCTCAGATAAATTGATCATTGGGTAGAAAGTTAATAATAAATATATTTCCGTTATATCCCAATGGACAGAAAAAATCGCATTTCTGACTTTTCGTGACTTAACTTAAGCCACTTCTTCAGAGTAAACAAAGAACCGAATCAGTTATATTTCTTAAAACACTCAGCCGGATAATTCCGTTTTCTTATCAAGCATAAAATCAATAACATGCTTTGAAAAAAATAATCTTGTAACTTTGTAGTAATTGGTTATGACATTTTAATGAAACTTATTTGTACTACTGTTATAATCTAGAACTGACCAACTTAAAATCAAAAATTTAAGCTGCCATTTTTTTCGTTATTGTAGTGATAGAAGCAGCCGGTATAAACTGGATGAATGCTTAATCATGCCTAAAAACAAGTTTGATATGATAAACCACTTATTTGTAATTTTCCAACTATATGCTCATTTCAGTCTGTAAATTAATAAGTAACGGGATTGAATCCACTGAACATTTTCAGAAATATCTTTGGTATAATGAGTGCAATTAAATGTATTTCGATAATGTCATGTATTTTACAGACAAACACAACTAAACCGAGTTGTTTGTAAGCAGTTTATCTGAATGACATTAATTTAATAATATTACTAACCATTGAGTACTAGTCGGTTTGTTCTGCTCTAGTTCGATACTTTCTAGCCCGGATAAATATACATTTCTACATGGAACTGAATAATAAACCTACAGATCTTATCTCAAACACAACACATTTAAACCAAATGACTGAAATCCGTTAATATGCATTTTTTAATCCGATTAATCGGCTGAGGTTATCTTACTAAGTGTATTGTATCTAGCAATGATGATTATGTGGTCGCTAGCGACTAACTTTGAGGGGAAATTTATGGAGTTTTCGTGAGAAGCCGTGAGCAGTGGATTTCAGTTGTGTTAAGTATGAGGCCGTTACCCATCAAAGGCAATGAAATATGGATGCGTAATACTTTAGATTGATTAAGAATAAACGCTAACACTGTTGGATCCCTAACAGATGGTCTAGAGTTTAGGAGCTCGCTCGATACCGAAGGTTCGGAGGTCGAATCCCGAGTGCAGAGCCGTGAAAATGCACTACCGAAGAGTCCTATACTAGGAAGAGACGGCCACCTAGTGCTCGCAGGTTTCCAATGGTGATCTAAATTAGATTGCTTTATGACTCCAATGACATACCTAACTAGTTGAATCATTAGTTGTGAGATAGCTCAAGAACTTGTTTCCATGTTATTTATCACTTTAAAACTGGTGCTTGCCCTCTTATTTGAATCGTTACCACCTGGTGCCACAAGTATAGAGATCATTGTGAGTCATTCGGTTGGAAAGTGACCTCCTATAGAACTGAAGTATTTGCCAAGCAGTATCTGGATATTAAAAACAGTTTGATTTGCAGAGTCTAAAAATATTATTAAAATATAAAAAATGACCAGAATCCAATACTTCCATCCTAATTTTAAATATCCCCGTAATTCAAGAGTTTTATTTTTATTTTCTGAATAAAATGAAGTATTTTAAAGCATTAAAACAATCAAATATTTATATGTTCTAGGACTGATAATATCTACGAATCAAAGATGACATCGGTTACCATTTGTGTTCGTTATAATTTTAACTCCACCAAAATTACTTTTAGAAGAATTCTTACCTGATAAGCTAAATTGTCGTACACCAACAAATATTAAAACTATATATTTCTGTATATTTTTATTTAAATGATCGTATTGTCGTGTGTGATACTGATGTCGTCAGATATAAGTAGTATATATCATCAATCAAAAGTGAAATGCCTGATGATGGAAATTTAAGAAGATCGAAGAAAAAAGTACTAGAACAAAAAATGATTGGTTGACATTTTGCAGATGTAGTATTTACTGTATAGTTCTCAAATTTTACTAAGGTCTACTGTAATTTTGTATTCAAATACATTCAATTGTCCCCATTTGCATTCTTCTTCATTACAGTATAAAAGATTCATTTAAATATCCTTATATTAGTAATGATATTTGTAGACATAATCAAGAATGATTTTTTTTTCTTTTTTTCGGTATTAATTTTCTTTCCAAACTTATAGTATGAATTCAAAGAAAAAGGCATTAAGAAACAGAAGGTTTTAATTAAAATTTCCGCTGATGGTGTTTTTATTTATTTAAGAAAAAACCAAAAGTAAGTCTACAATGATTTAATTGTTAACTTAATTGATATTTAATGTAATTTTATTATGAATTGAAATGATAAATTAATCGTAATTATATTATAAAATTTTATGGTTAAAGTTAATGTTTGTTATAGAATGATATCAGTTGAAGTGTTATGAATTAAGATGTGAGTTAATTGTTTGTAGTTCTTTAGTTTTCAGTAGTTCTTCGATGAAGTAAAATTGATCTTAATATTGAATTGATCATCTTAAATGAAGTTGTTTGTTTGAATTCTAGCACAATATTGTTTTATTTGTTAACTTGTAAACTATTTACGCATAAAAATAGTGGGTTGAAAATAGATTTTAAAGAGTCTTATTTGATTAATATTAACCGCATTTAATTTTCAATGTTATAATATATGAATCCTGGATATCTTTCATGTAATTTAACACGGGATCTAGATTTCACTGTGTCGAATAGTGCAAAAATCGTATAAGGACAGCTATTATATGGTTTTCAATGGTTCATCAACTGATGTTGATGCAGTGTGAATGTGTTCCCCATCTATACAGAACCCTGCAATGTCGGTTGCTATGTTAAATCTATAATTTATTTAGCTTCTGGACAGACCAATTTATCCATTCTTCCTGAGTCACATTTTGACCTTGTTAATTATTCATTTGTCAACCTTGACTATTTTTATATAAGCACATATGTGTGCCCTTCTTAGCCCATTCATCACATGACTGTAGTTTACTTTTATGTGACTATAAATATCGATTAATGCTTGATTAGTTGGAGTTGGTTCACACGCTTTCTCACTGCGCGTCATTTCATTTCGCTTTGCTCTCTTCTATTCGCTTCTTCCCACTGATTGTCTGTTCCGGTCCACGAGTTTACACAATATTCATATTCAAACATCCATTCTCGTATTTAAATTATTTAATTCCGTTTTTTACTAACACGATCTAAGGCGATAAATATATACGAGGATAGGCGACATATATATTACGATAGCAATCATTCAATAACAAGCATTCATATGATCTAACTGGAGCCAGATTCCGGGCAACAAAAACAAATCAAATATATTATTGGTAAGCATTGGTAATGCCCTGTTGTTGATATTTAGGATCGTGATTCTTCAGCGTTTATTGTCATATGTGTATCCTAACAAGGTCGCCTCGAAACGGAGTTATTTCACAAAACTTTAATACATTCATTTTGCGGCTGGCGGGAAAATCCAGAAAACCCGATTTAAAATCCATCAGTCGTATATTTCTACATCTCTACAATAATGATCACGTTGGAACACAAACCAACTACTTTACGCTCTACCGAACTACTGAATCCCCATAGCAATCAAATTGTCATACGAGTATGAAGTTTAATAGAAATTACTCATTTTTGATAATCAAAAACGTTGAAAATTCTGTGTAAATATCAACAATAGATGAAAATGTACTTAACTAACGTATTCTAAACAGTTCCAAATACAAATCATAGAATTCACTTCCATATATATGAATCATTCCTTATTTCATTTTCTCTTCATATCTTTTCTTAAGTTTGGAAAGCTCTTGTGTTTTGATTAACCTAATAACAGTAACATTAACAAAGGTGTTAACTAGATAATAAAAAGTTTATCATCATCAGTGATTGGATTCAATCCCTTAGGCTTAATGACATAACGATTACATAATGAAAATATATATCTAGATTGAGTAATTGAAATTTTCTCACTAATTCATTTATGATATTGAACAACATTAAATTAGTCATCTTGTAATGCTAAGTAAACTTGAGTAATTTCCAAAGAAACATAGATTAAACAATCTGGTGAAGAATTTGTCTATTGGGAATAAAGTCATTTAAACTATACTGAAAACGGTCGGTATTTTCAAAAAAGATCATCTATGACTAATCATATACATAAAGAAGATAATATATGTTTCAGAATTGTTTATTTTACGAAATGTAAAAAAAGAGATTTTATTACTTCAATTCATAGTTAAATGCTTGTTGCATATAGAAATCTTAATAGCAATTTACTGAAGATATTCAATCATAACTGTTATTGTAATTAGTTTGGTCATGAAAATCTATCATCTATTTAGCTTAATCTTTCATTTCAGACATAAATAATACATGTTTAATTTCAACAGTTGAGATCATGAGTCAATTGAAGCTAGATCACCATGGAAAACCTAGAAGCACTGGACGGCTGCTTCGTTCTCGTGCGGGACTCCTCAACAGTGCCCATCCACGACCTCGCCTCGCGAGATTCGAACACAGGAGCTATCAGTCCCGCGCGTGAGTGCTTAACCACTAGACCTTTCAGCTGTCCGGCATCCAACAGTGTTAATGTCTAACTTCAACTAATCCACGAAATCGAACGATACATCTACTAGTGTCATCAGTGAGTTACTATCTCACAAATGACTCGGTTGAGCTCCACCAGTCACTGTTTCTCACTAGATCGATAGGTCCTTGGTTCAAATCTCGCGAGGTGAGGTCGTGGATGCGCACTGCTGATGAGTTTCGTACTAAAACGAAAGGGTCATCCAGTTCTTCCAGGTTTTCTATGGTGATCTAGCTTTAATCGACTCATGATCTCAACTGCTGAAATTACTACAATCTTCACAAAACCTCTTCTGACACAAGTTTAATTATTGGATAAGTTTTGAAAAAATTCAGGAAAAGGAATACCTTAGTGAAAATTTATTTATTCCGTGATCTTTGAGGGTGTTAAATTTTATTGATTATTGTTACTTATTTTATAAACGTAATAATACCTTATTGTTAATGAAGACTGTGTGTCCGTATACGGATGATAGTTAATTTATAAGGATATTTGCTTTTCCACTCAGTATTTGATGTAAGTAACTGTGTACTATTGTGAGGAAATGGGATGCATATTTACAGATTTTATGGTATATGGATTTTTTTCTTTGAGAAATAATCTTCATTAACATTTAACTAGTAATAAGAAATTCTTTAAATCAAATTATTCTAATTCTTTGAAGTTTCACTACAAAAAATGATCTTATCTAGACAATCATTGGGAATTTGGAGATACTGAACAGTCATTTTTCGCAAGTATGGGACATTTTTAATGGCTCCCATTCATGAATTCATTTGAAATTACAACCATGATCATCAAGCTTCAAGGTTAAGGTTTAATTGTCAAACAGCCAGATTAGTGTTAGATGATTAGGATTTCTAAATTTAGTTGATTTAAATGTCCAGAACAAATTCCCCAGGTTTGACTGAGAAACCTTAACTAGAGACGTTTAACCATGTTGAGCATGAGACAGGTATCACAAATGATAATGGGTGGTATGCTCTGATAGCAACAAATCGATTGAAGATAGAAATGTTAGACATTAAATGCCAACTCAAATGTTGCAGAGTTAAGATATCCACCTGACGCTCGGAAATTCTGGGTTCGATCACATACACCACTTACTACGTTAGACATCGGAGTCCTGTAAAGATTTTTTATTGATTCGTTGTTAAGAAGTTAAGTCCCGAGAACTTTCGATCTTCGAAAGTTAACTACCGTTACAGTATTTCAATTGATTATGTTTATTTATACATCTGATGTCTATCGCATTATTAAGCTAAAAAAGACTAATCTAAGAACAAATTATTAAGAAGAAAGCATTATCTGTTCAAGAAAAAGTATTTTCAAGGTCGGAGATCTTTTAATGTTGGACTGAGAATAATATATCCTGATAAATTATTAAACTATTCGTATAGTAATAGAATAACCATAAGGATTCATATGATTTGGTTATATATATACTTAGACTAAGAAATAATTTTGAATGAATTGCAGTCGATAGTGTAATCCAGAACGTATGTTTTATTCTATTAGGGATTTATCAGCTGGATGTGGTTGTATCCCGATGTTGATATTCACATTGCAAACAAAACCTAGTACTTTTAGCTTTCAAAAAAAACTGAATTACAAAGTAAAGATAAGGTCTCACCCGGAATACCTACTGAGAACTGGTACAATCCTGTATTTATTACGTTCAATATTATAAAGTTGGACGATTATGTTAAGATAATATATGAACTAACAATAAATAGTATTTTTTTCATGATAAAACTTTCAATTCTATAATACAACAAAAAATAATACGAGTATGTGATATTTGTCTTCTACTCACTGTTTTACTTACATCAAAGAAAGATTGAACAAAGTTTAGAAAGTTACATGTGCAATACTTTTCTGAGTCATAGATGAAAGGTGCTAAGAGGTACCCTATCAAAACAAAACATCTGGCCAATATTAATAGATTTTCAATGGCTGATTAAACAAATCAATCAAGGATGTAAAATGAAAGTCAAAACAGCGTGATTGTTAAATGTCTACATAGTATTAACAAACCATGACGTCCAGTTCTAAGTCCTGTTCAAGTTATTATATCGTTATTGGCAAAATATTAAGTTATAATTCAGTGCACATTATCAAGTATTGCATGATTGGAAGCGATCGACAAAACTCTTCGAACCTATATACCAATCTCTATGATTTCAGTAGCACCTAAATAGCTCTATGACAGAAGTTCCAACCTTAACTGTTTTATATATGTTTAAAGCACTTGTAAACTATTAATTCCCTTCTAGCTGACAAGTATTAATCTGTGTTTAGGGATTATATTGATTGTCTCCAATCAAATATAAGATTAGCATAAAGGCGCTTTGTAGAGATTTTAGTAATTTTATAATTGAATTCATGAATCATGGAAAATCTGAACGGCCATTTCATCCTAGTGTGGAACTCCTCAGCAGTACACATCCACGATCCTTCGCCGCGAGATTCAAACCCAGAACCCATTGGTCTCGTATGTGAATGCTTAAACTCTAGACCACTGAGCCGGCCGACATCCAACAGTGTTCAAGTCTAACTTCAACCAATCCATAAAATCGAGCCACTATCAACCATGAATAAATTAACACAATTTATCTTCACTAGAAACTTATTCCAACAAAAATCGTATATGACATATTATGAGAAATTGTTATTGTTACTGTGAAATTCATCTTTATTTAAAGATTTCACAAATTCACTAACCATTATCTGACAGATTTTTTTTCTAATAGACAATGATTAATTAACAAAGAATATCCCCTAAAAAAGATACTGTTGACATTAAAAGAAAGGATAAATGTTAGAAACAAAAACAAAAAAATGCAACAGAATGTTTTACAAACGAACATAAAATACATTTACAGATATTTTTAACTGAATATTAAAAATAACAACAAAAAACAAAAAAAAGTAGTTGAATAATTCCCTGTCAACATTAGAAATCTAAGCAAAATAACTAAATGTCGTTTTGGTGTTATATTTTTAATATCAGAAGGGGTTTTGTGGATATTATAGTAATTTCAATGGTTGAGATCATGAGTCAGTTGAAGCTAGACCACCATGGTCTAGTGGTTAAGCGCACGCACGCGAGACTGATATGTCCTGGGTTCAAATCTCGCGAGGCGGGATCGTGGATGCTCACTGCTGAGGAGTCTTACAATAGAACGAAACGGCCGTCCAGAGCTTTTAGGTTTCGCATGGTGGTCTGACTTCAACTGATTCATGATCTCAACCATAGAGACATATTTTTAGTTGATTTTTAATAATGAATAAAAGATATTATGCTTTTTTCAAACAATAATAATTATATAGTGATAAGCATAGAATAATGAGTGATGAATTTATGATTTAGAAATTTGTTTACTTGAGATCCCGAAAAATCCTCGAACAGTAAACCAAAAAAGACTCTGAAAACATTGAGAAGCATCTTATCCAATCAATATTCACTAGATGTTTTGCCAGAAATATCTAGAAAGTGAATAGTCACACATCGAGTTTCTGATTAAATGACTAACTATACTGTTACTATTGTTTAGTAGCGGTCTAGAATTTTCCGGAAACTCAAGATCTAAAATACTACAAAAACCCTAGATTTTCTGTACATAAATTAACATTTGGAGTAAATTGTTTTTTCTATATTTCACACCTTTTCTGTCATGTTCAAGTCGCTATGTAGATTTAGCCTGGAGGTTACTAGAAGTGCTTAGGAATCGAATCTAGAGTTCAATTGAAAGACTTATCATTTTCATACACTTCATGTTTAATTATGAAATAAAGGCTACGCTGACGTTTTCAAGAAACCATATGAATTTTGAAAAAAATCTGAAACAATTGAACAAGTTACATGTACAAATTTATTCATTGTTTGCTCTAGTAATATTTAATACATTTTATTCATTATAATGAATGCATTAGTACATTTTAGTACTATTAGTATAATAAAAAAGAGAAATACCCAATTATAAAACAATGAACAAACCTCTGGCAATTTCAAACAAGTAGTTTTCCTCAAAAATTACAATTAATTCAAAATGACAGTAGTATAGATTCAACTTAAAATTTCCATCATCACCAAATTCGTTGATCTACCTAAAATGATCTATTCTCTTCTATATGTTACCTATATGACCACTTATAGTTAAATGTTCTTAACAGGTTTTATTATAAAGTTATTAAATCAGAATGGGTTTTGCGAAGGTTTTTAGAATTTTAGCTGGTTGAAATCATGAGTCAATTGAAGTTAGAACACCATGGAAAACCTGGAAGCACTGGACGGCCGCTTCGTCCTGGCACGGGACTCCTCAGTAGCGCGTATCCACGATCCCGCCCAACCCCACGAGATTCGAATCCAGGACCAATCAGTCACACGCCAGGCACTTAACCAACTAGACCACTGAACCGGCATCCAACGGTGTTAATGTCTAACTTCAACCAATCCACGAAGTTGCACCACCGTACACCATTGTCTTCAGTGAGTTGATATCTCACAACAGACCTGGTTGAACTCCACTGGTAACGGCTTCTCACTAGAACTCTAGGAGTATCTCTTGAAGTCAGTCACCAGTGAGCAGGTATTTATTTTCAGAAGGGGTTTTTTTGGAGATTTTAGAAGTTTCACTGGTTGAAATCATGAGTCATTTGAAGCTAGACCACCATGGTGGTGGATACGCGCTACTGAGGAGTCCCACACTAGGACGAAGCGGCCGGCCAGTGCTTCCAGGTTCTCCATAGTAGTCTAGCTTCAATTGACTCATGATTTCAACCAGCGAAAATTATTAAACATTAGTTTATGAAAATGTTGAAGAAATCATCTAGTTTCATTCTGTCTTAATATCCCAAAGGTTCAATCTATCGATTACTCTATGTAATAAAATTACTATTTATTGATATAAAAATGGTTTAGAAAGAAATTTTCAAAGGTAGACACAAAAATCTTCGTAAATTAAAGAATAGCTATAGATAACTGCATTTTTCTTACAATAACCGTGTAATATTTTTAGAATTATTTATATCTTTTACTTGTTGATGTTAAGTACGTATTATTAAATGGAAGTATTGAAGTAATGCTTACAGGTTGCATATATACCAAAAAGAGACTGATCGGTAGCAATCCTAAACATCAGTTTTAAGAAGTCACAAACAATTATAAATTAAATTTATACCGGTTGTATAAACCAGTGGCTAACTGAAATCAATAATTTAGTTGATAACGTTATGGGCGTTTGTGGACAAAGGTGTCAGGTTGTAGTTTCGATGTGAATATTCACATAGATTCAGGTACATTTGGCTGGTAAGCTACAAACATCATGCAACATGCATCCTGCTAGCTATTAGCTAACAGTATTTAGTATGGTTAGAAACAAATGATCAAAATAACTGATGAGATTTTGTGTAGTTAATGAAAACTTATATCTTTTAAAATCTGAATTTAATATATTTCTACTAGAGAAAATTCACCAAAAGTAGAATTTTTTGATTTTTATAAAAAATCCGAGATTAGTCACTAGTTGTAAAATTATATATTTGACTGTCAATGAGAATACATAATTATTTCTTGAGCATCAGAACCCAATTGTTTGAAGTTAGACATTAACATCAGTAGATACCTTAGTAGTAGTCTAGAAATGACGCATTAGAGTGAAATATCGAAGGTTCTATATTCAAGTCCCATATATAGAATCATGGATGCATACTACTGACAAATCCCAAATATGATAAAACATAAGTCCTGATAGTTACTATTCATCTCTACATATAAACTGAATTTTATTTTTGTATAAATATACTACATAATCAACTCACTGTTTGAAATCATTAGTCAATTGAAGCTAGACTACTATGGAGAACCTGGAAGCACTGGCCGGCTGTTTCTTCCTAGTTTGGGACTCCTCAGCAGTGCGTATCCACCACCATGGTGATCTAGCTTCAAATGACTCATGATTTCAACCAGTGAAACTTCTAAAATCTCCAAAAAACCCCTTCTGAAAATAAATACCTTGCTCACTGGTGACTGACTTCAAGAGATACTCCTAGAGTTCTAGTGAGAAGCCGTTACCAGTGGAGTTCAACCAGGTCTGTTGTGAGATATCAACTCACTGAAGACAATGGTGTACGGTGGTGCAACTTCGTGGATTGGTTGAAGTTAGACATTAACACCGTTGGATGCCGGTTCAGTGGTCTAGTTGGTTAAGTGCCTGGCGTGTGACTGATTGGTCCTGGATTCGAATCTCGTGGGGTTGGGCGGGATCGTGGATACGCGCTACTGAGGAGTCCCGTGCCAGGACGAAGCGGCCGTCCAGTGCTTTCGGGTTTTCTATTGTGATCTAGCTTTAATTGACTCATGATTTCAATCAGTGAAATTTCTAAAATCTTCATAAAACCCCTTCTGATCAATGAATTCAATCGAAATATTTTCGAAAAGTAAAATGGAAATAATTCATTATTGTATTTAGTTTAATTATTATAATAATTTTTTTTTTGATAAAAACAATAAATGATTTGTTAGTATTATCTTAATAAATAGAAAAAATACATTCAAATGTTTTACAAGTTAATGGATATTATTTTCCTAAAGAGGGAATATATGCACATATATATTGGAATTGTTTCCTAATTTACGAACAAATACATTAACTTAGTTATTATTTCTAATTTTCTAACTTATGAGAAATAACTCATTCAGTAAATAGAAAGTAACATTATTATTATTTATTAATGGCTTTATTCAATATTAGATTACTCAACACAAGGTATTTCAACAAGTTACTTTGACAAAAACAACAACAAAAAAAGCAAAAGAAGAAGGTCTGAATCTGTACAACTTTTCAAACTAGAGACATGTTTAAGAAGATAGGTTATTGACTAGATTAACTCTAACAATCTATTCGTCACAGAATATATGTGCTAGGTAAGGTATTATAGAACTTTTATACCTTTGCTTATATACATGGATTTTAATATATTGACATCTCGTTCTAGCAGAAGATATACATGGAGAAAGATATGATTGAAAGGGATGATTAGTATCTGATAAGATAACACCTGAGAAGAGTTTGCAAGACTTTAGATGTCTATACACAATCATATTAATAAAAATTCCGAAAAGATTCACCACACACTCTGCTAACTGCCTTCAGCACTTTCCACAATACAGTAAAGTCTTTTCTTAAAAGTCTGGAATAAAATCATTGATAACAGTAAAGAATAATAGGTAATATACAGGAATTGACAAATTGTAAGTGTGGATGTTGAGTTATCCTAAAAGCATGTAACCTTTTTTTATAGTAAGTCAGACGGAAAAATTTCTTCGATAACAATAAAACGTGGGAAGACCAAGAGAGATCAGAGGAAAAAGTGACACCAAGATAATTGACCTTCGACACTGTGTTTATCAAAGAGTCTTCAATAGCACAAGGATTATGGGATTCCAATATTGTGGTTAGGTGTTATTTATGTCTTAGGCTAAAGTTAAAAACTTGACACTTAGACGAATTAAGTATGAGATCATTAACAACAGACCAACAATCAATATGAGACAAACACATTCATTTTTATGAGATGTAAAGAAGTAGAAATCAGTATACATACAGTGAGATCATCCACATATTTCACAGATCTATTTTCTGTGAAAGATGATAGATCATGCAAAATAGAAAGAGAACAATTAAAGATTAATTAGATTAATAGTCGATTGATTATATAATTTATTTCTATGAATAAAGTACACAAATTGTGTTATGATTCATATAAGTAAATCAAATATAACAGTTCAATGGATTACATTCTAAAGTTTCTAACATTCTATCTCATGTTTTATATGATAGAAACTAAAGTATGGTAATGTTTCTTAAATTCTATATATTTTGTGACATAAATGACTTTTTTTCTTCCACATATTGTTTCTAATCTAATATACAATGAATAAGAATACCATTCATATATATAGACCTAGATAACATTTTTCTAAAATAGTACCCTATGCAACATACTACTATATTTTAAATATTGAATATTGATTTTTGGAGTACATTTAAATGTCATTTAAAACAATAAAATGTATAGTTCACTCTTCACTAAAATTGGCGCCTAAAATATTTAAATGTTACTGTTTTAAAAATGAGGAAAATAAAATGAAAAACAGAGATTTTACATGTTTGTTACCTTGTACTTGTATTTCTTATATATATATACAGAGAGAGAGAGAGGGAGAGGGAGGAGGAGGGAGAGCGAGAGCGAAAATTCTTTTCATTTTAAATATTCAAAATTATTGAATACCGAATTTTTATTGATTTTTGATTTTTTTCTAAAATTTTATTGATCGTAACAGACAAGACAGGATTCTAAGCTTTAATATTGAATATAAATGATGACTCATATCATTAGTGTAAAAAAAAGATTTTAATCAATATTGCATATTCTAGATAATAATAATGATTAGCGAATAGGATAATGTATTTGTAGACTTGCAAAATATACAGTATTGTAGTGATTGTTCGATTATGTATTTTACATTAATCAGTTTTAGAAAACTATTTCATACTAGAATGCACCGAGTATCTAAGCAATGCATATCAATAACACCATTGAGGATCAGGATCAAGATGTTCAGATCTTCAGGCAAATGCTCAAGTTTAAAACAATTGAACTGTTATCTACCAGTGGAAATACTGAATTTTATATCAGTTTGTGACATCACTCCACAATCATCTATTTTCATCAGTGATGTTAACGTGACTACAGTTAAAAACGAATGATGGTGAAGAAATATGTAAACGAGTTTAAGTTGAACTTGTATGTCAATGAATATTGACTAAGCAACTTATAGGTTAAGCCTTTAGATCAAGAACAGAAAATGTGGGTCTTAATTCCCAGTGGGATTGTAGATACTCATTGAGACGGAGTCTCAAATGAAGAAGAAACTGTGGTCCAATGTTTCTTAGCTTTTAGTAAATTTCTGGTAGATCTCATTGATATTTATTAGTGAACATTATTAGTTTGTAGCAAACTGTGACGAAACAAATGTCCACTAAACTTTGATTTTAAATAAATCTGTGTCCACAATTCCACTTTTTACCTCAAGAAACAATTTAGTTTAAAGTATTAATTATATAAACATAAATTATCAACATTATTAATCTAAAAGCAGATATAAATTATTTTATTAAATCACCTCTGTTCTATATATGTGCCTATCTCGGATTACATCTCTATTTATTTATTGGAACACATAAATATTGGTACAAGGAGGCACCAAGTACATATGCGGCTCACAAGGCACTTGATTTGTGTGTGGGCTGTGATACTGGCCAAGCTCACACACAAAAGCAGGCAGTTTTCTAAAGAGGTCACGCCTGGAGCCTTCGACCTAAAGGTCTGATCCACAAGGCAGTGGAGCAACGTGAAGAGATGCAGTTCCATGGTACCCAGTGACCAACATTAGATTCATACGCCATTTGTTTCCTCAGGATACTGGAGCCCATGTGCACCGATGGTTTGAGATCAGGGTTCTCCAAGTCCCTTAGACGGATCCTCTATATCCATCAACCCGGTTAAAGCACCCGACATTCGCTTTATGTCTTCTTAATTTCGTAAACAACACCCCAGCCACGAGAAGGCAGTGAGTAGGACTTCCCTGGCAGAGGCTGTATACAAGTAGTCATTTGAGAACATTTGGAAAGAGAGAGCTGACTCTCTTCACCCTTGGCCGTACTAGAGCATTTGTAAATCAACTTCTCGACTTTTCTAACCACTGAAAAATGTTTACTAGGAAGATTTCAAGTTTCAAAGCTTGTGTTCATAAATTTTTTTTCTCGTAACAATAACCACGATAACAGTTTTTAAATTTATATATTCAAATGAACTAAACTTTTCCCAATTGTATAAAAGTACTCATAATTTGCTGATTTACATATGCTTCTCGAAGATATATTGTGTTACTATGTATACAGATTTAATCCTTTTCAGTTTTGAATTATGCTCTGAATACTTAGCTATCCTGGTGTTTCATCTTCTCCACCGATCATTGTCGTGAGGATTATTAACTTTTCTGTATTGTCGTGAGTTAGTGTCCCTATTAGTTTCCAACCCTAAAAAGAGACTTGGATTTTTTGTAATTAGCAATTACTGTGGGCTAAGTAAACCTGATAACGTATCAAGATTTAGTGTATAGCACATTTTAAGTGAACATTGACGACTGACAATGAACGTTTCTCCATTAAGCTATAAGAATTAGAAAACAAAATAACACGGATTTGAAAGGTCTAAAAAATAAATGTAAAAATAAAACATTTTCTTTCAAGACTTTCCTAGCACATGACACTACAATCTAGATTTTTGAAAAACCAAGGATTGCCGATACACTAAAAAATGAATGATTTTTCTTAAAAACCGTTTTTAAAATACGAAAAGTAGTGTCTTATCTACCTATTCATATATTACTTTACTTACTTACTTACGCTGGTTACCTCTCGTAGAGGAGCATAGGCCATCCAACAGCACATATCATCCAACCCTGTCCTAAGAGACCGGGAAGACCATCAAATCTATCCATTTATATATATATACTATCAGATAGATTACGAACCATCTAATTCAGGTTACAATAAGCTGCTCTAAGGAATTCTTGCTAATAATAAAGCTTCTTTATCAAACTCATCTTATCAACGGATAATAATAATGCGAGTTACTTTTGTATGTATTCTCATTTTGCAAATGAATATTCATTAAACTACGCTACAATAGATATCTACCGTAGATCTACTTATTAGCTAAAATAACAAGTACAATGCTAATTGCTCGTAATTGTCACTAGGTAAAAAAGATCATTATAAACTGAGGAATTTTTAGTTGGACATATCTTTCTTCTGAAATATCCCAATACTTTGAAATGCCATAATGAATATTATCAGCAAACAGATAGAAAGATATTGCTATGACACTGACTAAAAAGTAGTATCATGCCACTTGATTACAATAATAAATTTCAATATCGAATGATTAATAATATTGAAGCAGGTGTACAGATTGTTTACAATTACTAAGAGTTTTATGATCTGGTAACATAATTGTTGGAATGAATTATCGGTCGTCAGTTTATGTTTATATAAATATAATGTTTGTTGCAGACCCTCGAAAGAGATCTACCTGTTGCATATCTTCACAAGTGTTTACATCATTTGTTTGTTAAGGAATCTCTATTAAATTATATATACATGTTATCATGCATTGAAAATGAGCTGATGAATAAAAACATAATCGAATGTTTTTATGGTTTTACATCACGAATTAATCTCAACAAGAACAAACCAACAATTAAAAGAGTAATGACTGGTATAGCTATTGTTTTATATCGACAATAGTCGAAGGAATTGACTTGATGTGATTTTCTGTGAATCTGTTAGAGATTAATTGAGTTCCTTATTAATTGCAATATGGTTAAATGAAACCTATAATTAACTGAATACTCTTGTATACAGATTCGAATGAATTAGATGTAAGCTTTTAATAAGAATGAAATGTATATTTTTAGTCAATAAAATATGTGAATAACATAATGATTAATTAGAAATAGTTTACCTGGAACAACACATATAAACGAACAATATTGTTTACATTTAGATTACCATAAAGCATCATTGTACCATGCATGAATGTTT
Organism: Schistosoma mattheei; assembly: GCA_944470405.2. Lineage (NCBI taxonomy): Eukaryota > Metazoa > Platyhelminthes > Trematoda > Strigeidida > Schistosomatidae > Schistosoma > Schistosoma mattheei. Next base: position 81,110,660 of record OX103943.1, read on the forward strand.
ATATGAAAATATTAAACTAATCAAGGTAATTTATGAGACAATGATCATAATGAATTAAATAGCGTAACTACATATTATAGGCAAAATGTGCAGATTGATTGTAAGGAAAACAAGTTTACTAATAGTAATGCTAAGTAGTATAGAATAATAAAATATTTAGTCTATGGTTTAAAAAACCAAGTAGTTAAAACTTCAATTAATGAACTTCAGAATTTCAATAATTGAGACCATGAGTCAATTGAAGCTAGACCACTATGGAAAACTTAGAAGCACTGGACAGCCCTTTCGTTCTAGTGCGGGACTCCTCAGCAATGCGCACCCACGACTCCGCCTCGTGAGATCCGAACCCAGGACCTATCAGTCTTGTACGTGAGCGCTTAACCACTGAGCCGGCCAGCATCCAACAGTGGTAATGTCTAACTTCAACTAATACACGAAATTGAGCGACACATCCACCACTGTAATCAGTGAGTTACTATCTCACAGATGACTCAGTTGAACTCCACTGGTCACTGTTTCTCACTAGACCGATAGGTCCTAGGTTCGAATCTCGCGAGTTGGGGTCGTGGATGCGCACTGCTGAGGAGTCTCGCATTAGAACAGAGAGGCCATCGAGTGCTTCCAGGTTTTCTATGGTGGTCTAGCTTTAATTGACTCATGATCTCAACTGTTGAAATTACTACAATCTCCACAAATCCCCTTTTGAAATTCAGAATATTAAACACAAAAAGTTATGTAATAAAAAATTGTATAAATACTCAAATAGTGAACAATATAAATTGTCTTGATTGTTCTAATATTTTCATATAAATATTTATGAATACTAGTGATATGACTTCTTAAATTTTTTCCCGAAAATCCCGTCGCCACCGATATGTATTGTCGATTAGACGATACTTGTTATATCTGATTTTCGTTGATTGTTGTGTTGGAAATGTTTATCACTTATGCTGGAAACGAGGGTCCTCTGAAATTCCCACGATGAGGAAGTAAGAACACAAAGACTGGCAAAAAATGAAGATTTATTACCCCTCACCCCGCCTCAAATAAAATACATGACGACCCTAGTCAAAAAAACACTCATTTATATATTGATTCGTAGACCCATTTTGTTTAATAATTAGAATGAAATCACATATGTGAAAAATACTCACAGTTATTGACAGATAATTCCCATTTGAACATTAAAAATAAAAAAACACGAAGTTCAGCGAAGGGATCTCTTTTCAACGAATATATTATCAAGCTGTACAATCGTATATATATATGAAAATGTTTTTTCGTTAAAGTACTAATTTTGTGAGGAAATGGGAACACGAGTAACCATGATGACGTAATAGAAAGTTTATAATACTAGATTACGTAATACAAATAGTAACATTAGATTTAATGAATATAATGAGATGAATAACAAATCATATGCTGAGCATAGTATATATCAATTTCTAATACAAGAATATCATATGTTATACAGAACAAAATATTATGCGAGGAGGAAACAAAAGAAATACTACGTTAAGTAATCCTTACATTGAATCGAAACGGAAATAATGTTGAACAAAAAATCATGATAAGTAAATCAATCGAATTTTAACTTTTCTTTCCATCATATCAGTTAGAGTAAACATTGATAACATTTAAACTAAAAACAATATTGTTTGTTTATAGTTGTTCAAAATTATAGTATCTATAATCCAAATTTAATCACCATATGAACTTATGAATGAAATATTATGATGACTAAAACAAATGATTTCTACTTTAAAAGAAATGCATAATGTTACAGATTCAAACAATGTGGATAGTTTCACAAATTGTTATAAAGATTTTCATAGTATTCCTGAAATTTCTTTGTAAATTTCGAATTCTCCATCTTTTCATTCTGTAGTATGATTTGAAAATTCAATCATAGTTTTACTGATTGGTTTCATGTTATTTAGTATTAAATAATTGATGGTCTTCCGTAAGTAATCCATTATTTGAGTTTCATCCTAGTCCACAGTTTTCATCATGATGTGTTAGCAGTACTGTGGAGACTAGTCTTCTTTATAAGATTTGACTCATAGTCCTTCATTGCTCACTATTGACTAACTTCAAGATGGATTTCTTGGAGTTCTAGTGAGAAGTCATAACTAATGAAGTCCAATCTGTGTCGGGTGTGAGACAGTTGTGCGTATCAGACAATGGATAAAATGTTGCGCAAGATCATGGATCGGATGAAGTTAGACATTAACACCACTGGATGCCTTAACAGTGGTTCAGAGCTTAAGTGTTCTTGCGCTAGACCGAAGGTTCAAGGTTCGAGACCTATATAAGGGTTCGTGAATGAGCATTATTGAGGAATCCCATACTAGGAAAAAATGACGGTCCAGAGCTTCCAGGTTTTCAATAGCGGTTTAGCTTGGATCGACTCATGAATTCAACTTTTAAACTCTCTAGAATCTCCACAAATACCCATCCTGATAATCGGTGATATGTTTACTGTTACTTGGTGTAAAACAGCTAAAGTGGAAAATAATATATTAATATAATGTTTTAGGGAATATTTAATTAATTTTGGGGATAAACTATATTGTAAGGGAAATCAGTTGTTAAAAAACTCGTAAGGTTGCAATTCTCCCTCACAACTGAAATGTTTTCAGATCTCTTAATTAAACCATCTTCAGTTACGAATAAATTATACAGATGCTTCAAAACATCATCCATCATTTTAAATCTAAATACCAATTAATACAGTTATTAATGAGGTAGATAATATAAAATTTGCAGTTATCATCGCAAAACTTAATCTTATATCGATTCAATTCGGTTATAGCTCTTTTATTCACAAGGTTATGAATGTGCGCACCTAAGGATTCTCGTACGTAGACGGTGTCAATTGTTTCCCGGTAATCGTCGATTGGTTGGATATTGGCTGTAAAAAATCATAGAGTCCACGTAAACCCATTGCAGTGACTACTCACCAACTTCTTACTAGTGATTGATTTCAATAAGTAATTACGAAGTTTGAGTGGGAACCCGTGGCTAATAAAGTTCGACCTTGTGGAGTATAGGTCAGTTAATATGTCTGGACGATATGACGAACGGATCTAAGTCAAACATGCAAACCACAATATTCCAATTTAGTACTCTAGAAGTTAAGTGTTTGTGTCCAAGATCGTAGGTCCTGAGTTAAATCCTTGGTAATGGGATCGTGAATGCATACTTCCAGGTAGTCCAATACTAAAATCAAATAATTGTCCAGTTTTTCCAAATTTTAAATCATTGCTTAACAACAATCAGTATGGAATGTTAAAAAAAGAGAAACTTCAAAAAAAAAAACAAATTCACTAACCCCTTTTAGTAGTTAATAGTTATTATAGTGTTTATTTCTTATATGAAACACTCTTTTTTCTTGTAAAAACAGCTTTCGTGTTGCCTGGATTAGTATTAGTGTATTTGTCCTTAAAAGAAAAAGGTGGGGGGGGGATTGACAATCCTTTGGTTTTGAAAAAATAAATTTTATCTTCATTGTTTCCTTTCTTTATTTAATTCTGTTCTTTCTCCTATTTCGGCTTTTCTTTTCATTAAATTATCTAGTTCTTTAATAAAAATTTTGTTTTATAATTTATGTCCATTTTCTATAACTATTTCTCACTTACATAAATAATTGAAAATATTAATTAGGGATAAAAGTATATTTATGTAATTGTTATCTTGGGAAAATGTTGATATATATATATATATATATATATATATATATATATATATATATATATATATATGTTAAGATAATTGTGACATATTAGATTGTTTAGTAAACAATCCAATTAGGTAGATTGGTTTGTTTATCTAAAGTAAAACATAATTAAAATTATATTTTTGCTTGACAAAATTATAATTTATGAACGAACCAATCAGGAATCAGATAACAGGTTTTAGATTTTGGCGCGTAATTCACTCATTCATTTAGCAATATACTATTTTGGTATTATAGTTGATGTCCGTTCGTCATAGAAACTTATGGTCTAATTCCTAAACATAATCATCAACTGTAAATCATAATTCTAATTTCTTATACTGGTTTATAAGCTTTATTTGGTTCTAGTTATTAGGTGGACACTTTCAAAGTCAATTTAGCGTCACTGAAAGGTTGTCCATAAATTATAGTCTCACCTTTTTTTAATTAAAATAATTTACAGTAAATCCTAGTCTGTCATTTAAAAGTAAAAAAGAGGATGGATCTGATAATTAAATAACCGTTTAATTGACAGTTCTATAATTGTTAAAGATAATATTTAATGGTGTGGTTGTAGTATTTTAGCTGCTTCGTCATTGTACCTTTGTCTTCAACAGTATTTATCCATGAGTCTGAAACGAGTTAACGATGGTATTTTCTAGATATGTAGTGAGAAGTTAAATATTTACATATTGCGACATTCAAATGGAAGTTCGTATACATCTCTTAATATTCGAAATCACTATATTGATTTCTATAAATGATTGTAAATGTATAATATCGAAGATTGTTAAAGATTGGAATAGATATCAAGTAATCCCTATTGTGATTGGCTTTTATAAAAAATCTATAACTGAAACTCATATAACCTGTTGAAATTGTTGGTGGCATTACTTAGAGACTATTGCTTCAATGTAAAAATCTAAATAAGCTTCATTTAACTACGGTTAACTAAGCAGATATCAATAAATTTCAACACCTATATCATTGGAAAATAGTAAACTTCAGCATGGTTATTTACATTAATAATTCTAAAAACACTGACCACCTTAAGCTATCACAAAAGAACTGTGAACAACGGAACAATAAATCTCTTTCAGACGATTTCATTTACTTAAGCCGTAAAATCGTATTTATAGTTAATTTTATTTACTAAAATAGTAGTCAGTAGTAAAACGGAATGGTTGTGAGTAATTAAAAAGTATTAGAATGGTTTCTTGTTATGAAGTATTTGCGAAAATTAGATAATTAGATAATGAAAAGAATTTATCTAATAATCGATTATAAAAAAGTGGAAGGGTAATGATAATTATCTGCTTCAAATAACAAAACGATTATAAGTTGTAAAAATAAATATAAAAAGAGCTCTAGATTTTTCTCAACTATTCTAGAGGGGTGTCTATAGTTGATTAGCCTAAGTATATATAATATCAATCATAAGTGAAAGTGTCTGACAGCAGAAGGTTGGGAAGGTTGAATCGAAGAGAACGGGAACAGAGAGTAATTGTTATAGCGACGACGGGACGATGACATTTGAACAGTTGATAAGGGATTTGCAAACGAAATATTTGATGTATGGTTTTCACATTTTATGAAAGAACTATGTAATTTCGTATTAAACAATAAGTTGACTGTCCTCACCTGAATGTTCGTTCATAACAATATCATTGTGCGTCCCCCTATCTTTAGCTGAATATCATCAGACTATTTCTACTGCAAATACTAAATTCAATTTCAGTCGTACTTAATCATAAGAATAATAAACAACCGTATCATTTGAAGAGTATAGGTTTGATCCTAAAAAATTGGATCGTACTTAAGCAGTGATAAATTCTTCACTAGGATTAAGTAGATCTTTATTGATTCCTGACTATATGAATAGTTTTAATCCATAATGCAAACTAGCTTTGGAAAATTAAGAATATACAAATGATTTACAACTAAACATGTGATATTTCTAGCATCAATCTAACTAGGGCCAAGTAATTTGCATATTTTTATAGCATTAAACTAGTCGATATGATTTCATACAGCAACAAAAAATGTTTGAAATCAGTTCTTCCGTAGATTAGTTACAAATGTATTTCCGTATTTTTTAAACTTTTTCAAAAGTTATGTATAATACGCAATGGCAAACAAACTCAAGAAAAATTTAAATTTCCAACTTATCACAGTGAACACACACAGGTATTGTTTTCTGATAGGCTCTGAACTCTTTATATGATAGAAACATTGATCGAATATATTTTTAACCGGGACAAATTCAAACTATTCTCACACATTAGATTTCTTTATGACTATTATATTAACAGCTGACTGTACTATTAACTTTATATAAATCATTTCATTATATGTTTAAATTCATATTTCCATCAGCTGACGGAAACCTATTGAATTGAAAGATTCTTCATTTCAAAACATTTACAATCAAGTTGATAATGATGTATAAAAATATTTACAAAATTATCTTCATTTCCAAAACTAAGGAAAACAAAAATCTAAACGGTTGAAGTTGTATTCATAAAAGAGATCTGTAACACTGACTCCATAATTAGAAAAAGGGGTTTGTGGAGATTGTAGTAGTTTTAATAGTTAAATTCATGAGTCGATTTAGGCTAGACCACCAATGAGACTTCTCAGCAGTGCGCATCCACGATTCCGCATGTAGGATTCAAACCCATGAGCTTCGGTCTCGCGCAGGAACACTTAAGCTCTAGACCACTGAGTCGGCATTCAACGGCGTTAATGTCTAACTTCAAACGATCCATGATTTTGCGCAACTCTTCATTTATTGTTTGAAGTGGATAACTGTCATTACCCTACACAGATTGGTGGTTAAGCGTTCGCACTTGAGACCAACGATGGTGAACTAGCTTTGATTGACTCAAGACTTCATAATTAACATTAAAGTTCAACACACTAATCCTCGTTTAAGTTATGACTAAATTTGGTTAGAATACTCGACTCTTTTAGATTGTGCTCCATGAAATGTTTATAGCACAAGCGAATACAAATTATTTTATCTCAAAAACCAATCATTTCTAGAAATGTATTAATCAATTTTCGGGCTAAGTATTTGGACAAAAGTATTATTAAATCAGTGTTGGGGTATGATCCAACCACAGAATAAATGTGAGAGCGAATGTAGTATACTAAGTAAAAAAACAAGTCATCCAATCGTGCTTGAATCTTTTATCAACCATAGTTATTACGACATACGTTAAACATCAGTGAGCAATGTCTTCCTCAACATTCAATACTGGTTGGTTTACAAGCAGATTTGAAAGACGTTATGGTCAGGAAGATCTAGGCCTGACAAAAACTCATGAAGTCGTTTGACGTTACTCTGAGCCATGAGGAATTATTCAAACGACCTGGCAAAAGTTTGTCCAATACGTTCACACTGTAGTCATGATCGAGAATTGAGAATGTTGGATAACGGAGTTTGAAGTTAATCACAGTGGTTTTTTCTTTTCCATCTCCATTTTCGCATTCATCTCAAGTTATACTTTATCCTAAATTCTTAGTTATTCTTTCTCATTTGTTATTCGAACTTTATTTTAAATTTTAAATATTGTTGAAACTAATTTCAATCGTTAACTTTCCATCCAGATAACTTTCTCTCTCATCAAGCTGATTTAAGATACGGCAATTTGAACTGAAACACATTCATTTCTAGTCTTATACTGAGATTAATTGATGTTAGATTATCAAATACTAATCAATGATACTGCAAATAAATAAAGTTGTCATAACTACTTAATATCAGAAGGGATTTTGTGGAGATTTTAGAAATTTCACTGATTGAAATCATGAGTCAATTGAAGCTAGATCACCATGGAAAACCCGGAAGCACTGGACGGCCGCTTCGTTCTAGTATGGGACTCCTCAGTAGTGCGTATCCACGATCCCGCCCGACCTCACGAGATTCGAACCCAGGACACATCAGTCTTGCGCCAGGCACTTAACAAACTAGATCACTGAGCCGGCATTCAACGGTGTTATTGTCTAACTTCAACCAATACACGAAGTTGCACCACCGTACACCATTGTCTTCAGTGAGTTGATATTTCACAACAGACCTGGTTGAACTCCAGTGCTTCCAGGTTTTCCATAGTGGTCTGGCTTCAATTGACTCATGATTTCAACCGGTGAAATAACTACCTAAGGTTGTTCAGATACCGTCACCGTTTTCTATTTGACTTGCTCTTTATCTTATATAAACTATGATATGTTCAACTAGTAGATTTTATTTTTAGCAGATAAGTTAGTTAAATTATAATTGTTAAGTTTTAAGAATATTTACAAATCTGTTAGACGACTAGATAAAGAAAATAAAATTGAAAATGACATTTTATGAACATTAACCTTAAAACTGTACATCTTTTCATGGACATATATATAGTCACTGTGATATGTCACAATGAAACAAATACGATTCAACAGTCGATTTAGCGATCAATACGTTTTCTCTTCAAAAAAACTTTACAAATGTACAACTGTTCATTTATATCACATCTATATATAATGAATGCAAGACTACTATGATCATTCAATGATAGTTGTTATAAATGAATGATCAAATTACATGGAATATATATTTATTTTAAAAAAAAGGAATGTATTTCACTTCATGTCTAAACTGTTACGATCAACATGCCATTTATATACTATTTGAAACCAAAAAGTTAATTTTTAACTTTATTAGACATAATATTTATGATTATTCTATGAAAGAATAGTAAAGATAATTTTAAAGTAAACTATCATTTAAGAAGAACAAACTGTAAGTGTTTACAACCAAATAATATATATGAAGTATATTTAGTAATAATGGGAATAGCTAAAATGCAACATTCAATGATTCGTAGAATAGCTTTAGATGTATTTTTATTCAAAAGTTGCAAGTAATTAGATCTGCTCTAAATAATATGAAATTTAGATTAATGTATTTATTGTTAATCTCTTCTATTTAATGAAGTATAAACTCTAGGTAAACAAATGAATTTTTGAAAAATTGAGGTAGTTCGAGAGGGAGTAACTTGAGTATATAAAAAAAATAATCAGATTATATGGATTACTTCATTATAATCTTTATTTATGATATCTAAACAGATGATAAGTAACTGTTAAGAAATATCTACCAATGGCTTATGAAATGGCTGTTTACTAAAGAATGATTATATTTTGCCCTTTGGTATAAAAGAAGTTAAATACACGTGTACATTTACATCAGTGTCATTACTCACCTTCAAATGGTTCTGCAAAATCACTTACAGTGGATTCTGGATAAATGTAAAGTTACATACTTTCGTGGTTGAACAGAAAAGATAGTAAAAACTAACTATAAGTGCACAAAAAATTGATGATGATTATTAATTAATTATTTTTTATTACTGAGGGTTATAAGTTAGAGAACCACGGAAACTAAACGATTATTTTGTAGCATGGAACTCCTTAACAGTGTGAACACTTGAAATAATATAAGATTAAATCTATAATTGTCAGTTTTTACGAAGAAAACATTTTTGTTTGAAATCTATAATCCAAATTTTTAATTTCAGTCTATTCACATCGTTATATTGAATTCCTTTCTATTCATCTTGTTTAGCTGACATCGTGAATAACTCGAACCAAGGCACATATGTAGTAATCTCTATAGTATTCACAACTAACTAAAAATGCGAAAAAATTAACCACATAATCCTCGTACCTAAAAAAGCCAAGGATGAATTTATTCACAAAATATCTAGAATCAGAAAGAAACTATACACTTAGTTGAATATAATCTAGCCAGTATCAATCGGTATTTCATGTTTCTTTTATTCACAGATTCATTTGATCTTATAGTCTAAGCCTAGACACAATCTCCTAATTTCTTGTTTGATTTATATATATTAGTTTTTAAGTTCTGTTTATTTTATACACTTGGTTATTACAAATACGTTAAGTCGTTTAATTAATTAATGAACTATCTACGAAAAATAGACATATATATTTATATAATAGTGGTATACAAAAATATATATGTATTTCAAGGGTCCTGCTGTAAGATACACATTATACAAAAGATATGTTATCACCTATAATAAGCATTCATAAAATATGTATTCGACCTGATTACATTTAAAATGATCAAAAGAGACGTTACATAACAAAGAAGTGTTTATTAATTGTCTATCCTAACCGAAAGTAAATCAAAAGTAATAATTTTTGTGCTTAATGTGATTGGAGACAGTAGGCAGAAATTCCTGTAGATAAATCTTTCACAAATTACCATTCACCGTCAAGGTACAGTTGAAATGTCAGTGTATCTGATTCTGAATGAGAATAACTGTGACTGACAATTGGTTCCATGAGCACCACTAATTTCTAGTACACAGACAGTTTTTGCTGATAAGTTCTATCCACCACAGAATCTAGACGGAGAGTCAGTCTACTGCTTGTAACCACTTTACTTCAAATCATTGTGCATCATGTTTGCTAACTTAGATCGATAAAAAGATTACCAATTTATTGATTGGATTTGATCAACCATAAAGGTATGCACAAACGCAACATCTTTTTACTTGCACAATAAACAATCTATATAAGTAAATTAGAATAGTTATTAAAATAGAATTTGATGGATTGATTCACTGGTAATTTACTCACAAACGTCTGTAGATTTACTTAAAATCCAGTAAACTTCTGTTGTCTTTTTTAATTATGATTTAATAATTTGTTTTTTTTAAGTTTAAATTGAAAGATACTAACTTTGTTATATGGTTAATAGCAACCTTAGAGTAATATAATCTTCAAGAATAAATGTTCACAATAAGAACAATTTGCTTGTTTGGCCAAAATGTATTGTAATTTACGTGAAGAGCTGATTAAATAAACGTATATTGAAAGACTATCTAACCATATAATAACAAGAAGTGTAGTCAGCTTGATATAATAAAGTTTTAAATGTTATTCAATCTCTTATCGTTTGAACTATTATATAAAATTGGTTTTACCTTAATTTCGAAGAAAAAAACAATCTCTACTGAACTATCCGAATAGCTATAGAATGTCTAGTTGTTTCCTAACAATTTCCTTCACTTCTTGACAATAAATATTATGTATTTATTGGTCCTTATATTGGGTAAACTTAAATAACATTCATTTAATAGAATATTTTTCTTATCATTATTCAATAAACAAATTGCCATAGGCATGAAAAAAGTATATCAAATATGACCATTAAACTATTTACATTAGTTTTTTTGTTGTTGAGTAAATTAAATTAGACTGAATGAAAATGAAGCGTAAAATCATTTAGTGACTATTAGTGTTGACGTTTATATATACATATATATTCGTTCTCAATCAAATCATTCTATACCTATTTCTCTAGTCTACATTCCTTTCTTATACATACTTCAGTAATAATAATAATAATGAATTACACATTTTTATTAATAAACAGTTTATAATGCAAATTAAATTATGCTGATGAGATGAACAAGTTAGTAAAAAAAATGAATTACTAATATAAGTAGTATTATTCAGTAACCAGATTTTAGAAAAATGTCTTCACTATATATATATATATAAACTATGTACTATGCCTATGCATGCTTGTATACTTAAGTCTTTTCTAATCATCTTATAATTGTACCGATGAGCAACATTCATTGAATCATACTTATTTCAAGGTAAGAAATAGACATTTGAAATAGTTAAACATAATTGAATTTTACTTTGATGATGATGAAGATGAAAGAGTAAAGTTGGTATACATAATAATAATAATAATACATAACCACAATAATAAGAATAGCCAATAATGTTAATAAGAAATATTCTCTTGAGAAATGAACAAATAAGAGAGAAGAGAGAAAACTGGGAGAAAAAGAAACAAGTGATAATAATAATAATAATAATAATGAAGAGAAATCTAAAAACGAAATCGAATAATAATTCAATTTTCAAGAGGTGAATGGGTTTTTCTTTCCAGATATGCCTTTATATTATTCAATTTTTTAAGCCAGTTATCCAATGAGTATATATATATGCCGATAGATAGATAGGTATCAACTTTATACGCTAATTTCCATGTAATTACCTTAGGATAATTAAATATTTAAAATAGAATCGAAAAGTATTATAACTGTAAATAACTTTTATTTATTTACAATGTATATAACAATCTATTCTGAAATGAATAGAATAAATCACTTGACAATGATAATGAATAAAATAAACATTTGATTATACATTTATGATGTATATGAATGAATAGATGAAATTCAGCATAGAAGCAATTTAGGTTAGTAAATAGAAAACCAAAAAAAACTGATCACTTTGAAAAATGTTTTTTTTCTTGTTTAAAACTATGAGATAATTATTAAGTAATAGGTAAAGGGAGGGTAGGGAGAATAACTCTTATTTAATTCATATCATAAAAGTTGATGTGGGAAACAAACAACAGGGAAACTTGTTATCGTTTGATTTAAAAATAAATAGTATTTATGTTTATATTGAAAATTATTTATATCAATGTAAAGATTAGTTGTTTTCACAAAGGGGTTTTGTGGAGATTATAGTAATTTCAATAGTTGACTTCATAAGTCGACTGAAGCTAGATCACCATGGAAAACTTGGACTCATTGGAAGGCCGTTTCGTCCTATTGTAAGACTCCTCAGCGGTACGCACCCATGGTCCCGCCCCGTGGGATTTTAATCTGGGCGCATGAAAGCTTAACCCCTAGTCCACTGAGCCGGCAACCAACTGTGTTAATGGCTAACTTCGAACAATCCCGAAATTGAGCCACCATCTACTTATTTGATCAGTGCAACTTGATAAAGGGAATGTACATTTAGTTTATGCTGTAGTTCTTTCATTTGAGTATACAATATGTTTTGTGATGAAAATTCGTCTGCAAAACAATTTAATACTCGTCACTTAGTTAAATTATACTGCTTTTTAACATAACCAACTCATATACATATATTGTTTTGTAGAATTGTAATTAGTTTAATCTTTGGAAATTTATTTAATATGACAAGTATATTCTTCAAGTGTGCTATGATTAAAGTGTTTTTCTTAAATATACTTTTTTTCATTTTCACAAAGTAACAAAATATTGACATTAAATTTATAGATGTAAATTATTTTTACTCGTCACAGTGATTATTTATTATTTACCAATTCACTATTGGACTAATTTAAAGCCTACAGAGATAAACAAAAAACATTTTCATTTAGCTTAATTTATTATTTTGAAAAATGTAAATTAGTTTTTTTCAATTAAAACTACTTCAAATAATTTATTTTATGATTAGTAATTTGTTCATTTTGTTAAAAATACACTTGAATTATAATCAAAGATAGATAGTAACCATCAATGGCACTCAGGACTCACTTTTCGCCTACTTGAGACTCGTCAGCTGGACGTGCCTGCATCTCAGAGTTGATATTCACTCTCGGGCTCGAACCAAGGGTCGTAGACTTCACCTTACTGTACAAGTAAGTGGTTACCAGGATTCAGTAGCTAAGTGGATAACGTGATGGCGTTTGAACTGAACGATACTGTGTTCGAATCCTGGAATGAACATCAACCTGAGGTGCAGGCACATCCAACTGACGAGTCCCAAAGAGGATGAAACGCGCATCCTGGATTCCACTGCTAGCCACTATATATCTTTGTCTATAATGCCTGTGAATCAAGTCAATATCGAGGCAATCCACAGAGTATCTACATATGCCAATAAGAGATTGGTCAATTCAAGTCTTAAATATCAATGGGAAGATCTAAGTAAACAACACCAAGTGAATTGATACACTGGGATAAATAAAGAAACAACTGATTAAACAAGCACCAAAATATCTATTTTACTTTTGTAAAAAAGAATATTATATTATGAAATAAAAATTTACTAACAGCAGATATTCTATAAAGCCAGATTCGAAAAGGATTTATTCTAGGAGACATCGTATAATTTTGCTGTTATTCAGACATGTGTTGAGTGAGTAAAACAAAAATATTCGTGAACAGGAATTTTTGAAAGTCTTGATTATTCACCATTGAAAAAAGAATAAGCTAATAGTAAATCATTCATTCGTAACCTCTTGTAAAAAAAGACTAGATGGATCTTAAAGAAGAAGTAGATTTATAAAGAATACATCCCTTGAATTATACGGTTATTTCATCAGACTTAAGTGTGTTGAAAATAACTAAGTTCTTTTTCAATGTCCCAGTCACAGAATTACCTATAAATACTATAAAAATAGTTTGTAACTAAATTTGACAGAATTACAGAAAGCACATCACGTACACTTCCATACACTGGTAAGAAGGTAAAAACATCATGATTAACAAAAATTTATGTCAAAAACTGAATAGATCTGAATTGATGAGCAGTTCACTCAGTTTATACATTTGATTCACAGACCAAACTAGTATCAACAAAAAGTAAAGACTATTTTTTATTGATAAGTAGATCAATTTATATGTATCAATTTGATAGTCGGATTCATGAGTCGATTTAAGCTAAACACCATGGGAAATCTGAATCACTGGACAACCGTTTCGGTCTAATGTGGGACGGTATTAATGTCTAACTTCAACGAACCCACGACATTGCTCGGCCATCCATCATTGTCTTCATTGTGTGCATCAATCTAACTACCCCCATAATTCAAATGACTGAGATCATATTTATGAGGTATAATCTTAGGGTGTTGGTGAGCTTGCATCAGCATAAGTAAAATAAAATAGTGATTAAATACTTTAAGTCACCATAGACTTTCATTCCTAACTGACTGCAGATATATCAGGAAAACAAATAAAAACAATTTAACTTTTAAATCGAATTCAAATAATTTATAAAACAGTTCTTGACTATATGTTCTGTACACTATAGAAGAAATGGACACATTGACAATATTATTTATCTCTACCTTTGATAAAAATATCTAACTCAAATTAAATGATTGTTTTAGATTCATAAATAAATAATACCCTATGTGTAATTCTTTTATTAAAGCTTTCCCCTCTTCCTTACTTTATTCCCAGTTCAACACCATATGTTATTATTATTATTATTACTGTTTTTTAATCGTTATAACATTCTCACTATGTGTTTTTCATAGTTACAACTTGCCATTTTATAACATTTGCCATAAGCTACAATCAACACATTTACACATAATTAAAATGAACTGATATGAACTTTCTTTTTTAGAATCTCACTAGTCTTTTAATGTATATAAGTATGTTAAATTAAAATAGACACTAACATTTTTCTTAGTGTTTTCAATACTTTGGACATAAACTGATTCAATCGAAACTTTCAACACATAGGCATTACACTGTTTATTATAAATAAATTATTTATGATTTATTATAAACTAATATGAACTAGGAAACTATTAAATATCAGCGAGCATTGAGTACTAGTTGTTGATTTTGTGAAGGCTTTGGTATACATTGTTAATGTATTCTGTACTAGGTTAAAACCACTATCCAGTATTTCTTAATTTTCCATGATCTCTTAATTAATATGAATTCATTAAGAAAATAATCTTTACAATTTACTCAGAGAAACAATAACTTGGTGAACTATAAAGAACTAGATAAACATAAAATTAGTCACTATTCAATGATTAACCAGTTGTGAATATCTCTCAGTGTTACAAGAAGTCGGTTGTAGCTAGAATAACTCAGTAGTAACGTTTCAGATTATATACATTAGCGACGTAGGACTAAATTATCAGTCCCAGCAAGATTAAATGTACGCTTTATTGGTTTGTGTTGAACAGCATAAAATCTAAACCCTTGGGCTCCTGTTGGCTACATGCAACTTACTTACTTACTTACGCTTGTTACTCCTCGTAAAGGAGCATAGGCCGCTCACCAGCATTCGCCATCCAACCCTTTCCTGTGCAAACCTTCCTAGCTCCTTCCAGTTGTTATTCATCTTTTTCATATATGCTTCTATTCCCAGACGTAATGTGTTATTTGGCCTTCCAGCACTCCCAGTATGGGCTTGCCTCGTGATGCAGTTTGACGATTTGCGTAGTGTATGTTCTATCCATTTCCATCGTTTTTTCCTAATTTCTTCTTCAGCTGGAAGCTGGTTTGTTCTTTCCTAGAGAAGGCTGTTGCTGATGGTATCCGGCTAATGGATGTTGAGTATCTTGTGTAGACAGCTATTTATAAATACTTGTACTTTCTTGATTGTGGTTGTTGTAGTTCTCCAAGTTTCAGCTCCATATAGCAGAACTGCCTTGACGTTGGTATTGAAGATTTTGACTTTGATATTGGTTGACAGACAGTTGTTTTCAGTTCTATATGTTCTTCAATTGTAGGAATACGGCCCTTGCTTTGCCAATCCTCGCCTTACATCCAACTACCTAACATTATTATATTATTTACTGATTCGTAACTTTATAAAATCGAGAACTTGATTAAAAGCAGATAAATTCATTATTGCTAATAATTTGTAGTAAGAATCCATTATTTCTAATGATATAATGATATTAGTTATTTCTAAAACAAAACACCATCCTTTGTTACTAAATGATCTATTCGTTTAAATAATATCATTGTGACTACATCATTCTGAGGTATTTTTCGTTGATGTAAAACAAAGCAAAAAACCATTTTAGTGAAAAGTTTGATAGTTATGTCCATTTCAAATCATTTTCCATAAATAAAAAAAACTATTTAGCCAAATGGAAGATGTCAGAATACAAAAAGATGAGTAAATCATATGATATGAAAATGTTGATTTGTTTTGATAGTATAGTGTAGTCTATTTGTTTGTTTAGGTTTTTACAATGACTGATTTAGTAAGGTAGATTAAGTTTCAATAATTAGACAAGGGTAAATGTTCTTTTTTCGAATTGTTGATGGTTTGAAATATATAAAGATTTAGGCATGAAATTGATAATATGTAAAGAATAATGAAGGTTGAAAATGCACTGTATGGTTGAATCAATCCAATTTATAATAGCAATAAGCTTTAAAAAAAAACTAATGTTGATCATCGATTGTAAAACAACAGACTTCAAAAAGGATATTACCATAAAGTAGGTATTAGTCTTGTGACATAAGCAAACCATTGAAGAATGATATTGTGTCGATTTGTAAATATATTTGAAAATTATCCACCCCAAGACAATTTATAATCACAGTATAAATAAATTAGGATATTTATATATGTCGACAATAGCCAGTAATTTGTTTTGTACAAGTAGTAGAATATGTGAAATTTTTTTTAAAATTAAGCACTGACGCTAGAGGAATTATTTAATATTAATAATATTGAACTAAGGAATCAGGCCACAGTTTACGTCATAGTCATCGTTTTCATAAACTGAATGAAAACATTTCTGTAAAATGCTTATGCATTAGTGAAAATTTAGTGGCCTGAAATCTGACTCCAATTGGATTATACGTTGATCGCTATTGAATGATTGCTATCGAAATATATATGTATATCGTCAATCCTCGTATATTTCATCGACTAAAATCGCGTTGGTGAATAATAGAACTGAATAAGTCGAATACGAGAATGGGATTTTGAATGCATATATTTGTACACTCATTGATCTGGACAGGAAATCAGAGGGACAAAGCAAAGGAAGCAAAGAGAGTGAAGTGAGATGACACGCGGTGGAGATGGTGTGTGAGCCAACTCCATCTAGACAAGCGTTAATCACTATTTATAGCCAGATAAAAATAAATTACAGACATGTGGTGAACAGAATAAGAAGTGTACACACATACGCGCTCATATAAAAACAGTCATGATTGGTAAGCGAACAACTAACAAGCTCAAAAGGTGATTCAGGAAGAATGAATAAATTAGCCGTTCAGAAGCTAGAATAAGGTATATGGGCTTAACATAGCAACTGACACTACAAAACTTTACACAGTTTAATATTTTATTTTACCATAGGTTTGGGTGGATAACCTTGAAAAATATGTATTCATGCTCTTATCTATACATTACCTCGATTATTCATATAACAAACAGACTTTTGGTTCAACCTATGATATGATCCATTGAAGTTTACGTATAAGTTTAAAATAAATGCGAACACGATCGTGGAAATATAATATGGGGCTACGGAACCCTTACATTAAATCTGATGTTCCGCGACTAATAGTTGTAATTTAATGCATAATTAGTTTAACGATGAATACCATTGATATTAGACTTTTAAAATGAAAGGTCTTATGGATTTTTAATAAGCGAAAAGCCATGTTGGTTTATCTGATAGTCTAAAAAGGTGAGAAATATCTCCCTATAGTTTCTCTTCTAACTCTGATATTCAGCTCGATAATATTCAGCCTAAAAATAATTATGCTTTATAAACACTACTAACTTTGTAGCTATATCCTTTTTTGGTTATCCAGTTTGGAATTCGTTGGCCAGTATCACGAACATTTATTTCATCTTCACAAAATCCCGGTAATCGAGTATTCAGTGAAATTTTAACCACTGACACAACATCAGTTAAAGATTCAAATGGTGTAACTGGAGATTATGATGCAATTTCAGCTACTGGTAGTGGTTTACTTGGCTTAGGATTAAGAGATACATCTATGCTTGATTGTATACATCAATCAAATCTTTTGCTATATCACCCGATATACAGGTAAGAATAAATATCCTTTTAATATATTTTTAGAGTGAAGTCTACTTATGAGTAGTTCTTATGAATTTTAAAAATAAACTTAAGACAACTTGGTTGCTGAGTTTGAAGCAGCCTTTTCAAAACATTGAATTTAAAATCGAGGTCCTGAAAAGCGTTAATAATTTGTAATGCTTACTTCAGGCTAAATATTTGAATGTCATCGTTACTTCAAAAAGTGTTGTTGACCACAGTTTCATACTCGAGACAAAATGTTATTGAATCATCTATTATTGATTATGGGGATGCTTTAATGAATTTGTAATTATCCAATTATAAGTTGACTTTTCTGCTCATTAAAGATTTTACCAGAACGATTTAGCTTATAAATGATTCTATAAGCAGACGTTACTACTTAATACAATTTGTTACTTACAGAATTATTGAATGTTTACTAAAATTTTACAAAATTCATTTTATTTTACTATAGAATTTTCTATGTATCACACGACTCACAAGATTTGAAGATATTCAGTATATAGCGAGAGACAGTAGGACAAGCGTTTTTAGATGCAATGTATTTAAAGCTTACAAAAAAGTAAGTCAAGCTAAATATTTTTTTCTAGTAAATAAACAATGTTATTATTAACAGTTGAATTCACGAGCCGATCTGTGCCAGATTATCATTAAAAACCTGGTAGCACTGGATGACCGTTCGTCTTAGTATGAGACTCTTCAACAGTGTACACTCACGATCGAGCACACGGGACTGAAAGCCAAGACCTTCGGTCTTGTGCGTGAACGCTTAACCTCAACTGTTAGAAATATTACAATCTCCACAAATCCCCTTACTGATAATTGTATTATTTTTAAAATGAGAAGTTTACAACAATCATTCTATTTGTAGATGAGTCACATCACGTAATAATTAAAGCTCGTCGAAAACTGGGAAGCACTAGAAAATCTGTTATGTCCTAGTGTGGCATTCAGACATGTGTATACGCTGACTTCATCAAAAATCGAACTCAGATGAGTTACACTAGAAAGATGCAACTACTCAGTAGTTTATAGTTTTTAGCGGTTAACTAATTTTAGCCACTACCTATCTTTGCTTGTAATGCTTATGAAATAAGGCAATATCGAGGCAGTCTGCACACAATAAGAGACTGATCGATTAAAGTCCTAAACATCAACGAGAAGATTCAAGTAAACAATACCAAATGAATTTGAATAACTTTCTGTCTTATTGTCTACAAAATAACATTGATCATACTGATCTTAAATTTTCTCATAGTCAATAAGAATTTTACATTTTTCTCCTCAGAAAATTCAGAAAATCAATTATAGTTACAAAGTGATAAAACGTTGACTTTATGAATCTAAGTATCCTATTGATTAAAACAACTTTATGTAACAATTTTATAAATTGGAACAAAGATCGTATGACTTTTATGGTTAAAAATAGGGAATTTTATTCAGATATCTCATATTTTTATTTTAAATAAGTAAGTCAGATATCATCCGATAGCAGAAATAAACAATGATCAAACAATATTGTTAATAGATAAATATCAGTAGGGGTTTGTGAAGATTTTAGAAATTTCACAGATTGAAATCATGAGTCAGTTGAAGCTATACCACCATGGAAAACCTGTTCACTAGTGACTGACTTCATGAGATACTCCTGGAGTTTTATTGAGAAACCATTACCAGTGGACTTCGACCAGGTCTGTTGTGAAATATCAACTCATTGAAGACAATGGTGAATTGGTTGAAGTTAGATATTAACACCGTTGGATGCCGGCTCAGTGGTCTAGTTGGTTAAGAGCCTGACGCGAGACTGATAGATCCTGGGTTCGAATCTCGTGGGGTGCGGGATCGTGGATGCGTACTGCTGAGAAGTCCTATATTAGGACGAAACGGCCATCCAGTGCTTTCAGGTTTTCCATAGTGGTCTAGCTTCAATCGACTCATGATTTAAATCTGTAATAGATAAATGTTAAGAAAAATAAAGTAAATAATCCTATGCTATTATGATTATTATGAGATCGGGAGGCTATGATTTCGCCTCCAGTGAATTGTCATAAATTCAAATCTAATAAAGATTTCTAAACTAAAATAAATCGACTATGATTTATTTCCTGGTGTTTTCATAGGCTTTTTGGCTGACTTCATTTAACTGTAGAAACTGAATTGAAAAACCTTGATGGGTTCCCACGTTAACAACAGTAACTGATATATGGATAGATTTTTGACATCTTTTTGTTAATACACATTCATAAGAATGATTTTAAACACTGATAAGAGATAATGTACATTACTAATAGATTATATCATGAATGATGAAAGATTTGACTAACAAACAGAAATCCAATATATTTTTGAAATGGAAAGTGTATACCGGATAATGAAATTAACTTTTGAGTGTTTAGTTAAGGAACTAGATAACTTTATAGGCCAATCAATCCAATAAAAGCACCAAATAATATAACAAAGAGAGAAATAGAACACCTACACAAGTATATTAAGATGTAAAAAACAACAGGAAAGTAGAGGAATATAAATTCTGATTCTCAATGCTCATGAACACTGTATATATGGTGGCTGAAATGAATCGACAGAAATAATGAATATTTAAGGATAATACATACATCTAAATATTTTGAAGGTTATATACATCAAAGACTGACATTCATTAAAGAGTTTATAAAAATTGTGCAGTATTAAACTGTTGCTTCAACTTACTTTGAAACACGTTGGTAATGCGTATTCATCAACCTGAACTCGTTTCACAATTAAATCAACACACTAGAACAATTCAGTCAAAAGATAACGGTCTATATTCTCTATTTTGGTTAATTTATAATAATGTATGTTCAGAAACGTTTGCTAGACGAAACGTTAAGATTATTTAAATTCCAATCTCTAAGATTATTTCAAATATAATTTTCGCATATAATGACTTCTCTATACTCGACGCCCAATTTTTGTTTTAATCTTGACGAATATTTGTACAAATGTATGTTTGTCTTTATTAGTAAACATGGACTCTTTCAATTTGAACTATCTCTTGAGTATATATATATATATATTTCATTCCCATTAGTTACAAGCTATGCGAATAGTCAGAACAGTTGGTCAAGCATTTGATGTATGTCATCGAATTGCTCTACAAAAACAAGGCCAACAACTAGAAACAACCGAAAGCAATAATAATGATAATAATATTGATGAAAATGGTGAATCTGATCAAGAGAAAATAGAAAAATCTGATAAAAAAATAACTCATACTACTATGAACAATATTGATAGTAATAAATTAGATGATTCAAATAAATCAACAAAACATAATGGTGATGTAAATAAACATAAAACAAAATCAAAACATAAACTTAAACAACATAAAACAGGTAAACAAGAAAAATCGATTAATTTGAAAAGTGATCGTAATTCTACATCACAAACACGTAAATCAGAAAAACATAGAGATAAGAAAAATACTCATGATTCTACTACAAACGATGATGGTGATGATAATGGGGATGATATTGAAAAAGTAAACAAAGAAGATGAAATTAAGAAATCACATAAATATCATAAAACAAAAGATCTTTTAGATGATTTAAACAAAACTGATAATACGTTGGTTGATATAGAACCAGTAGAACTGATTAGTGAATCTATTGAACTGATCGATATTGATCATGATATAAGTAAATCTTTAAATAATTGTATACAAAGTAAAACTAGCCAACAAGAAAAATCTTGTCATAAGTCTAAGTCAACTATACATCAACAAAAATCATACAGAAAAAAGCATATATCTAAATTTTCAAGTGGTTCAGAAACTGAATCATCTCCATGTGTTCATAGTCATTCAAGAGAGAATTCAGAAACTTCAAAATCTTCTAGACAAACAGCAACATCAAATTCATCTGTTAACAGCCGTATATTATCAGATCATTCTATATCACATGCTAGTTCACTTAGTTCAGTATGTTCTAAAGATAAAATACAAGTTCGTAATAGACATGAACATCATAAACATAATAAACGACCTACTAGTTCACATAAAAGTACTAAATTAAAGACAAGTATCACAACTCGTGATTTGGTATGGATGCTACAAACTGGTGAGGACAGAAATGAGAAAACAGATTTATTCACAAAAGAATTATTATCATTATTTACCGGAAATACTGCCTCATCGTCATTATTGTTAGAACAAGGAAGGCGAATGCATCAAAGTAGATCATTAGATACAAATGTTGCCAGAGATTTGCTCAACGAAAGTAAATTGAAATTGAAAAATTTTAAATGTATTTTGGAGTGTTTAAATTTCTTTCTTCATCACTGATTATGTTGTACTTTTTGTGTTGAGTACTTGGTAATTCTACATTAAAGCACTAGTTAGTCAAGGTATATTAAATTTTAAAGTGAATCTATGTTTATAAGAGGAGATAGATGATGGCTAACAGTGGAATCCAGGACTCGCGTTATATCCTATTTGAGACTCGCCAATTCAACATTCCTGTATCTGAGTTGATATTCACTCTGGAACTCGAACCCAAGACTCGTTCTTAAATAGAATTAAAAGCGCGTCTTGGATTCCATTGCTATTCACCATCCATCTCCACTTAAAAATTATTGTAACTCAATGGAATCATCGGGGCAAATAGTACCATTTTGAGGCTATTCAAGCTACTGAAGAGCAAGTAGATAATGTTTCAGCACTGAGAGCTCTGATTTAGACATGACTGGATTAACAATGTTCGACAGCCTTTTATGTGTGACATTTTTTCTAAGTAATCTATGAAAATACAATACATGCAGTACTGATATCTAAAAATGTGCATTATGGTATACTGAAGATCATTATCCAACCATGGAGATCACTCATAAATACTGTTTCTAATCTTAAACTTTCACTCTTGATATCCCAGCAGTATCTGTGGCGAAGACTTCTGATTAATATACGGTTTAGTTAAATGAGGTAAAGAAACAGTTAGTTAGTTAGCTGGAAGATAATAATGCTAAATTTAAATATGTCACTTCATTATACCGTTTTGGATTTGTATTGTACATTTGTATTCTACATGAGACATAGGATGTATTTCGAGAACTTTAAATGAAACTTTTATAGTTCGTATTATGTGACTTTCGTTTGTCATTTAGTTTCTTTTAGCCTATCTATTAGTACTTTGCTGTACCAATGATATTGAGACTTTATCGTCTCACTTGAGTAAACCAATTATATCTCAAGCGTAGATTATACTTTATTGGCAAATCAAAGTATGCTTGGTTGGAGGGTTTTGATGAAGCTGCTTTAGTTTGTGAGTGAAATTCGTTATAGAGTTACCGTTTAAACCCGGGGAAAACTAGACAACTATTCAATCTATATTAGGACTCCTCATAAGTCTAACAACACGACGTCTTTACAGATTGAACCGAAAATATGCAAGTTTCATGATTAGTTATAAGTCCTTGAACTATCCTTAAGGTAGTAATAGGAGTGTTTTTGAGTGCCGTAACACACAATCAACCACATATGTTAAAACATGTATGGAAATAAATGGGCAAAATAGGCAAGTTATTACTGATAAATACAGTACTGTCTGCCGAATAAGTTGATTAAAGTGCTTGGGAAATTTAATCATATTTAAACTCAAGTAGAGATAAGGATGATACATATCATTAACTTGATTTGATTAAAGACATGGTGAGATGATCAATCAATCTCATAGGTGATGACTCACTTTTCATGTGAATGAGCTTCACCGAGATCTTCATAAATCACCCGAAAATATATTATTAATGTGCAAACAAAGTAATAATCAGCGTTTACGAACTCCTGGATTGTAAAATATACTTGTCAACAATCGGTAAAAAAGGAATCCTAGAGATAGCTCTTGGTTATGAACATTTACAGTTAAAACATTGATTTCACTCATTAGTTTGATTTCTAAAATATTATCTGATTTAAAAAATCACTACTTTTTTAAATTGTTGTTTCCTTTCTTCAATTTACAGGTTCTTTACAAAGTCCAAATAATTTATCGAACACTCTATTAACTGACAGTGCCTTGCCAGAAACATTATCCACTGACCAAAAATCAATTGGTACAGTATTCTCTGAAATGACAAATATTAACAGCCTTTGTCAATATCAATCAAATAAACCAATACTTCCTAATTCCTCTGTGGATACCAGCTTACATCAAGTAAAACCGTTTAGCTTCCGATATTTAAGCACTTAATAACTCATAAAAACCTTATCTACTTTGATCATATTATTCTTTTTAACCTTATTTGAGCTATGTTTATTGATTTAATTCATTAGAATTGCTAACAAGACCTCTGAAAAATAAATAATCATAATAAAGTAAACAAATGAGTTCGCAACGCACATTCAAGTCAATTAGGTTATGCAAACATATCATCTGATATATTTAACTACCATGACAAAAGTCTTAGAAAAAAGCTTTGATTTTGTTATGGTTCACATCAAGGACTGACCCAAATTAGAAAACCACTGAGAAATAGGGAGTACCGAACAACTAGTTCATTCTAATATGGGACTGCCCAGAAGTACATACTCATGATCCTATCAAGGATCGAACCAGAACCTTCAGGTCTCACTGAGAGCACTTAGTCTTCAAACGTATTTCCTGTAAATGAAGCGAGAATATAATACCAGTAAAGTTCCACTATGTCGGATGTGAGAGAGATACCTACCAGTGACACTGGAATATGGCTGGCTGATACCATGAACTGACGACTCGATGATTTGAATTTCGACCCACCATAGGATCATAGGTTCTCATTATTGAAGAGTCCCATACTAAGAGCAAACGACTATTAAATGATTTTAACTTTGTTAGTTGTCTAACTGAAATCACAGTCCGTGATTTAAGCAATGACAATTCAGTAATCATCACAGAATCCCTGTAACAATAATTGTTGGTTTGTTTTCTTCTATATTGAAAACTTGGGTGTAACAAGTGTAGGAAAACACTTTTAATATATGCTAAACAAATACAGAATATTATAAAATCAATTACAACACCTTTAATATGAATCTAGTTACGTGAATTTGTCACCTTAAGTAATCTAAAATTGAATAATTAAAAACAGATTTTTAAGGCAGTGGTATCAAAATAAACTAACAAATATTAATTGTGATTTCATGTCAGTTAGTTAGACGCTGATCTACTTTAGACGATTATCTACACTAGATTCCCTTCCATTGTCTATTCTACAGGACTTCAACACAAATCAGACCAAGAACACGTGATTAGTCTCACTAGAACGTAAATATATTTCTACACCAAAAACTGACAACAATCCAACAACAATAAAAAGGATAGGATAATATATAACTCATCTAACGCCTGTCAGACTAACTACAAGTCTGACTAAGGAACAAACAATCATTATCATTCTCACCCACACTTCAATATATCTTACACATTAAAAAAAAACTATTATATAACTATTTAAGCGTTTGAAAACTAATTATTAAAGTCTCAGTTCCACAATATTCTCTCTTACTATTCATTTGATTGATTGGTGGTAGAGATTTTCAAGAAAATGAAACGGACGTTGTAACGCTTATTATCCATATATTTGGGTGCTAAATTTTGGAGAAAAAGATGTGACTAAAAATATTTCATTGGACTATTAGCCTATGTCATCTGACTGTTTGATTACGTACAATCGTGTGAATTGTACTAGTTATAGTTTTAAATAGTGAAATGTGAGAAAAATTCCCATTTGAAAATTGATCTTACCGACTAGAGTTTATGTCATATTTACATTATGTTTTGTTTTGTTTCACAGTTGTGCTATACTGTGAATTATTTTAGGTTACAGATATGGACCATTTGATATATCCCGACGAGAATAATGAATGCTAACTGTTGGGATCCATTTATGGATAAATACTATACATATATTTTTATTGCATAATTATTAAGTGACTAAACTATGCATATTCATGTTCCTCTTATTATAAACTTTATTTTGACCTATAGGCTATTATTATAAGATTTGCCGTTCTTGAGTAATGCACAGTCTATTAATTACAGTCTCCTACATTCACAGTCACTTTTCGCTAGATCTTGTGCAAATGTTGTTTCCTATTTTGTGGTGCGATGTGATCTGTTTGGTTTGTATATGAAGCCAGTATGTTTGAAATATATTGGTGTTCTGGACTCGACAGACAGGGCTAGGCAAGAAGAAGGACTAATAATGACCCTAGAGTACTCGTACAGGATACGCGTCATTGGTGCGGTCGATAAATCACTGTCCTCTAATCGGCGGTATCATTACGTTATATATTAATAGGGCACAAGGCTCACAGTTAAAACAGCATTGAATTCTGATCTTATGCTAGAAAAGTAAAGCTTTCACTTTGAATTCAATCAGCGAGACTATAACTTATGGACAAACCAATCAGATTTCAGGGCGAAATTCATTCACTCATCGGACTGAATACCATTTTGACATTACAGCCGATGTCCATTCATGATGAAAACATTAAATCTAATTCCAGCGAGACTATAAATTATGAACGAACCAATCGGGAATAAGATAACAGGTCTCGGATTTTAGTGAGAAATTCACCCATCCATTTGGCTAAATAGAGTTTTGGCATTATAGCTGATTTCAGTTCGTGATGAAAACCTTAAATCTGATTCCTAACCCTAACCATCATTTGTAAATCATAATTCAAATTCCTCATACAGGTTAATAACCCTCACTTGGTCCTAGTTATTAGGTGACACTCTCATGGTCACTTCGGCGTCACCCAAAGGTCATTCATAAATTATAGTCTCACTCTAATTCCTAATCCTAACGTTCAACTATAAATCTTAATCCTAGTTTTTTTCACACGAATATACAACCCTATTAAGTAGATAGTCACTGCATGATCATTTTAACATTCCCCAGAGGTTATCGTCTTAATCACATTGGCTTTCAAATGCAAATATTTGTTTAGTATCAAAAGGGGTTTTGTGGAGATAGTAGTAGAACAGAACACAGAGCATATGCTCACTAGTGACTGTCTTCAAGAGGTATATCCTGAAGTTCTAGTGAGAAGCAGTATTCGGTGAAGTTCAACCCGGTCTGTTGTGAGGTAGTAACTCACTGATGACAATGGTGGATGTGTCGCTCAATTTCGTGGATTGATTGAAGTTAGATATTAACATTGTTGGATGCCAGCCGTCTCAGTGGTCTAGTGATTAAGCACTCACGCGCAAGACTGGTCGGTCCTGAGTTCGAACCTCGCGAGGCGGGGTCCTGGATGAGCATTGCTGAGGGGTCCCGCACGAGAACGAATGGGCGGTCTAATCCTTCCAGATTTTCTATAGTGGTCTAGCTTCAACCGACTCATGATCTCAACTATTGCAAATATTTGATTTAATTTTATCCTTATACGATATCTATGTGTCATTTTAAGATAACAAGTAAATATGTTTTCGAACGAAAGAATAGACTTATTTTTCATTGACTTAACTAATAAAATAAATCTTTATTATTATTATTATCAAATCAAGCATTGCATTAAGCAACTTGTCCGTCAAAATTGGGATTTACGTACATGGTTAAATCAAATGTCTGATCGTTTAGAACGTTTAGAATTATTAACATCTAATAAAATGGAACATAATAGTCCAATTATTAATCAATCAACAAATACAAACAATATTAATAATAATAATGTAAATATATCAATGGATCAAAGTAGATTATTTTCTACTGTAAATGATAAAGTAAGTATTCTATAAATGTTTACTTCAAATAAACAATGATTTTATTTCACAAAAGAGAATGTTATAACGATTGGTCTTCCAATGATTACACGTATGAGATGTTAATTTACCTTAGATGAATATATACACTAGATTCCCTTCCAGTGTCTATTCTACAAGACGTCAACATAATTCAGATCACGAACACGTGATTAGCCTAACTAGAACCTTAAATATATTTCCACACCAATAACCCAACACCATTCAACAACAATGAACAATCAATAATAATAGTAATAAGGATAGGGGAATATATAACTCATCTGACACACTTGTCAGACTATATATATGTCTGTCTAAGCAAACAACTAGTCATTATCGTTCTCGCCCATAAATCAAAGAAATGTAATTTTGTTTCATACAGTTGATTGAATAGTATGTTCATTGTACAGGAAAAGCAAAACTTGTTATATTAACTTTATTATAGTTAGTGTATAACATTAGTAGTTACTCTTAACTCCTTGAAGAGCAGAATTAAATTTAAAATGAAATACAAATCTTAAAATATAATCTACAAGGTTAGTGACCTGAGATCTAATACTTGATGAAAAAGTATAAACTCAGGAAATCTATGAAATATTTAGGTCTATTTATTGTGAATAACATGATGAAGAAAATAGCTCTTCTCGAGGTTAGTCAATCACCTCAGTGAGAGCCATTAAAACTGAAAAGCTGTGGCAAGTCCTGAACGATCATCAGCATTGTGTGTTGATTAAAACATCGAATGTTTGTAGTCTTTTGTGTTTTCTCACTATTGATTAAATGTCCATATAATTGGTGATGAAATCAATTTGGAAGGAATAGTTTGTGCATACTCTTAAGCAAGCCATTTTTGATTGATGAAACTTTGTAAAACGGCAGACAGATGGGAAGCCTGATTACTCAGGACTATCTAGAATGTTTCAAACAAGGAAAATGGAGCGCAAATAAATTTGTCAGAAATGTAGAATATTTTAAACAAATAAGTCCGTCGTGATCTGTTTCATCAAGTTTTACAGTTTGCTCATTTATTGAACATAAAACACAGAAAACGGCCCAGTAGTCCAGTAGGTTAAGCGTTCGCGCGCAAGAATGAAGGCCCTGGGTTCGAGTCCCGCGAGCGGATCGTGGATGTGCACTGCTGCGGAGTCCCACAATAGGACGAAACGGCCGTCCAGTGCTTCCAGGTTTCCAAAGGTGGTCTAACATCAATCGGTTCATAATCTCAATCAAAAACATTAAGAAACGACTAATTTTTGCATGGAATCGTTTTGAATGACATAAAATTGTATGAATTTTTATTACTATACTAGTGTATATGTATCTTTTTATTTTGTAGTTTATTTCAGATCGTCGATTATTACCTAATTCAGCATCATTCAGTGTACAGTCTGGTAATAAATCAATAACCGATCAAAATGTCCTTACTTCATTATCATTTTCTGGATGGAATCATTCACTCAATCCAAATAATGAAATAAATTATAAACCTTTAAGCAATTCTAATCCATTTCGAATGCCTCGATCAATTTCAGCTTTAACAGGAACCATAGATGAAATGAATACAATAAAACCTCAATTTAATACACCATATTCAACATACTTAACAAATAAACCAAATATTCCATCTTCATTTAATGAAAATTGTAAAATATTAAATTCAAATAATTTCCATATTGCTTCTAAAGAGACAACTAATTTAGAAGATGATGGATTTCTACAATTAGCCAACAGAAAAGAGGTAAGAATTCAAAATCATTGAAAAAGTAATAGGCCTTTGAAAATTTATTGATTTTTTGTTATTATTTATTACATTCTCTTTTGAACATTTTTTTTCTAAAACTCTTCATAAATGTAGTGTAGTGAACAAGAACACTAGTGGAGACAAATCGAATGTATTTGAGCACAAAATTACAGGGTATCTCACTAAAATCTGAGAATTATATAGTAAATCGTTAATTTGCAGAATATTAATCCATCATCTCAAACTTCATTGTTCCTGTTACAAACATCAATCCATTGGCTTAGATTTTATTGTTCATGCGTTTTCATACCGATTACGTTCTGTTCCCGTTTTTTTCTCATCGACCTTCTACTGAATTA
Source organism: Schistosoma mattheei (assembly GCA_944470405.2). NCBI lineage: Eukaryota > Metazoa > Platyhelminthes > Trematoda > Strigeidida > Schistosomatidae > Schistosoma > Schistosoma mattheei. The sequence continues at coordinate 81,140,889 of OX103943.1, forward strand.
CATTCTATGCCTGATCACCGTTATATACTACATGTATGGATATAGGTAACCCACATCACAGTAGTGCTACTCGAGATCTGAACTGTATGAATAAAAAACATTATTAGCATGTATTAAGTTATCTGTAATATAATTTACTATTTGAATTCATTATTACTTTCAAAGAGAATAAACCATTTAAAGAACTTTAGTGATAAAAGTATAATATTAAAAGAAAGAATTGTATTTAAACGATTCAAGAGTTGTTATATGATTTATAAACTTATCGAGATTCTGTGTAGATTCTTCCTATTTCAAGTCAAATTCTTATATTAAAACTGGTTTCACACCCATAGTTCCCTTTATCATATTGAAGAGAGAAAAAAGAACAAAGATTTCAGCAGAATAACATGAATTCATTTTATTCAGCTTGATTATCGTCAACTGCTTACAACTGTAATATTTAAAACGAATAATTACAAAATGGGTTCGAATTAACTACATGTAGGATTTTAATTAAAATTTGTTGTGATCATACATTCGTACAGTATGACAAGGATGTAATTAAACTTAATAAACTCTTCCATTTGGATATGTGATATTGATCTTCTAATACCCTTATGTATTAATAAATAATTCTTTAATTTATTCTTTAATTTACCCAACCACACTATAAAATCCAGGTTTGTAAAATTGTGGTGGCTTAGCTTCATTAATCAATCGTCTTAATAACCATTATTATATAAATCCGAACGGTGTTTGAAATCAGAAGGCTATAAGAAGTGACTACTACAGTTTATTAGCAGATAGCACAGATAACGACGTCACAAGCACATCGAGTGAATTGTAACAGAGAGGCTAATTTATATGTGTGTGCGAATACAGAGGTAAATTTATAGTAGTTGGAGACTTCCAGGTAATCTTACAATCGAAACCAATTCTGAGATGAATTACTAATGTTCATCTATCATTCCCACAGATGTATCAGGAAATGGTTTGACTAGTTTTTAAATTTATGCCCTATGAATATTCTGTAGATCGACATGAATGATTTGCTTTTTATCAGTTTTAGTACTCAGTAATTTTAATTTGAATATGGGAGGACTCTTATCGCATATATTTATACATGCCTCATTGATAAGAAGGTCTCATCTAGCAACCCATGATTATTCATTAATAATAACCTTTGACTTGCCAGTTTTGTAACAAGTAAATTGTTTACTTGTGTTAAACAGTACACTTTGTACTAGTTACGTCACTCAGAAAATAGAACATTTGTTTGATACATTCTATTCATCAGTTGTCACAATTTTCAATGTTAACTTTGTTATTTTGTCAGGTATCTGAGTTACAAGATAAATTCAAAACATTAAAACATTCTTGGTCAATGAAAGGAGGCAGTAATCTTAGTATTCAAGATCAAATATTTGGTATAACAGGTTTGCCACGTTCAGTCAGCGCAGTTAATAGTCCATTAGAAGCTATGGCTTTTGAAACGACAGTTTCTAGTAGTCAGTTGATGAATCAAACTTGTTCACAAAATAATTGTTTTCAAACAATAAATTTGAATACGAACTGCGCACAAACACAACAACAAAACTCCAAAGGAATTGAACATCAAACCAAAGATGCCATTTCAGTTACAAATGAAAGAAATGGCACTTCATCCCTTGTTAAATTATTACCACAACCTCCAAAACGTATAAACAATGCGACAACACAACTAGATCATAAAATGAATAATCATGAACATACATCTAATGAACTAACTTTAGGAATCGGTGAACTAACAGATCACAACATAACCAATGAGCTTTCCAAATTAACAAGCATAGAACAAACCAGTGATTTGAATGAATTAGGAAATTTTAAAAAAGCCACCACGTATTTACCAACTGACTCGAGGTGAGACAAAGTAAGCATCAGTCTATCAGGCTAGTTCATTAACTTTTTACATGTAGGTGGTAAATTTCAGTTAACCATTGAATTAACACTATTGTAACTTTAGGAGTCAGTCTGTGTGATATGTGGATGAATTCCAAATACGTGTAAACGATGTTACTGAAAAATTTGAGTATATATATATATATTTATATATATATATATATATATATATATATATATATGAACTCATTCACCTAGTAGATTATAATGTTATGCACTATGCAAATATATATTGAACTTCTAACTACAGGGGCTATCGAATCATCCACCAAATAGCCTCAAATGCTAAAAGATATTGATCAGATTCACTCTTTAATATTTACATTGGGAAAATCTAATCATTTGTGAGTCACAGTAAATAATGAGTGGAAATTAGTAGAGTAGCAAAAATAAGATCATATAATAGGAGGAACAGTTTCATCTAAGTTATTTTTACAGAGGCTGGAAGGACCTTGCCATGAATCCTTCAGTAAAAACATACTAAGTCGAAAATGCTTGATTCCTGAAAAATAAATAATTATGAGGGTGACTGAGTATAAAGATTCTTCCTCGCTGTAACCTGAATTGACATTCAGTACTTCTCTTGAAACACGCGTCCCACTAATTGATTATTCAGATAAACAGATTTAAAAGAGATAATTAAGCGTAGTTAGCAACAAATTTAAAATGTCGAGTTCATTATTGAGAGCTTGAAAAGTTTTATCAACTTTATATATTAGTTGATTCAGCTGAAACGTAATTTCTGATATCTTAGTATAATGGACGAAATTACTTATTCTTTGGATAAGGTGTTTATATTCACTACTTAGATAGTTAATCCTACAGAATAACTTCAACAGAGCAACCATTACTAACTCCTACTCTATGGTTTTAAGGTAATGTGTTCCTGATAAAACATGATCATTCTAAATTCAAACCCTGGTGATAGCATGGGTGTATACTTCTCAAGAGTATCAAACTATGACAAAACAACCGTCTAATATCCCCTAATTTTTTAAAGATTGTCTGACTGATATCACTACTCGATACAAACTAATATATATATATATATATATATATATTAATATATATATATATATGCATATACGAAATTATTAAACCAATCAAGGTAGTTTTGTGAGTCAACGATAATGATGAAAACGATTATATAATAAGTGAAAAGTACAAATTGATAGTATGAGAACAGGTACATTAGTTTTGATAAGAATAATAAAGGCTCAAATCAATGTTAAATATTTTTTTGAGATCATGAACCGGTTGATGTTAGACCACCTTTGGAAACCTGGAAGCAGTGGACGGCCGTTTCGTCCTATTGTGGGACGCCTCAGCAGTGCGCATCCACGATCCCGGGTTCAAACTCAGGGCCTACAGTCTCGCGCGCGAACGCTTAACTTACTCGACCGCTGAGTCGGCAGCGAATGCTGATGGTGTCTAACATCAATCAATCCACGAAATTGCGCGACCATCTTCCATTGTACTGAGGTAGATAACTGTCTCTACCCGACATGGATTAGCTCCACTGGTGACATCTTCTCACTAGAACTCCGAGAATCCTCTCACGAAGCTAGTCACTAGTGAGCACATGTTAATTACTAGTATAGGGGTTGCAGAGATTATTAAGTTTATGATTGAGATCATGGATGCGCACTGCTGAGGAGCCCCACAACAGGACGAAATGACCGTCCAGTGCTTCCAGGTTTCCAAAGATGGTCTAACATCAATCGGTTCATGATCTTAATCAAAAACTTAATAATCTCCACAACCCTTATACTAGCAGTGTTAAATAATCGGAAATAGGTCAGTGATTAGAAAAACATATACAGTGAGATAACATTTATAAAACTATAAGATGACGTAATAAGAAGTGTTCAGATAATTGAACCATGAAACGTATACTTGAGAGAAAATAAAATAAAATGGTAGGAGGGGGTGAAAAAAATAATAAACGAAGAGAAAGTTTGAAAAAATAATAAATAAATCCATTTATTAAGGCCAAAGGAGAGATAAGGATGTTACAAATTTCTTCTGAAAACAAAGACTTGGGTTGTTGGCTCGAATTCCTATAGCTTCTGCTATGTGTAAGAGACGAGATTGAACACCGTAAGGAAAACTAGTGGGAGTACGATAAATAACTCTAAATGACTTGTTTCTGTCCACTACATGACCGCTATCGATCAAGTGTGATAGAACCGAGCTGAGTATTGTCTTGACTTTACCTTTCATTAACCACAAAGGGAGGTGTTCACCAACTCTTTGGTTCAGTTGCCTGGTAGTGTGCCCAATATAACTTTCTCCAAAAAAACAGCTGAATTCTTAATATATACGTATCTTAATACGTTCATCAAATACAATGTAAACAGTTTATAAGATCATTTCGATTTTGATTATTACCCTGAAGAAGTTCAGACAAATTAGCTGGACGAAACGTTGGAATTATTTAAATTCCAATCGCTGAGATTATTTCAAATATAGTTTTCACATATAATGACTTCTCTCTGTTCGACGCCCAATTCTTGTCAAACTATCCGTTCTAATCTTGATGAATATTCGTATTTCACATTTAAAGTATTTAATATTTTTGTAAACAGTGATTCATTTGTTATAACCGTACTAATGAAATAATTGTAAATTTTATTTCAAAAATTACAGTATGAATCTACAGTTAAAATCATCCTTGAATATTTTATCTAAAATGAACAATACTAATAATGAACAAACTAATGATCAATGTAAATGTGAACATATAACTGAATCAAATTTATTAGAATCTTTTATTACTTCAGAAGAACTACATATTTCATCAACAGATAATGAGGATGATGATGGCGATGACGATGATGATGATGATGATGATGATGAATGTACATCATCAAAATTAAATAAAACCTTATTGAAAAAATCAAATTCTATACGTAATAATTATAATAATAACAATAATAATAATCTTTATTCATTAACAAATAAAGGTTCAACATTAACAATTAATAAAGATAAATTAGTGATGTATATTAAGCGTAGTTTTAAACATACAAAATGAACTATTCAAAATTCAATGTTTCATAGGGGTTGGTTGTTTTTTGTTTTGTTTATTCACATTTGAAATTGGTTACTATTCATAATGAATAAGAATTTTCTTGTTCAAAAATAAGGAGAAGAAGAAGAAGAAGAAACTTATTTCCTTATACAATTTGTTAACTTACAAAATGTTCAATACATAAACCCCATTGTCTTTTTATTTGTAATTCAAATATATTTTAATAATTAACAAAATTGTTACCCTAATAAATTACATAAATCATTTAAAGATTTTAAACAACAAAAAAAAAGAAGTGAAGCTCTAAAAGCAGCTTGTTTCAAATAATGTATGTAATTGAAAGAAGAAAAAAGAAATACACTTATACGTATTACGTAATATTTGTTCCTGAGTTTTCTTATTCAAGGAACGATAAACATGATAACTTCTTTTGTTCTTTTTTCTTTTCTTTTCAAATCATTAAAATACATATTCTCTTACTGATTATTCATCTTTGATCTTTATATTTTTCCAGCTTTATTGTTTAAAATAACTACCAGTGAGGAGTTTTGTTTTTGTTTCTTTGTAAAACAAAATAAATTTGTTTGAATTTTCGTTTTTTTTTTAAAGTGTAAATATATTTTAAATGATCATATAAAATACAACATAATGAGCATTTTCAAAGGATCAAAATTGTTTTCTCTTTATGATTTTATTGAGTTCATTTTAGAAATCAATCAGTTACTATGTAGGACTAGGCATATATATGCATCGGCCAGTCAGTCGGTCAGTCAGCTACAACGTAGGACCAGGGACATATATGCATCGGTCCAAGTTGCCATACCTCATTAACACAACAAGATGAACACCGAATTCATAAAAGTAGTTAATTCAATGGTGGTAATATATAAAAGAAAGATTGTATATAAGGACATACTTCAGGAAGAAAGAATTAGTTAATTTTAGAAAGAAAAAATAGTTTATTATAAAGGAGCTTCATGTTAACGTTTTGTCATATTAAGTAAATTTATTAAAAAGTTATTCATTATTCAACGAGATATACAATGTCGAATAGTTGTACTCTTTTTTCAATTTGCTTCATTGTTTTTAATCTTAAAGATAGTGATATTTTCAAAGCTTCAAGTTGATGAGCACTTGCAGAAATTTGCCTAATTTCACTAAATTAAGATACTTCACTTAGAAATTCCTCAAAAAAAAAATGATGAAACAGGCCACCTCATACAAAATGTTGCTACAATGAAATACAAAGCGTTATTATCTACTTGCTTTCAACTTGATCTATTCGGTTTGAAATAAAGGGTTAGTGACAAATGTTAACAGGAAATAAGGATTCGCTGAGTTTCTGGATGTATTCACCGTTAAAAATTCACCACTTCATACCAAACGTGGCGAGACTCTAATTTATGGAAGACTTTTGGACGAATCTTAAGCGACTTTGTGAAATATTAGCCAATCAGCAAACAGTCAGTATAGAGTAAAATATGTTATACAAAACCGAGAATTAAAGTGGATACACTTCTTATACGTGGTTCAAAAACTTGTCAAGGTTAGAAAGTGATTCAGAGGTTCTAAAACCGTGAAGCAGGCAGTAGAGGAAATCATCCACACGGCTACAGAACAGTCGGCCTCTGGAGTCATGATAAAGTCTCAAAAACTCTTTCAGCCTCCACCACATAGTTTCAATATTGTTTATGCGTACTCCGGTTGTTAAGTGCACAAAATGCTACTTGTGGATAACGATATGATGCACATAACCAAGCCTATGCATGAGTCTGTAGGCTCTCCAATCATCCTTATATATTGTAGTACCTGGCTGCAGCCAGTGTTACTGTTGCTTTTATTATCCAGTTCGCAATAATTGTCGTAATTTGCCCTAGTTAGGAATTATATATGGAGTTTTCATCACGAAATGTCATCAACTATAATCCCAGAAATCTATTTAGCCAAATGGATGAAAGTCTTTCGCGTTAAAATCCGAGATCTATTATCTTATACCTGATTCGTCCAGAAATTATAGTCTCGCCGTTTTATTTGTTATAGCCGCTCAATTATCACATTTTGTACAAAATTCCCTGTAAACCGATCATACGTTAGCATTAAGCACTGAGGTTGGCGCCGTAACCTTGGAATCTCTAAAACACCTCTGATTGGCTCATCCATAAATTAGAGTCTCGCCTTAAACGTAGTTCAGAATGAAACTTAATGTGAACTAGAATTTAATTGATGTTATACGTTGTCAAAATCAGAAGTGAATGAAGACTTAATCATGATGTTTTCTGGATCTCTTTAACCAATACTAGACATGCTCCTTGTCTATCTAACCTCAAGAAAAATCATATGTTAGTTAAAATTAATGAACATAAAAATTAATATATTATCTTGGCCATGTCTAGGGATGTGAAATAAAAAACATACCTATAAAATTGAGAGTACTTCAGTTCAGTTTATCTAATTTATTGAAATAGTTTATTTTCATGACCTTAAAAAACAATTTTGCAAGTAAGGTCAAAAAATGATTATTAATTAGATAGGTAATGCTGTTCACTATCCTCATCACGAGGTAACCAAGAGTTGAAAGACAGAACCTTTACTTATCAAACAATCATAAAGATTCATTTAAAAATTAAGTCAACTTAGCAGAAAACTTATCCAATCTGAGGTTGTTAAGATATGTAACCAAATCATTGACAGATAATGTGTCGATTGTATTCTTATGTAAAGCTAGACCAGAATATGCTTTCTTGTTTGATTGAAAGTAAAATGTATTTACTCAACTGCATAACTCAGTAAACAAATCATTGGAATTATGCAACCGATTAAATGAAAGTTTCCAAATGTATTCATAGTAATTTATCAGTAGTACATTAATAGTGTTTGTTGCTTTTATTATCGTCAAAATTTATATCAACAAATAAAATAGTCCTTAGGAAATAATCAACAGAATGAAAGTTGAATCCATTTTGCATTATTTGTTTGAATCTTCCCATTGATGTTTAGGACTGAAATTGATTATTTTCTTATTGGTCTGTGTGCATCCTGTGTGGATTACCTCGACATTACCTTAAGTCACAAGCATTCTAAACAAAGATGGATAGTGTTTAACGTAGAATCCAGGACGCGCGTTTCATCCTATTTGAGACTTGTCAGCTGGATGTACCTGCGTCTCAGAGTTGACGTTTACTCCGAGGCTCGAGCCCAGTACCGTTTGCCTCAAATACCATCGCGCGTCCTGGATTTAGCTGCTAACCGCAATTCATATTTGAAAGTTATTTTAAAATACTTTACATAGAAGCCAAATTTGAATGTAACAAAACGAAGTTACACTCAAATAAGCTTAAATATTATGTGATTACTTAAGCAGTTAGAAATCAATTTAAAGAATTCTATATTCCATTTTGACTTAAATAATCTCCATTCCCATTAATCAGCAAGGCTTGCTTATTATTATCATCCACGTAATTATTTTAATAAATTGTAGAAAGACCCTTCTGGCTTCTTATAAGTGCTCTCTTCGCTGTTAAATTGAAGTACATTTGATCATGTTGATGCGATACTCAACTAATTTTTTTTCTGGTAGAAAAATAGATTCCAAGATTTAAGTGAGATATATTTACCGGTAATAAAATTCATCTTATTGAATAGAAACGAAACTCTTTGGTTGCTTCATGACATTTATTGACACGCATACTTGTTTATTTACCAGTGTGAGAGAATTGTCACGTCAGATGCAGTGTCTATTTGCAACCTAAACGGATCCCCATTAATATTAAGTGTAATAAATTTCCTCTCGCCTAAGGTTGAGCTCTGATAAGTTGCTACTAGACCCAACGAATTCGTGCAGGATGTACGAACAGGCTCTCTGTTACTTCTGGAGCTATTCGGCTTCTTTTTTTGACAAAATCCCCCTTTATGGCCTACAGCTTTACAGTTCTTGAACCGATGTTGTTTATAAGGGCAGCTTCGAATATAATGCCATGCACCGCAGTATCAGTATGGAGCAGCAGAATTTTTTTTCGCTTTTTGAACTGGACTGTATGTAGCTGAGGCGGATTTAGACGGGTTGGGTAGTTGTTTGATTACATGCACTTCAGTAAGATCAGGACCATCACGCTGGAACATCGTAGTGTCGCGTTGCAGATTCATTAGACATTGATATTCATTTGCAATATCATTGAGAGTCAGTTTGAGGTCTTGGTCCAATCGACTAAGCAGCTGTGTTCTGATATCATTGAACTTCTGCGATTGGAGAGTGAAGATTAGAATAAGGGCTTTCAATTGATTTTCAGTCAGCAACTTCAAACGGAAGCGTTCGAATTCGCGGTTGACGATACCCACATATGTGAGAAAATTAGCGTCTTCGTTCATAGTCAGCTTCAAACATCGATAGCGCACGTTGAACAGTGAGAAATTATCGCCGAACTGTTTGCTCAGTGATTGGACTGTGTCGGAGAATGGGCGGCCACGTGTGTTCAGAGGCAGAATTAAGTTACAATATCTATCTAGTTCACTAGGACCCAGCTTCATAAGCGGCAAGCCGACTTTCCAAAAATCATCCTGATTAGCGAAATCAAATTTGAATAAGTCTTGATAACGTCGAAACCACATATCAAACGTGACATTGGATTCAGAATCGTAATGTATCACAGAGATACTATTCGCGATACCATCAACTGATGGTGCAGTAGTAGTAGGATTAGAAGTGCTTAGTTGAAAGTTAGACGTAAGTTTTTCATCTCTTTAGATCCGTAAACGTTTCAGTTACTGCTCGAGTAATAATTCCACTTTTGAAGGAACCATGTTTGCGTCAACCTCGTCGCCAAATTTGCTATGTTTAAAGCGATTACGAGTTCACCTAGACTCTGTGACCAAAGACCAATAAGCTAGCTATTCTGATGCATCCCAGCCCCACTAACTAGAGAGAGAAGTCCAAGTTCGAACCGGGAAATATATTCCGCAAGCAGCCAGAAGCACGAGCACCCCTCTAGTCCAAAATACACTTATTTATATACTGCTTTGCACACCAATTTCTGATTAATAATCAGAATAAATCACATATATGAAAAATACTTCATCCAAGAATATAATATGTTTTACAGAATAAAATGTCGTAGGGGAAAACGAAACAAATACTACACTGAGTGATCATCAAATATAATTAAACGGAATTAATGTTAAATAAACGTCACAATGAATAAATCAATTTAATTTTGATCTCTCATCCCGTCATAACACTTTCGGTAGGGAATTATAAGCTATTTACTTAGCGGTTAAACATTCGCTTCAAGGTAAAGATTTCGTGATACTCACCGGTCACAAACTTTTGGCTTACACCTTTGATGCCAAAAGCGATCTTTATTCTCCCAGAGAAATGCGACATTTGGATTACATTTCCCAATTTTTGACCAATATACAATTTATAAAAGGTGAATCAAATGCTGTAGCAGATAATTTATCACGTTTCAACGTGGATGCTATTTGCTCCACCAAAGGAATTGATTTATTAGACATTTCACGTTTACAGACTGATGATTCTGATCACTCTGTGTAGGATTTAATTTGTCCTACAGATATACTACTAGAACCGTAAACGCGATACTGGCGACCACAGAGTCTATGTGAAAGATATAGTTAGAACAAGGACAACTTGGGTTTAAACTTTAGTACAATAATTAAGGGATTTACAGTCATTAAGTGAAACGCACAAACATACCGACCAGTATTGCGTCTTATCGAAATGAATAAAATTATGAGTCACATTAATAGAATAGGATAATAATATCTTTCAATTGGTAGGTCACATGCAACAGTGATAGTTTACAGTGTAGCGTGGAGTCGAGTCGCGATTGTCTATGAACACCACTACAAGGAAGCGCGTACCAGAGAAACCAGAAGGCGAAGATGGAGCGTAACCAGATTTATTTCGTTGGAGATCTCCTGGCGTCGAACGAATACCGAGATCGTGCCAAAAGGAATACAAGCGGAATTAGTGGGCGAGGGCACAAGCGTACAAGGTCACAGTCCACGGAAAAGTAGTGGAGAATAATGGAATGGGAATATGGCTGTCTTTAGCACAGTTAAATAAACGAGCACAGTAAAACAATCACTGGTACAATTGGTTATAATAATGATTGTTTCCATCAAACCAATTGCGTTCTCTTGATAAAAGTAGGTCACTAAAACAGACACATCAGACCAGATCAATGTGGTAGGTGGTTAAACGACGATTTGATTAGTCAGTTATGGACATAAATGGCACTCTGAGTGTAAACAAAATTCAAGTTTAATGTCAAAAGTGTTCCAATACAACATTCCACCTCTAATACAGTTTATGATACCTCAACTGGGACACAGATCATTTGTGCCAGTGATGTACAAGAAGAAAGCTTTTGATTGTTTCCCTTCATTATTTCATTCAGAAATCTGCGCTACCGTGAGACTGATCTCGGAAAGGTTTGTTTGGCCAAAACTGGACTCAAATACAAAGCAGAGAACCAAAAACTGTTTACAATGTCAGCTCAGCAAAATCCACGGGCATACAGTTACAGCACCGTCAATATTCAGTCTACCCTATCATTTTTTCAACTTGTTCATGCCGATTTAGTTGGTCCTTTGGTCCCATCTGACAGTTTTACTGATATCTTTACCACGGTAGACCGTTTTAACAGGTAACCAATTGCTGCCATACTCCTAGACGGATGGATTCCTAACTTTTTTATATCTTCTACAATTACTTGCAACAGATGTTCACAGTTTCAATCGCACCACTTTAATAAATTTACACACATCACATCAATACAACTGCATACTGTCCAGCAAAATGGACTAGCGGACCGATTTTATAAACTGGAAAGCTCGCTGATGGCACAGCTTGATGTAGTCAGATGTAGCTCATTCTTACCTCTGATTTTACTGAGTATACGCTCTACAATCAAAGAAGACCTTCAGTGCACACCTGTACATCTCGTTTATGGAACTAACTTAACGTTGACTGATCAACTAATAATTCATAGAGATGTATCTGTATGTACAAACCCTGTTTTTCCTCCTGAGACTAATGAGCCATGTGGACAACATTGTCTGTTGTACATCGACTAGTTTTCTTAAAAGAGAAAATTAGAAATCATTTAGATGCATGCAAATTTGCATTTGTCCGTGTTAATTCAGTAAGACGTCTTTTGCAACACCCTTACGAAGGACCGTGTGAAGTAGTGCAGAGACAAGCAATATATTTCACAATTAAAAAGAATGGAATGGAAACATTTCAGCTGATAGGATTAAACCTGCTATTGTAGAGTTTTAAGTACATGACGACCAAAAGTTGTCTGAAGACAACAGCTAATGCTCAGCAGAGCTTCCTGAGTTCCCAGTCAATTCTTCACCTTCTGTTATATGAATACTTACCTACTTACTTACTTACGCCTGTTACTCCTAATGGAGCATAGGCCACCGACCAGCATTCTCCAACCCACTCTGTCCTGGGCCTTCTTTTCTAGTTCCATCCAATTCTTGTTCATTTTTCTCATGTCTATTTCCATTTCTCGGCGTAATGTGTTCTTTGGTCTTCCTCTTTTCCTTTGGCCTTCAGGATTCCATGTGAGGGCTTGTCTTGTGACGCAGTTGGGTGCTTTCCTCAATGTGTGTCCTATCCACTTCCAGCGCTTCTTCCTGATTTCTTCCTCCGCTGGGATCTGGTTTGTTCTCTCCCACAGTACGTTGTTGCTAATAGTGTCCGGCCAATGGATCTGAAGTATTTTGCGTAGACAACTGTTAATAAACACCTGTATTTTCTGGATGATGGCTTTCGTAGTTCTCCAGGTTTCTGCCCCATACAGTAGAACTGTCTTGACATTTGTATTGAAAATCCTGACCTTGGTGTTGGTTGACAGTTGCTTTGAGTTCCAGATGTTCCTCAGTTGTAAATATGCTGCTCTTGCTTTGCCGATCCGCGCCTTCACATCTGCATCAGATCCACCCTGTTCATCAATGATGCTGCCCAAATATGTAAAGGTTTTTACATCTTCCAAATCTTCTCCGTCAATTGTGATTGGATTGGTGCATTCTGTGTTGTATCGGAGAATCCTGCTTTTCCCTTTGTGTATATTGAGACCTACTGCTGCTGAGGCTGCTGCCACACTGTTCGTCTTCTCCTGCATCTGTTGTTGCGTTTGGGATAGAAGGGCCAGATCATCTGCGAAGTCTAGATCGTCCAACTGCATCCTAGATGTCCATTGTATCCCGTGCTTCCCTTCAGACGTTGACGTCTTCATGATCCAGTCGATCACCAGGAGAAAGAGAAAGGGTGAGAGTAAGCAACCTTGCCTGACACCGGTCTTCACTTCGAACGACTTTGTCAACTGTCCTCCATGCACGATTTTGCAGTGTAATCCATCATATGAGTTCTGTATGATATTGACTATCTTCTGAGGCACGCCGTAGTGTCGAAGAAGTTTCCATAGTGTTGTTCTGTCCACGCTATCAAATGCCTTTTCGTAGTCAATGAAGTTGATGTAGAGTGATGAATTCCATTCAATTGATTGTTCCACAATGATCCGTAGAGTTGCGATTTGGTCTGTACACGATCTATCCTTACGGAATCCTGCCTGTTGGTCACGAAGTTGGGCGTCTACGCAGTCCTTCATCCTGTTTAACAATACCCTGTTGAAGACTTTTCCCGGTATTGAGAGAAGAGTGATGCCCCTGTAGTTATCACAGTTCTTCGGTATTTTGATCAGAAGTCCTTCTTTCCAGTCTTTTGGTACTTGTTCCTCATCCCAAATCTTATTGAAGAGAATGTGGAGTATCCTTGCAGTTGCCGCTACGTCTGCTTTTAGTGCCTCTGCTGGGATGTTGTCCGGTCCTGCTGCTTTGCCACTCTTGATTTGTCTGATGGCCATGCTGATTTCTTCAATTGTTGGTGGGCCAACATTGATTGGGAGGTCCGTGGGTGCTGCTTCGATGTTGGGTGGGTTCAGTGGAGCTGGTCGATTCAAGAGTTCTTTGAAGTGTTCTACCCACCTGTTTTGTTGCTCTTCAATGTTGGTGATTACCTCGCCTTCCTTGCTTTTCACTGGTCGTTCTGGTTTGCGGCGATTTCCAGAGAGTTTCTTTGTCGTGTCATACAGTTGTCTCATGTTTCCTTCTCTTGCAGCCTTTTCCGCCGTCGTTGCTAAATCTTCCACATATTTACGTTTGTCGGTTCTGATGCTCCTCTTCACTTGTTTGTTTACTTCTGTGTATTCAGCTTGTGCCTTGGCTTTTTCTGCTCTTGTTCGACTGGTATTGATTGCTGCCTTCTTGTTCCTCCTTTCTTGAATCTTATCCAGTGTATCAACAGTGATCCATTCCTTGTGATGGTGCTTCTTGTGACCCAGGACCTCATGACATGTTGAAGTGATTGCCTCTTTGATCCCCTTCCAGTTGCTCTCCACAGTAGTTCCTTCTCCATTGAGTAGATCATGAAAGGCCTGGAACTTGTTGCTGAGGACTATCTTGAATTTGTTGAGTTTGTTAGTATCCTGAAGAAAGGCCGTATTGAACTTTTGTGATATTGTCCGCCCCGTTGTCCAGTGCTTCTTGAGTTTCAATTTCATCTTGGCGACCAGCAAGTGATGATCTGATGCTATATCAGCTCCTCTCTTGGTTCTCACGTCCTCTATAGTCCTCCTGAACGTTTTGTTGATGCAAATATGGTCGATTTGGTTTTGTGTGTGTGATCCGGTGAAGTCCATGTGGTTTTGTGTATGCGTTTATGTGGGAATATGGTGCCGCCTATGACCAGTTTATTGAAGGCACATAGATTTGCAAATCTCTCACCATTTTCGTTTCTTTCTCCCAGTCCGTGTCGTCCCATGATGTCTTCATATCCAGTGTTGTCCGTTCCAACCTTGGCGTTGAAATCTCCCATCAGAATAGTCAGGTCCTTTGTTGGGCACTTCTCGACGATTGACTGCAGCCTATTGTAGAATTGATCTTTAGCGTCTTCATTGTAGTCGTTGGTAGGCGCATAGCATTGGATGATGTTCATTGAAATACCCTCTTTCTTTGTTTTGAACGAGGCTTTGATGATCCTTGGTCCATGAGATTCCCATCCTATAAGCGCATTTTGCGCTTGTTTGGACAGCATCAATGCA
This sequence comes from Schistosoma mattheei, assembly GCA_944470405.2. Classification (NCBI taxonomy): domain Eukaryota; kingdom Metazoa; phylum Platyhelminthes; class Trematoda; order Strigeidida; family Schistosomatidae; genus Schistosoma; species Schistosoma mattheei. The sequence continues at coordinate 81,155,976 of OX103943.1, forward strand.
ACTCCTTGTGTATGTGGTGCATTTTCATCTTCATGGCCGGAGTATAACAGGAGCTCTCCTGTAGTTAGTCGTTGTTGTCCAACTTGTGTCCAATGTGTTTCACTGATCCCAAGTACCTCTAGGTTGTATCTTCTCATTTCTGCAGCAATTTGGAAGGCTCTCCCGGTGTCCCACATTGTACGAACATTCCATGTACCTAAATAAATGGTCGCTCTGGTTGTCAGAAGGGGCATCGGCCTCGTAACTTCCGAAGGAATTCGGCTTTCATCATGAGGCGTCATAATTCTTCTAAATGAAGACCTTCTGACTCCCAGGGCAGAGTTTAAAAGGTTTGAATAATTTTTTCTGGTTAGCGTTTTTTTAGCGAGTTAGTTTTCTACGGGATGGGGACGCTAACCCCATGCCCAACCCTCCTCCTTTATCCGGGCTTGGGACCGGCAGTAGCTCCGGAGAGACTCCAGGAGGAGTTTGTTATATGAATACCTCTTACAATTGATTCCGACATCTGGTATAGCAGATTTGCTGCAGATCTAAATGGAAGAACTTATTTAACATTTAGCAATACACACAGTTACTAACGATATACCAAATATATGATTAACACTACAAACCCAAGTGTCTACTTGTGAGTAAAGCAAAACGGCAACAAATGATATGTTAAACAACGAAATGATAACAATCGTTTTGAAGTGAATGGCACTTGTAAGCTCCTGAGATAATAACCACAAATGAGTTCATTAGATTAACGAAGGTTCCTCGTTTAGATCTGCATGTGGTGGCACCAACCGGGTGGTGAGAAAGATCATTGTGATGGTATTATTCAATAATAATCCAACCTAGTGCCTAATGACCTTAAAGGATGTCATAACATCACTATAACCCTCATTCACAGGCCGTGGCTATAAAAGTAGGTCAGACAACTGGTAGAGTTTATTTGAATAACGTCGGTAGCGAGCTTATTCAATCTGTCTTCAGTAAAGACGATTGTGGGTTAGTGTACCTGTGTTAATCCTGACAGATGGCCTTGGAAATATTCACTGATGGAGCTAATATCGCTTGTTCGGGTAAGGCGTTCTAGTCATCGACTACTCGATGAGAAAAGCAAGACCCCACTTTAGGTTAATTAGATCGCGGTTTTTGAACCTTCTTGCTATGACTTCGGAGATTATGAGTGCTGGAGGGAGTAAAAGGATATGACATATTAACACCCAAATCATAAATAAAGATACAAGGGGGTAGTATAAGGTCACCTCGAGACTTACGATACGACAAGGGAAATAGGTTTCGGCCAGTTGCTTGGAAACAGTACTCTAAGTGTGGTGTTATATAGGTGGGATATAAAATGCGAAACATTTCCTCGTCAAAGCATTTGAATGCTCGGCGAAGTGACCATAACGCACGATAGCCTTTAGAGGCAGCTGCACTGTAATGCCTAATTGTTTTCAAATCATGACTTATTATTACTCCTAAGTCTTAATGTTTTGGAGATCCAAATGATCTGCCTCACTTCTGATTGTTCTCCAGATTTCTACATCAACCGCAAACAATAATGTCGATGACTTAAGCAACAGCGTTAATTCATTAACGTAGAGAAGTAAAAGTGGAGGGCCTAATATGGTGCCATGGGGTACACCACTTTTGACCTGCTTTTGTTCGGATAGCGTTCCATTGACCCTCACTCTCTGTCTGCGGTCATATAAGTAGTTTCCTATCCACTCCTGTACAGTACCTATTATTCTGAAGCTTGCGAGCTTCTGCATAATACCTAAGTGCGAAACCTTGTCAAATGCTTTGCTAAAATCTATGAATATCACATCGACAGACAGGTTTTTATATAAGGCTGCTGTCCGATCCTCTTTCGCAATAAGTAAGTTGGTCAAGCATGAACGCTTGTTACGAAATTCGTGTTGCTCAGGAGCTATCAGATTGTGTGAATCTATGTGGCTTAGCAACCTAACCCGAATTATCTTTTCAAGTAACTTAACGACAATGCCGGTTAGTCTGACAGGCCGGTAGTTAGATAAGGTCTGCTTCTGACCATCCTTAAATATAGGACTGACTATAGCTTCTTTCCAATCTCTAGGGAGTTGGGCGAGTGAAAGGAACATGTTGAAGAGCGCCGCGAGCGGCCCTGAAATAATGTCCGCAAGAGATGATAGCAATCGTTATTGTAACCGATCGGAACCCAGTGTATTTCTGGGTCTGAGGTTAATGGACAATTGCAGATCAGCTTCTTAATTCACATGTACAGATTTTATATCTGGTATCTTGGTGTTGCGGTTAAGACAGTCTCTGTTGACAATACCTATAGAGTAGTCTTCGCTTTTACTAGATCTGGTTCATCAAGCATATCTGAATTTTCATGAATCAGTGATGGAGGAATACCATTTCTACGTTTTATCAGTCGATTAAAATACGAAAACAATCGCTTTAGGCAGTCACGGCTATCAGATACCAACTGCCTTTTGTAAATGATGCGGAATCTTCCTAAGATCATTTCACATATACTTCAAATATTTTGGTATCCACACTTAAGTGATTTGTGATCTGTTGAGAAGAATGAGTCTCAGAGGCGTTTCTTACATTTCAGGAGCTTTCATATTTTTTTCTCGATCCACGAAAGGAAGTCGGATACCCCATGTGTTGACCATGGAATGTAAGGTGATGTTGCGGACTCGAACGTGGTTTTACACTTGTCCCGTTCGTCTTTGATCGATCCATATGCATTGGAAGAACTGCCTCTTGAAACATCACATCCGTGGTTGTCGGAATGTTAGCTCGCCAGATCTCGGAACTGGGTGAAGCAAATACACACTGCATACTTTGTGTCTAGAATTCAAAGTACAGTTAAAAATGATCGCCATTTGCTGGCGGAGGAAGATACAGATTGTCGATGACATCGTTGCAGTGGCATGTAAAAACAAGGTCCAGCAGTAATGGCCCATGTTTCAAATCAATGTGCGTCTGTTTTGCGATGCGTTGCGCAGGTGAACACCAAAATGGTGGTTGATTATAAGTTGATATCAAAACATTAAACTGAAATTGTATGTTCTATCCAGTTGATATGCGGTGCGTTAAAATCTCCAATGATGAGACATCATTCGGGCTCACTTCAAGAGCACATATGACTTAAAATAAAGTCGCCAAAAAGACGACGTGGACGTCAGAGTATTCCTTCCATAGTCACTAACAAATGTCTAGACCCAACTGTACAACATGCCACTTCACATCTACCATTATCATGCTCCTCTGATGTTCCCAACTGTACACGAAAATGATCTCTAAAAGACAGTATTATGCCTCCTTCCTTATGATTTATAACTCTATCACTTCTAATGTAGATGTATCCCTCAACCATTGGGGAACAGTTTATATCCACGATGATCCATGTTTCTGCGATAACAATTATATCGGAAGCTAACCCATCCACCGTCAAACTTAGCTTCAACGTTTCATTTCTAAGAGACTACGAACGTTCGTGTAGTAAACGATTCAAGTGTGTTCAGTATCACTCTTCCTGTCCATACATGTCTCGAGAGCATTGGCTTCCAAGTTTTTTGAATGCTAACATTTTTGTGATCTGCTATATTATAAAAAGCATAACTCGGAATGTAAGAGAGTGTGGTGACATTAGAGGAACTTTGTTTACCTCAAGACTCTCTTTGTAGTTCTACTGTTTACTTGACTATATTTGTAAGTTGTAGACTGATTTTTCCGCATCAAATGTTGTACTTCATTTGTCAGTAGTAGTGATGTACCTATAAGCGTCTGTGTAATTTTAATTTTTGTCATTAACATAGCTTTATGGGGAGGAATATCGATAATCTCAACGGTTAATTATTTGTGGTAGTTATAAATAAGTAAGTGTTTGCTTCGAAAGTACTCATTTTGTCATGAAAGCTTGTGAATACGTAAGGCAAAGTCACCAAACAGTAAGCATTCACGAACTTTCATCGAGCTTTTGTATGATGTGAGGCCACGTGTTTTTTGCTTGTCGTATGCTCATGACAAACAGATTTAAAGATTGGGTATAACAGTTATGTGTATAGTTGAATGATTCGTTAGATGAACAGACATGGTCTGAGATAAACACAGTTATCATCAGCATGTAAATCAAATAAGCATATATATTTGCGATTGCACGGTTTTGAAAAACTTGCAAATTGTTCGTTCACACAGTTTTTCATACACTTCAATTTGTTAAGTTTTTCACAGGTGGAAACGTGAATGTAAGAAAAAATTTGTCTTATTAATTAGTTTACAACAGCCATAATTTACATATCACAAAACATATGAAAAAATTTCCAGCGTGATCAGCGTGACTCTAAAGAACAACAAATCAATAATAAAACAAACGGCAAAACTTGGTATTGTGTATCAAATCCAATATGTAAATTGTCATGTCCAAGCTTTTGCGCGTTCCCGTTATTGAAGTACGGTATATCGATCTATTCGCAAATTACGAACCCAAATTAACAATAGAACCAAACTCCAATTTAGGCACCAAAGTTTATTCACACCTTACAAATAGTCCACCCAAATGTCGTTCTAACAACAATAGTTATAACAATTTCAAAACAAACCTTCAATTTTGTACGTTTTTGGAGCAAAAGCTCCCAATCACCAACCAAAGACAAAAGAAAACAAAATGTCCGAAAATAATAATATAAGCAAACAAGTCAAAAATTTGAGTAAAACTGATACATCTAAAAAACACAGTAAAATTATGCATATAAAATACGAAGGTTGTAATCAGCCAAATGTCTTTAGTTCTCCCGTAACAAATAGAATAGTAGCAAACAGAGTGAAGTGTAGTGTCAGTTATTATGCCAAGCCCATATACCTTATTCTAGCTTTCGGACATCACATTTTATTAATTCTACCCGAGCCATACTTTGACCCTGTTATTTATTCGCTTATTAATCTAGACTGATTTTATATGAGCGTATATGTGTGTGACCTTCTTATCCTATTAATCACATGTCTGTAGCTTAATTTTATCTGACTATAAACATTGAGCAACGCCTGACTAAAATGGAGTTGGCTTCCCAGCCATCTTCCCTGCGTGTCATTTGCTTGGCTCTGTTTCATTCGCTTCATATACAAAATATATGTATTCACAAGTCAATTCTCGTTATTCGACTTATTTAATTCCATTATTGACTAACGCGATTAAGTCGACAATTATTTACGAGAATAGGCGATAACAAACATTTATACGATCTTGGAGTCAGATCCAAGGGCCACCAAAGTAGCTATAAATGTCTTACTTGTTTTAAAAAACAGGCTTTATTTTCCAACCGTCCTTGGACTTTAACTGGCAACTTAGTATTCCCAAGCAAAGTGTAGGCACCAAACAAACTGGGTCACAAACGTCAAGTATTGTTATGAAATTTGGGAAAAGTCAAGTTACGGCATTCAGAATACTGACGTTAGTTCACGGTTTACATGCAATAAGGAATCCTCGTGAAGTGAAGGTAAATATTACTCATCCATATGCATTAGATCATTGTTTATAATTTGATCATTCTTTGCAGACGCTGTTTACAGAATTTCATCCGCACTATCTATAATAGACACTTTAGGTTAGTATTCACGAACAACATAATTCAGTTACCATGTTCAAAACAAATATACACTGTTTTAATTATGAAGAATATGTGATTAGTTAATGTGTAACTTAAACCAATGTTATATACGGTTGCTGTGTGTGTTCACGCAGCGGGCAGAAAGTTCATTAACGTAGGTCGTTACTCACACAATCTTTCTCTTTCAGATAACTTATGTATATAAGCATAGAGGATGGATGATATGAGTTCGTAAGACTCCTTGGTGAAGCTCTTGCCTGCACTGATCTAACACGCGCCGACACATCTGCGCCCCACACGACGATCAAAGCCCTGTACGTGTATAGACCATATTAGACTCTAAGTTTAGTCTCCATTACTTTTCTTCCGTCCTTAATTTTTATTCGAAGTGGACAGGTAACTCAATAGACCTGTGGATACTGTCCAACTATAGTCGGTCGCTAAGGGACGCTCACTACTGCCCTGAAGAGTTGCCAAGATAACCTCACAATTTCCTACCTATGAACAGTGGTCTTGCATCTATGGGTCTGTAACGCATCAACCGGTTAGAGTAACAAGACATAACATCAGCACCAGGTAAATGTGAGTTCCTTTCTGTCTATTTTCATCAGCTTTCCACTCTCAAGTACACTACGTCCACCTAACATTAGTTTTATCTTATCAACCATTGCCATATCTATTATTATTATTATATTCTGACACTTTCCCTTCTATTTTGGCAAATATCTATTCTCCCTGTTAATGCCCATACCTTGACTGGCAACCTATACTTTATACTAGTCATCTAAAGCATTGCATCGACGCCTTAATCACAGTCCATAATCTGTAACTGCTTGATGAGCTAGTAAAATGGAAGTCAAAGAAGTAGTGTTTTCTAACAGTATGTGAAACACAGAGCATTGTGTGAGGTATAAAATCTATCTAAAAATAAGCTAAAACGATCCTAACATTACAATAGGAGGAAGAGTAAGGTTGTAGAATTATGGTCCGGTTCGTTATTAGTACTACTCTAATAATAGACCACGTTTGCAAGGCTGATCCATGCCACCCGATTGGATTTTATTTCGAATGAACGTTACCGCGTCCACCATTATTAACCTTTTCTTAGTGTTATATGTTGAAAGTCTATTTTCCGAGTTATCGTATGTTTAGCTTTGATGATTTCGGTTAGGAGCCAATGCCACTATACGCTCACTATCTAGACTCATGTTTTCAACTTTATACCGCATTAGATATTTTACGAGGACAACCTATAACATGCTAACTCCAACGTTTACATTGGGACCTATTGACTAGTGTCAGGTGAAAAATAATCAGACAATAAAAGATATAGTTATTGATGTTTCTTAAGACTTTACTTTATTGATGCACCCTCCAGTTCACCAAACAGCCTTCTTTATTCTAAATTCTACTTCCTTTCTATCATTTGAACCCACTTCACCTTGTTAAATATCACGACTCATTGTTCTTTATTACTTCATTCTCTTATTTGAAACTCCAACCACATTTCAATCTACAAACAGCAGCTAGTATGAGTTTAATATGCTAATCCCTATCTGTTCTACTACAATCTATTTAGCAGTGTTCAATGATTACATCCAAGTGCCTTGTTGCTTCTTTGTCTCCCTTTTTCACAATCACACTCTCAGACACAGCTATGAAGCATTTGTCACCTGAAACAAACTCGGCGTACGCGGTTTCTCAGAGTTAAAGCTCATAAAAAACGCTCTCTAAATTTACTTTATAACAACTATAGACTTGAAATACTGCATTGCATAAATACCTAACACGAACAGAATTCTAACACAATGATGCCAAGTTTGAACCTGAGTGGCAACATGGACGCGATGCCAGTTTGAAACAATGGCGTGTACTGCGCATGCAAAAATATATATATTATTATTAATGTTTTAAAAACTGTACAAAGTGCAGCGCTTAAACATAGACTTAATCATTGACGTTCTGGTACATCTTCACGAATGTACTGCCTTTTATTTTTACTAGTTCCATTTATTTAGCAACCCTGCTTGGGAGGCATACTGTAAACAAACCAATATTGTAAGTTATAGATCATGCCTACAAAAATGGCGTATACTTTCCATGGCAGACATATTATACATTTATATATCAATATGTCAGTTATGTCAAATATAATACCCAAAATGGTTAGAATTGCATATGGTTGTATACTATAAACTTACATAGTGATCATGAACAGTATAATGTGGAATTGATTCGATCTGCATTTATTAGATAAATACCGTTTCATTTTCAGTTTCAGTTTGGGAAGGACAGGAGGCTCGATGGCCTATGTTAGTCCTGGCAATGGTGGTCTCAGTTGATCCAACTTTCTTTTGAAAGAGTCGACGGATGGAGCCTCAACCACGTGCTGAGGTAGTGAATTCCACTCGTTGATGATTCGATGGGAAAGTCGATAGTCAGCTGACAAGTAATTTGTTCTCGGCTTGTGAACTTTTTTGGAGTGTCCTCGTAAATTCTCTGTTTTGGAAGACAAGAAAAATGAGGGCATGTTAGGTGCAAATTTATCACTAAGCAATTTGTAGACTGTAATCAAGTCGCCTCTAGTTCTGCGATATGACAACGGGAAAAGGTTCAGCTTGGCCAGTCGAGATTCATACGGAAGCTTCGCTATTCCGGGAACCAGCTTAGTCGCCGTTCTCTGAACCTTTTCCAGAAGCTCACTGTCTTTTTTAAGCAGGGGCTAGCCGCTTGTATGCAGTACTCAAGTTTAGGACGAACGAACACTGTATACAAAGTCAAAAACGTCTTAGTGTCGACATGACTAAAAGCCCTACGTATTGACCATAACGTTCTAAAACTTTTGGCGGCTATTGCACGGCAGTGTGCAGTAGTCTTTAAGTCTTGACTAACGATAACTCCTAAGTCATTATATGTCTGGACGACAGGTAGCTCAGTGTTATTCATCGTGTATGTATCTGTGCCTTGATGACCGATATGCATCACAACACACTTGGAAGTATTTATCGGCAACTGCCATGTTTGAGACCATTCAGATAACCTCTTCAGGTCATTTTGAAGTTCTAAGCTATCACTCTTACATCGTATCGTTTTCCATATCTTGACATCGTCAGCATATAGCAAGACCGATGATGATAGGAGACAAGGAAGGTCATTTACATACAAGAGGAATAGCACTGGCCCCAAAACTGTACCCTGGGGCACTCCACTAAGCACAGTTTCCCAGCTAGATAACTTTGAGTTCACCCGAACTCTTTGTTGACGCCCAACTAAGAAGTCTTTTATCCACATCAATAAATTGCCTCCAATCCCGACTTTTCTTAACTTATATAACAGCCGGTTGTGCGGAACTTTATCAAAAGCTTTACTGAAATCAATGAAGGCGACGTCTACAGGTAGCTTTTGGTCCTTAAGAGCGCACCAGCTTTCACGAGCCACTAATAAGTTAGTGAGACAAGAATAACCTATTCTGAAGCCGTGCTGCTTCTCCGAGAGGATCCGGTTTTTATCGAGATACTTAAACAGCTCCTTCCGAATAATCTTTTCTAATATTTTAACAACCACACTAGTTAGGCTAACGGGGCGGTAGTTCTCAGGTTTGTGTTTCGTGCCTGTTTTGAAGACAGGACTTACTATGGCGTTTTTCCAATCTTTCGGTAAGCGACCCTGCGTAACGGATAGGTTAAAGCATGTACTTAAAGGGCTTGCAACGAAGTTAGATAATTCCTTCAGTAGCCTAGGATGTAATTCATCGGGCCCCGTGGATTTACCTATGTCAAGCTTATTTAGCAGACCAAAGACATCGAGTTCTTTAATGGTCACGCTATCCAGTGTATGTATGGGGGGATCTGTATACGCTGACGAGAAGGGCGCTTCTATGGTATACACGTTGCTAAAGTAGTTCGAGAACGCTTGAGCCTTACCAAAGTCGTCCTCCACTAATGATGAAGCAGTACTGTCTCCCCATAGAGCAGGAATATTTCCTTTTCTCCTTGTCCTTTGGTTTATATAGGAATACAAGCGTTTAGGACATTCTATGGATTCCTTAACAAGTTTTTCTTCGTACAATTTTCTAGACTTACGGAGGGTCGAGGCACAAGTGTTCCGAGCCTTTCGATACTGAGATTTTGACTCATCAGTCCCCAGTAACCTAAATCTATCCCACATTTTCCTTTTCTTACGGAGAAGGATACGGACCTCCCTACTGAACCATGGTGGCGAGTTTTTCGGCCCCTTTGGTATAGTCCAAGGGATGTGAGGTGTGGTAACTTTTAAGTATGAATTTCGAAATGCATCCCAGGCCGTTTCAATGGAGGACTCTGGGTCTATTGTCCAATCTATTAACGATGCTGAGTGCATGATGTCTGGTATGTTTGCTTTCCAGACGTTGGGTCTGGACTGGAATGACGCGTCCTCATGACTGGCAGTTATATGGAAGTCGAAAGTTAAAACTGCGTGGTCACTTTTACCTAAGGGTGGCATATGATGGAGGTTCACAAACATCATTCTCATAGTGACTCAGTATAAGATCTAATATGGATGATTCAGTGTCCGGATCGTACCTTGTCGCTTCTTTCACATGTGATAACCGCATCAACTAGTGTAGGATCCAAACCACGTTTGGACTGCTGGACAGCTGCCTGGATAAGTTGGATACGCGCCCTCGCCCGTTTGAAACCAAAACAAGGTAATTGGGTAAGATAGCGGTTCTATAATTTATCATAAATTTAAGTATACATTATTACCTAAACAAATATAACCACACAGCTATCCAACCAATAATTGTTTAATTGATCAAGTCTAAACTACAATAAATAAGAAAGTTGATAAAGAATGCAAGAAAATTACCAATCACCACAAATAAATGTTATTCTATCCTGTCTGGATAGATCACGTACAAATTCGTTCAAAAGGTAACAATTGGTCGCTCTATAACACAGTGTTTTCAATTCTGGAAGGGTGCTTCAATTCACAACCAAAATGCACAATTCCAGTCAACACAGGTCAAGCAATCAAAAGCAGGAACCAACCAAAATGGCTGCCGCTCAGACTTAGTATAAAGTAAAACAACATAAGTGCATTTCGGGAAGAAACATGGGGAATTAGTGAAGGTTTGGTAAAAACAAAAACTATAATCAAATACAAAGATTAACAATTCAAATGTAGTCCAAAAGTTAACAATGTACAACTAAGAAGATCAATAGGAACAAAGTGCAAGTATATACATGGAGGGATTTTCACAAACACACAAGGCATTCAAAATGGATCTTACAACTAGTTCCTGCTCGAAAGAATTCTCCGACGATTTAGTTCGCAGATTTTCCCAGTCTACCGTAGGTGCATTAAAGTCCCCTAGGATTAGACATCGACCACTTTGGGACCAAGTATTGAGACTGCTTAACAGGATCTCATTTGCCTCACAGCTTGGACTGCGATAGACCAAACCAATCAGCAGCTCTTGTCCCTTGCATTTTAAGCGAAGACTAACTAATTCACACGTCCCACTCTCATGGGATACACTGCCGATAATGGCAGATGGAATAGCATTCCTAATGAATAGAGCTACTCCCCCTCCTTTGCGTTTTTGTGTTCTGTCGGCCCTTACTAACGTAAAGCCCTCGAAATCAAGTTCTATACTATCTATAGCCTGTGTCAGCCAGGTTTCTGTTACTGCAATTATATCTGGCTTTGTAGAATCAATCTGTACACCTAGTTCCGATCGCTTATTAAGTAAGCTTCGTGCATTGGTGTAACAGATCCGAAGCCTCTTTAAGTGCCTTCGTGCTTCACCCAGAGTGGCTTCGGCATCATTCTCTGTCGAAGTCTTACAACCCGAAAATTTACAATTTTCAGGTCCTTTTCGCCAGCGTCTAACCTATGTTGTAGTTCTTTCTCGGCTTCCCGTCTTTTAACACGGTCTGCCAACGGTAGGTCCTTTCGGATAAAGACTCCTGAACCCTTTAATTTGTGTCCATTTTGTAAAATTAGGTCACGTTCGTTCGAAGAGCCGAACACTACTTTAAGCAGTCTGGAATGATTTGGTTTCGAGTCCGTTAGACTCCCTAGTCTGTACACCTTTAGCAAGGTGACCCCGGTCATATTTTGAGGCATGAGTTGATTAAGCAGCTGCCTAATCAGCACAATGTCATGCTCAAAACGAGCTTTAGGTTCAGAGCTATCGCTCTCCTTGATTCTATGAAAAATAGCTGATCTGTCGCTATAATCAGCTTTCGATTTTTCAACCAATCTTACGGGGGCAGGTTTCTCTTTTATATCCCTACTTTTCTTCCTTACAACCTTTACCCATTCGTCAACGGTGCTGGTAGAAGCAATAACAGTTGCGTCAAACCTAGTGTTGGGTTTTGGGGGGTTGTCGACGACCTGAGAGGTCGTGTTATGTTTACCGTTTGAAACCGATCGAGCCTTGCGATTGTGGCTTCTAGGTGTTTCCTGTTGGATCCCATCTGGAAGACGGGGAACAGAAGACCCTACTTTTCTTGAGCTTTTTTTAAGGCAGGCCCCTTTGGAGACTGCTTTTCCTTCTTTGACGGGCGTGAGTCATCTATCACCGGACTAACCTTAGTTTCCTTCACGTTGATTTGCGTGTCGACAGATCGACTGCTGTTTGACGCGTTCCGACTATGCTTGCTAAAACACTTCTTTGCAGCATCAACCAGTGAGATGGCCTCGGTTAGCAAGCTGTTTGCATCCGAGCAGCACTGTTGACAAAGCCACACACAACCCTTCTTACTGAACCGTTTGAAAGCAGCAGGCGTTAAGTTCGTGCAAACTTCGTGGTACCAGCCTTTGCACTCGTCGCACTGCATGCCGCATTCAACAGGATAACGACAACCCGGACGTTGACAACTGCTTTTTTTACACTGTCCGGTCATTTAGGAGGGGTTCTTTTTTAAACTGTGATGATACGCAGAAACAAAAAAAATTATCAATGACCAAAAGTGAAGAGCTGTAGATTGCTAGGACCAAAAGTACTAACAGATACAGTTGAAAAAGAGGTACTCAAGAGTACCAACGACAAAACAGTAAAAACGATACTTTAGTCGAATACTTTAACTGAAATAAATTCAATTAAAGTGAAAACAGTAGTCTTGATACGTAATAAACGATCAAAACAAACAAATTTACTCAGCGAGGAAAAATACCGCTGTCCTTTTTTAAATAGCGCGCCCAAGGTTGAACATCTTTGTTTGTCGACTTCCCTTAGGGTAATAAATTATATGTTAAGGGCTTTTACAGCACGTTTTTGTTAAAACAATCTGACAATGCTCTACCTCTGCAGTAATGGTGCGGTTCACTTGCTTGAGTTTAGATTGATACAAGCAGTCTCACTTAAATTGACTCGACTTCACTCAGATAGTGAACGCCAGCTAAGTCAAACGACTACGTATTACGATAAAAACTATAAATCAAGCGCAAACATTAGTAGAACTGATTTGTGGCGGGAGATGTGCTGTTCATATGTGAGAAATAAAGACCCCCAAAATACTTGATAGCATGCAACATGTGAGCTTAAACCCATGGGTTAACTTATTTTACATGCCGAACGAATGCAAGTACTGAGCTGTCCATTTTAAGAAGTAACTTGTTGAATGCACAGTTACCCAGCAAGAGACGTCAGTTTTAACGTGTTGTTTGATACTTCCAGACCTCCAGAAAACGAACTTGATGGGCATCTAGCAAACATAAATACAAATCTTTCTGAAATATTTGAGGTATTGAATAAGATGTAAGACGAATTCATTTGTTTTTAGGCATTTTTTGGTGTTGCGCACAACAGTGCTAAAAATAAGGAAAAAAATAAAAAATAAGTTATATTAACTTCGATTTATTACTTAACAGGTTTCTAAAATATGGTATGGAAAACACAGTATCTGGAAACACTAAGGACCTTTTTGTCACGGTAGATGTTGATGGACTTTTTGTCATTATAACTCCTGTAGACACGAGTGGACTCTTTTCCAACTCAGTTTTCCATTGTGAACGTTTATTACGTTATTATGAACAAGTTATTAACCGTTATCGTTTTTGAAATTGTTGAAGTGAGAAGAGGGTTTCCGTAATTTTACCAAAGGGGCAGTTCAATTTCTGGGCCTGAAAATATGTAACCAACAAAAATCTTTTAAGCACCCCTATAAGTGAGAAGCTAAAAATAAAGATTGATTAGTACTCCTGATTATCACTGACATATAATTGCTGGATATAGAGGCCGCTGAGAAAACATCAGGTGAAACGATTCGAGAGTGAGCCGTAAGTATTAGTAATGTTTGTTGACCTATGAAAAACTAAAATAAGTTTGCCTTTAATATGAATAAACCTGGAGTAGTTGCATTATGCCATATGTGGCACTCGTTCATAATTTGTGTGTTTCAAAAAATAACCACGGGACAGGGATAATGTACGAAGTAGTTAGAAGAGTAAGCTTCGATTCACTCAATTTACAGTGCCGGATACACTTTCCAAGAGTTTATTTACAGAGGATGGATAACTGCTGAGTGAAAGAACGTGGTATTTGCACATGGTAAGAAAAGGAACAATAAGGTCAGACTTTTAGTTTTAGAACTATTTCCTTATCCTTTATTGGAATACCAGATAACAACCATTTAGAACACTTATTTTCATAGCACAATATCGATTGATAGTTTCAGTGCTCTGACGTGAGACTTTATGAACAGTTAGTGTGCATCACTAAATAATTCCTCGAAATAAATAGTTATGTGGGTTTCTGCCAATGGTGCTGACTAGACCCACGCTAGCGGAATGTGCTCAGTAACTCATTTACACTATTACACCATTGTGTACTCATAGATACGCATCCCTCAAGACAATAAGCCATTTTAGATTACATACTTATCCACACAGTGACTATCACCCAAATATGTTTCAGATCTCTTTCATTCCTGACTTCTGATTTAAGTGTGTTTGAGATTTTTGGATCGCATAGACGCTAGGGACAAAAGTTTCGTCAAGCCCTGAATATGTGTGACATTTTTAGGTGCATCACCATTGTAGTGGCATTGGACCATAACCACACAATCTTCAAAGCTGAACACAAGACTACTCAGAAAATAGATATTCAATATCTAACGCGGAAAAATACCTAACGATGGAGAAGGCGCGAATAATGAATTAAGTGGACTGGAGTTGATCGAGTGGCATGGCTCGGCCATGCAGGCGTGGTCTCTGCTGAATGTTACCTTCTATCTTCTATTCATATTAAATATATTGTTCTTTCTCTAGCCTAACCTTGTTCTACATCATGTATGGGTAATTGATACGATACAGTGAGTTGGTGTAGTCGATGGTATGACTTCCACGTAAGATCTTATGGATTAGGCAGTGATATCATGATACATCTACAAATTTAGGATTAGGTCTATTATTAGAGCAGTGCTAATATAATAGCAGACCATAGTTCTACACCATCTACACGGCAGAAAACATCCTACGGTTTACTTCAAATACCGTACTACAACAATGTTTAATGAAATCTTCCAAATGGTATGACATGCTATTGTGGAGTTGCATTTCAAGAATATATATGGCTTGATCCCCTCACCAAAATAATCAGCATCATATTTGTGATGTAGTTAGAACTTGCCTCCCAAAAAACCTCGCCAAGCTGTGCCCTAATTTAAGAAGGATATCACTTTCCTGGGACACTTTCAAAGAGTGGTCAAAACGTTACTCGGATTCACAAATTAACACTATCTAGTTCAGCTGAAAACAATGAGCACCAAACTTCCGCAACTAGAATCAGTATGACAATGATTCGTCTTAATAGTCATCAACTAATTGTTTTTAATAGGTCGTTATTGCGTTTCACGATTTGCCTTATTACCTTGTACACTTTTGACTGAGGACGGTCGTACTGTAGACATCTTCGACTGAAAAAGATTTCCCATGAGGTCACTAGACTTGATTGTACATCTGCGCACGTTACATATGCCACCACTGTTTGTCTCTGATATACTGTGTTTCAAATGTGAATGGTTTTTAGCTTAAACCCAATCATTTGTGATGAATATGGAATCATTAACTTATCAGTCCAATGAGAGATGGAATAAAACTCATACTCGTGGTCGGCCACGTTTCCCTTGAAGGGAAAATGTTAAATCTAGATTTTATTGTCAAGAGATTTAGCTCAGATGTTTCACTTCCAGGCTGCGTATGAAAGTATACTCAGCACTTTGTATGTTTGGAAAATCATTATAGTTAGTCAATGAAGTTAGTTGAAACAGGTTACATATTTGAAGTGGAGGGGAAAAGAGTTAATAGTCTTTAGCTAGTTCGGCTTACTAACGTATGCCAAGAACTTACTAGGCTACTCATTTTAGGAGGTCAGAACACCCTTTGCGGGCAGCTAAATCCTAGAATTTGCTACTAGCTGAGGTGATCTAACTGAATTCCGAGGAGTCCTACGAGAGCAAACATGGTGTAGTCGTAAATAAATCCCCAAAATAAATAGCTCTGTAAGTCTTCAACATGGAATGCTGACCACATTATTTTTGATGGACTCACCTAGCTGAAGGCACTCGGCCACACATCCGCACCAGATGACGAGTGGGAACGCCGTGCTCAACAAACCCTGTAATCGCTAGCCAGATTAGATCAGACGATCCTCTATATATTGATAGCCTATCAAACATATCTTCGAACCTTCTCGCTTCTGCCTTTCGATTTCACTTGGTGGGTACGATTCATATTAGAAGGTGTTACTGGTTAAAGCGTTGTCAAACTCCGAATACCTGTGGCATCTTCAATGGCATAGTCTTAAGGACTCACTAAGACCTACTGATATTTCTCTTTTGACCATTGAGTAAACCTGAATTCATACAGAGAGGCAGAGGTAATCTACTGCTACTTGGTATTGAAGTTCATTAAGCGAAAGCATCTACCATCTGTCCAGATCAATTTGAACCTACCGCTTCCCTTACTATCCCTTAAGCTCATTTTCACTTGATGAGAGACTGTTTCCTTCATATTTTACTGAAAGGCGAGTAACAGGAACATACTGCCCAACACTTGAGATATATTTAAACAACTTTTCGATTTTAAGAACTACTATTGAAAATAAAACTGCTGTTATGTCAACAAACACTTTGCACATTTTGAAATGACTGAAGCCGAACGTTCTAAAGTATTTATAGCAAACGTTGACAGATATGATGAATGCAACATTGCAAAATTTTTGTCTCAACTTGTTATTGGAAGGGCCTCAAAAGCAGAGGATGAAGAAGCTGTTGAAGAAGGCAATGTGACTTCCAAGCAAGTAGGAAATCCCCAAACGTATTCAATTTACGGTACAGTGGATGATTCTTGCAAAGATCCCCCTGGTTTCGTGAATATCATCACAATGGTATATCTTATTTTGTTTACTTTTTTAACGTTTGGCATTTTGTCATCAAGATTACAGATATAATCCGTAACATCTTATAATGTGTTATAATTATAACATTACAATACATCTTACTGAATTGTCAGCCAGCAGAAGTGCGGTATGCAGGGTTCCCCGTAGGTTATCTCCAACCACATAATACGATTTTAAAAGGCTAACTTTATTGAAAGTTTCCTCCTTGAAATGTTGCTACGAGCCGAGTGTGTCAAGCTCTTTAGATAAGGAGCAGAATGATTCACTTTTATGCTATAAATGATGCACTCAATATTCTGCATCGTTCTAAGGGTTGTCAATGGAGTGTAAATTTGAGTCACTTAAACTTCTCTAGCGATACGAAAATACAATATGAGTCCCTTATTTTCTTTGTCTAGTTCTAGAATCTCTTTCAACTATCTTGAGCTTAGTCCCGTAACATCTGACTTTTTTGTGTCACCAAGGAAACGATGCATAATGTTGCACAGGTTAACTAAGTAAAAGTGCCCCGATCAATAAGACACTTGCGCACACTGATAAATTCCACAATTTAGTTCCATAATTCGTAAACGATTTCCCATTCATATAATTGATTATACAGGTCAGTATTATTTTTTAATCCTTTTAGACTCCAATACTTGGTTTCAAATTAGTAGTTACTCGAAAACTCCAATTAGTTGATAGAAATAATTTTAGGTAATCTAATTTTCACCACCTGATTTATTCATTAAATCAGTGTCCACGTTGAAAATTGGTCAATCGTTAACCCAACAATGTTGTTGAGAATTCCAAAACAAATTATGTACTAACTACATTTGATTGCTTGGCCTAATGGTGCTTGACTATGGATTTACGCAGTCCATTCTTAAAGTAAGTGTTTGGGATCTGAGGGATAAACTGTACCCCAAACCTTATGTTGTTTGGTGGACGTAATTAAAAGACCGTTTATTGTCAAGCAAATAAATTCGTGTCTTAGGTTACATATTTATGAAACTGAGTGGTAGTTTGTTTTGTCTGAGCAAAGAGACTTCGGTATGTTCATGTGATTTCTAGATACGCTTTTCATTAACACAATCGTAAACTCAGTTGTTTGGCGCGGCCAAATGGAACCATCAGGTTGTAAAATAGGAATACCATCAAGTATTAGTTCGCCTTTTTTAAAGACAGATGAGTGGCAAATATTTGCTCAGTACTTTACACATCTGTGTCTAAGTTGAGCTTATTATTCTCAGATTTGCTGATATTGAGCTCCAATTAAGCGCTGGGTGATTATCAAACCTCATATTTTAGATATATTACAAAATTAATTGTCGTAATGATCCGAAAAAGACCCAAAAATACAAAGAATTTGTACAATTCTACTCCAACTACTTTTTTGTTTTATCCAATGGACGAAGGAAATTGATTCCTTGACGTTTTCAGTAAACCACTGATATTCTCTGCATGCTATCTCACGATTTTAAACACGTTTTAAACTTATGAGTTTATCACTTTATTTAATACACACTCTTGGCAAAAAACCCAAAATATATATTCTTACATTTTAATGCCTCATTTACAGTTAAAAGCATTCCCAAAGCACTTAAATAATATATAATTCTTTTTATATCGTTTTAATTTGTGTGTACAGGATGACAAACGGCAAGACTATGTTGAAAAAATCATTGAATGTGATTATATCATTTACAATATCAAAGATGATCACACTGTTGTTGATGATGCTTTGTGGATACTAGATCAAATTCATAGTAATTTAGAATCTTTTACAACACAAAAGATATTCATTCTTATTTCTTCTGTATTAACATGGTCCAAAAGTGCACTTCCAGATCCAGTATGTAATCGATTCATATAAACAATATTACAGGATGATCCGGAAATGCCTTTTACTGATGATGATTATTTAAGAAGGAAATCACATCCAAACTTTAAAGAGCATATATTAGCTGAGAAATCAGTTGTACAACAAGGAAAAACAGTAACTTAAACAGTAATACAATAATATAATTGCTTTTGTTCTTCAGAATAAACTAAAACTACTTACCTATGTTATCGCATGTGGTCTAACGTATGGAGAGAAAGAAAATGTATTTCATCATTTCTTCAAGGTAGTTTATTCCCATTAACTCAAGTTTTAAGTTAAAAGGACTATGTTAAACATTTTTAATATTTATCAGTCCACTGCTAGTGATAAAATAATAACTAATTTATAATCATCAGTATAGGGTTCTGGGGATTGTGGATTTTATTGACTTCACAAGCTGATATTAGTTGTACAACAATTAAAAAACTGAAACCACTAGACGGTTGTTTCTTCCTACTATGGGACTCCTTGTCAGAGTGCATTCACGACCCGTTCACCAGAAATTGAACCCAGGACCTTCAACTTTAGCCCAAACGCTTAAGCCATGGATGAAACGGTGCACAGTGATGCACGAATCAACTTTTAATCTCTTCTAAATAAGATAGGACAAGTTTAAACTTGTCTGTTAGTTAAAGAAACGACTATAGAACCTCAGAAATACAATATTCTACCAATCACCTACTTACGCCTGTTACCCTTCGTAAAGGATCAGAGACCACCCAACAAGATTCTCCATCAAACTGTTCTGAGTAGTCCTTCCCAGCTGCAATTCATTCTTTTGATGTCTGCTTCCGATTCCCGATGTAAACTATTCTTTGGTCATCCTCTCTTCCTTTTCCCTTCAGAATATCAAGTTAGCGCTCACCTCATGATGTAGTTTGATGATTTCCGCAATGTATGTCCTATCCACCTCCAACGTCTCTCTCTAATTTTCTCTTCAGATGAAAACTGGTCTGTTCTCTTCTACAGTAGGTGGTTGCTGGTGGTATCCGATCAACGGATATTAAGTATCTTGAGTAGACAATTGTTTATAAATACCTGTACGTTTTCGGTAATGGTTTTAGTAGTTCTCCGAGTTTCAGCTTTATACAGTAGGACTGTCTTGACGTTTGTATTGAAGATTCTGACTTTGGCATTGATTGAAAATTGTCTTGAGTTGCATATGCTCTTCAGTCGTAGGAATGTTGCGCTTTCTCTGCGGATCCTCGCCTTTACGTCTGCATCGGATTCTCCTTGTTCTTCGATGATACTAGCCACGTACGTAAAAGTCTCCACTTCTTTTAGAGTATCTCCATCATATGTGATTGCGTTACTGTTCTGTTTGTTGTATTGTAGAATTCAGCGTTTCCTCTTGTGTATGTTGAGGCCTACTTCTACTACATTGGATTTCTTTACATGCATTTGGTGGTGTGTGTAGGAAAGAAGAGTAAGGTCATCTGCAAAGTTCAAGTCGTCTAGTTGCATCCAACCTGTCAATTGTATTCCGTCCCCCAGACGTGGAGGCTTATATAATCTAGTCGACCACCAGAAAAAAGTGAAAAATTGAGAGTAAGCAGCCTTGTCCAACACTGATCCTCACTTGAAATGCACCTGTCAGCTGTCCTCCATCTACAACCTTGCAATTCTACCTATTAGGATGTTACAAATATATTATGATTTTGTTGTTATAAGCGATCTACTCAGTATATTGTTTATTTGAAACAATTGCTCAGTTTCATGTATCTTATCAACACATTTCTAGGCGGCATGGAATAACGAAGAATTTATTCAATTACCAGGAGATGGGAATAATATTGTACCTACAATACACTTACGTGACCTAACCAGGTAACCATACCATTAAATTTATGTCATGGTATTGTATTGAGAATAAACATAATGCATTCGCTGTCGGCCTATTTATATTAGTAGCCAGATTGCGACTGGTCAGTAGAATTCGTTCAGTTCTAAGGATTAAACAAAAATCACATCTGTTACCACTCGCTGACCAATTAACTCACGTATTCACTGTAATTAATGGAGGTTGATGGTAATCTTCCATTGCCTAAATATGCAAATAACCATCATATATCATTCTGAAAGTTTTCTAATATATTATACAGCCTTTATTCGTGATGACACTACACCGAGTAATATGAATATTATTATCTCAGAGATATCTAATATCTTCATACACTGTTGCTTACAAATCATCAAATTTTGACTGAAATCTCTATTTTCCAATATATTTATATATATACGTAGCATATTGCAGTTCGTTATGGAAATGAGACCAGCAAAACACTATATTCTGGCTAAAGATGATTCTCAAAATACACTTCGTGAGATAGTCAAAGTAAGCATAGTTTCTTTTTAGTGTTTACTATTGATAGTAATAAATTAACTTCTAGTCAATCTGTGAATGCTAACTATTTTGGCTTGTATTTTTTATTTAGTTACAACTGTTAGATAGTTTATTTTGTGGGATAGAATCTTAAAGATTGCATGCTTAGATTGAACTCAAATCAGAATATTATAACTGGCTCATTTTCAATTGATCAACACTAATAAATGGATTGAGAATATAATATACATTTCTCTCTTCGATTCCATATGAACTGTTATGTTTTCACTACATGACCCATTGTTAAGCCGATTATTTGAAATGTATATTGTTTTCCGCTCAATCTTGTTCTTAGTTGTATCTAGTTGAGTGAAAATTCGTGACAATGGGATACTAAAGAATATCTTCTGGTAGAACAAGACGTAGTTACATTAAAATCCATTCACGCAAACAAAAGTACAAAAGTTCTATAATACCTTACCTAGCAAATATACTCTGTGACGAACAGGTTGTTAAAGTTAACCTAGTCAATAACTTGCATTCTTAACATGTCCTTAATTTTAAAAGTTGTACAGTTTTTTTTGTTTTTTTTCGTATTCGCTACTGTGTTTTCTTTTGTTGTTGTTGCGTAAGTAACTTGTTGAAATAACCTGTTCTGAGAATTTCTATATTGTACCAAAATATAATATTGAATAAAGCCATTAATAATAATAATGATAATAATAATAATAATAATAACTGTTCTATATATATATACCTGACCGAACAAAAAGTGCATGAACTTATTGTTGGTCACTAGCCACCATGGGACTGCATCTCCTAGCGTCGATCCACTGCCTTGTGGATCAGATGTTCGGGTCGAAGGCTCGGGGTGTGGCTCTCTGAGAAAACTATCTCCTTCGGTTTAGGCACCCGGGCAGTATCACAGTCCTCATAAAAATCAATGATAACTGCTACTGGCCTCATTGTTATTATGTGGTGCATATGCATTTGGTGCCCACTTGTGCCAATGTTTATGTGTCTAAATAATATACATATATATGCACATTGTAATTTGATTCCCTTTGTTATGTATAATAAAAAGCATGTAAGGCCACCATTATTTGAATGTTTTCATTTCTGTGGTGGTCATCAGTTTGCAACTTTATGTATATATATACATAATCCATTACAAATTAAGTTTCTCTCTAGTAAATTCTTAACAGTTATGTAAATGTTGTCAACTAAAAAACTCATTGTAAAAGTAATTACTAGTCGAAACGGCTGACTCAATTTGAACGAGATATATTGATACGTTTAACGTAAACAATTAAATGAATGCCAACACATTAACATTGTGCCTTTATTATTGTGCATACTTTTTTTCATTCCAGGCTATTTCTACAAGTATGACAACTGGTCATATTAAATCTATCTCTAAAGAAGAAGCTTTGTTTTGTCGAGATATAACAGTATGTTCTTGTCACTTATTTTAAAAAAATAACTTATTCTATCAATTATTCTGATTCATTATCACTTACATGGTTGATGAACATTCTTCTCAAATTAAGTAGCTGAATTGTTTATTTCGAATAATGATTGAATTAATTCCGGAATGTTAAACCTTCATAACTAAATAAAAAAACACCTAATGTTCGATAGGTAAAGTCACATTTCAATTCTTACTTTAATTTTTATAAAATAAGTTTGCTTATCTAAACACATTTTATCTTTCCTGGAATAAAATGAGCAAATTTAAGAAACAGTTAAATTATGATGGGATATTTAGTTTGATTCAACATATAACATTGAATAAAAGGTTAAAAAGTGAAGTTTGTGAGGCCAGACTATAATTTATGGACGAACCAATCATGTATAAGATAACAGGTCTCGGACTTTGACGCGAAATTCGCTCATTCATTCGGATAAATCGAGTTTCGGCATTATAGTTGATGTCAGTTCGTAATGAAAACCGTAAATCTAATTTCTAACCTTAATGATCAACTGTAAATCATAATTATTATTCCTCACATAGGTTTATGACCCTCGTTTGGTCCTGGTTATTAGGTGGACAATCTCAGGGTCAGTCTGGCGTCACTCAAAGGTCGTCCATAAATTATATTTTCACAGTTTATGATACTTCAATATTAAGTTGATCATGATGTCATTTAGTAATAAGTATATTTTACTGGTACATTAATACAACTTGTTCTGTACGAGAAAACGAGTCTTTGGAATCTATTATACATGTTCACATGTCATTTTGATTAGGTATCTTTTTCAACTTTCCTTTTAGTTATTAGTAATTATTCATCTTTCTGTTTGATGATCATATCTAGTTCATTAGTATTTCCCCTGTTCTTTTCTCTTCGTAATGTTACTGCTGAAAAAGGAATAATTTTAAAGATATACTTCCACTACTATTCCTACTAGTAGTGATAACTTGATTTTGAAATCTGAGATTATTAGAAGACTATCCTGTGAAGTATCCTTTAGACTTATTGTTTTACTGGCTGTCTAGAATGACCTAATGGTAATGAAAAGAATTTGAAGGAAAAGTAATGAGATTAAACTATCTTGATCTCATAGAATATAGATGAGTACTTAATATTTCTAAAATCCCATTCAATTAGTTCACATCTGCTTAAATATTTTAAACTCTCTACGAGACAAATTTATTATTTGAAAGGTTATTATTAAGTGCTGTGATGAATGTTAGATTGGAAGTCACAACTCATAGATTGATTTTGATTGAACAATCATTGAAAATCAAAGAGTAAAGAACAGCTGCTTTTTCCTAGTATAAAACTGCCCAATCAAAGTCACACCGCGGATCAAATCCACGGTCGAGTGTTTAATTTTCCGACGACCGATCTGGCATCCAATAATTCCAGTCAGTTTACGATATTTCGCGACCACCATTCATTATCATTATCAATATTTGTTTCACGCTCGAAGTAGTTAATTTCCGCTAACCACAGCTTTTCAGTGCTTCCTGGTTTTATCTAATTACTTGACCAAAATCAGTTTATAATGTGAATATTTGTATTTTAATATAATTCATATAAAGTGTTATGTCCCGATAAGCATAATGAATGGTAACTTTTAGGATCCACTTATGGACCAATGCTATTCGTATATTTTTATCGTATAATTGTTAAATAACTAAACTATACATATTCATGTCCCTCTTATTACGAGCTTTATTTTGACCTATGAGCAATCATTCTACGATTTACCATTCTTGAATTATGCCCTGTCTATTAGTTACTATCTCCCACATTCACAGCCACTTTTGGCTATTTTAGGGTACGATGTGGTCTGTATGGTTGGTATATAAACCCTGTATGTTTAAAATAAACAATTCATTTCGCAGAGGCTGAGGTTGGTGTTCTGGACTTAACAGGTTGGGCTAGGCAGGAAACAAGATCGGTAAGTACTATAGACTGCTCGTACGGGTTTTATGCGTCACTGGTTCTATCGATAATTCACTACTCTCTTATTGGCGGTATCGTTACGTTATACAATAACAGGGGACATAGGTCACAAGTTATAACACAAAGGCTTTATATATTACATCTTAATACGTCTACATACTACCTAACAAAAACTATCAGTTACAGGTTGACATCTTGTGATAATGAAACATCACTAATCAAAAGTACTATTGTATTGTAAATGAAGCACTTGATAGTCGATTTCAACTTATAATTAGATAACAACTATATATTTTATTTGTTTAAATTCTAACAGTTAAAGTGATACCTTTTAAATGTACATTATCTTTTTACTGAATGCTGAAAAATAATGATAATCATAATGTACAATACAAAATAAACTAGCAAAATGCAATGGATCAGTTATTAGTATCAATTCGTATGAATGCTAGTTATGTAAAAGAAAATTTTCAAATTAAATGGCATTGTGAAACAGGATTAGTAGATCATATTAATTTGATCACGAAAGAATATAAATTATCTCGTCAATTAATAGTAAGTTGTTGTGTGTTATTGTTGTTGTTGTTTTGATTAAACTATATTTTTAAGATCATCTGAAGAAGTCCAGACAAGTTAGCTGGACGAATTGTTGGAATTATTTAAATTTCAATCGCTGAGATTATTTCTATCCGAAGTTTGTGCTGATGATGTCGTTCAGAAGAACGATAAAAGCTTCACGATCAAACCATCCATCTCATAGAACAAAACTCCATCAAAATTATTTCAAATATAATTTTCACATATAATGACTTCTCTATACGGTGGAGCCCAATTTTTTTCAAAGTATTCGTTTTAATATTGATGAAGATTCGTATATATTTTTAAGGTTTCTTTTATTTTCATGATATTTTGTTTAGAAGAAGGTAATGATGATATAGAGAAACAATCATAAATGACAAAGTTTTTGCTATGTTCTAAATAGTCTCCCTTAATTGTCTTCACAATAGATCATACTAAGTAAATAATGGTAAACGTACATTTCATATAATCCTGGATGAGACTATTGATTTCAACTCTAATAATTTTGTAAAACATTTGTCCATCATTAACCAGGGTTTTTTTTCCAGTGTTACGCAGAATTCTTCAACTAGCTTAGTGAAACTCATGAACTTGGGTATATATATATACATAATAGAGAGGAAAAAGAAAACAAATTGTCCATCTGAAAATAAAACATATGATTTACTTGAATTTACTGGTCAACTACTTTTAAGGGGGTATCTTAGGTGAATTAACTAATGTTATGAATAGATAATGATAGGAAGTTACTTAATTAGATATTACCAATTAAGGATATTGGTTGGTGATTTAAACAAATGATTACTTGAGGTTTTGATTTGTTTCAATTTCGGCTTTATATAAAATCATTGAGTATTTGATTTTGTTGAGCCAACAAGTATAAATGAACCATTCGTTTTTCCATCGAGATTATTGCTCAGCTAAAAGTGTATATAAAAAGTTATCTTATTGACAAGGAATAATATTTTGTAATGATAGGTTAAGTGGTATCTTCCTATGGCTTAGTGATGTATAAATTACCACTGCGATTCATCTTATTTATTATAAATTCTCCTTGCTCAGTGTCAGCCATCTGTTATTGGCGTATTAACACAGTTGTTTATATCATAACATGGAAGGTTACCAGACACCATTGAATGCTTTTAGAACCATTTAATCTAACAGGTACAAATAACTATCAATGTTAAGCCAGTTATAAGCTTGGACTTCTATTTTTTCAGGTTAATAATTCCTTGGAACCATCATGAGAAGTTGAACACAATAAAAAAAATGACTAGGAATGATAAATGAACGACGCTTTTTGATTGTAAATCTGTCACAGAAACACAGCACATATTCACAGTCTACTGTTATCGCGCAACAACAAATAAGTAAAACTAGGGAATGAAAGAAGTTACGAAACTGAATTTTTTTCACTTAATCGATACTTGGTTTCTAACAGAATATATTTCAGCAAGTTGAACACGTTATTAAGGGATCGAAACTGTTGTACATTATTAGTCCCATCACTTATTTACAAAATATTTAACCAAGTTATGGTCATGAATAACATAGAAGATAATAAATGGTTACTCACGAATGAAAATATAATCCATAAAGCAAGAAGTAATCCTCCATTTCTACCGTTGTATCATCTACAATCTCGGGATTTTACCAAGAAAGGGAGTTAGTGAACAGTAACACCCAGTGTAATTTCCATGAATTTGTAAATTGTGGTTAGTTACTTGAATCGCACTTCTTCAGTAAACGATATATTCAGAGTCATCTTGACATAGTCGTTATGAAATGCCTATGACGACTTATTCGCCTGTAATATTCATCCAAGATTATATCAGTGTATTAAAAAGTTCTTTCTAAATTAACGTAAAATACAGTGATTCAAAGTGGGTTGGATAATGAGATTTTGAAACAAATACCGAGGTCATAAATTTATAGCTACACTAGTACAAATGTTAATGTTTTTAATTGATACCAATCTACACTTGATCAAATATTAACTTTTCAGCCTATTCGATTATGCATTCTTGGTCCACCTGCAAGTGGTAAGACAACACTGGCTAAAAAGCTTTGTGAATATTATAAATTGCCGCATATACATATTAAACAAGTCATCGATGAAGCTATAGCTAATCTAGTAAGTTGAATAGTTATTTTACTCCTGCTTGAGACTGTTTTTTTTCCCGACTCAACTGACTAAAGTACGTAAAGTTACATCTGACGGATTTGCCGATCTATCAAATAAACGGTAGGGGAAAAACGTTGAAAATGTATTGAATCAAGTGAAGATAATCTTAGAAAAAGTAACGAAAGCAGGATTATTTTCTACCAATATTCTAGGAGAATGGTTATTCCCCCAGCTTTAATAAAATCTGGTTATCAATCAGTTATAATTAACGTAGAACAATGCATAACTTAGTGTTGGACGAAGTGGCCAAGGCAAATTAGTAAAACGAGGTGCAGTTAAGATGAATAGAAAAGCAGTCAAAATAGCTGTAGTACCATTAATATTCAGAAAAACTTAACACCGGTAGTATGGTTCTAAAAGGTATGATGAAAAAGATATGTCTGAAGGAATACTAAAACCTGAGATAAAGAGGACATGGATCTGAGCAGCTATGATTTTGTTTACTTTGCTACACAATATCTTCAGTCACTAATCGTAGTTATCGATTGAACTCCAACTAAATAGTCTGGATCTACCATCACGGTTCAGTTCACCGATCAATAAATTTGTGGTCATTTTTTTCCGCCTTTAGGTTTCTGATAACCTAATTTTACTCTACTCAGCATCGGATTTCGCAGACATTGGTGGTTATCACAAGTAACACATCCCCACCACGTCATTAGATGAAGATTTACTGCTCCATTAACATGTATGCCATCTTTATCCGGTATCCTACGCTAAATCTCAGCTTTACTTACTTGGTTGTTCCATAAATTACTCTAAATGCTTCGAAGACAATTACAATTAAATACTTCTAATCCATGAATGTCCTAGACTTCTGAAGGAAGCATTTCACAGTCATAAACAGAGGAAACTGCTGTACAATACACCCACCCTTCAATCGGCAAACAGATACGTCACTTACCCTATGAAATAAGTGGCCAAAAGTCAACCGATCTTTCTGAACCCGTGTTGAGATTCCGTCTTATACCAAACCGCTAGGATTAACGAGTAATACACTTCACCACTCACTTCCTATGTTTAATACAGGCGAGTTTTTTTGTATAATATGACGATCGACTTCGGAATTTCTGAGGTCAGTAAGTTGACATTATAATTGGTCAAACGCATTATGTTACATGGGAAACATTTCAAAAGTTGTATTGAAGATCTGAAAATCTTGTAGATTTAGTACTACCGACGAATCAACACAAAATAGTTTATTATTTTCTGTCAAATGAAATAACATAGGCTGAATTCATTTAGAAAATAAATTCTACCAAATGTTAGAAGTAACACACTGAACCGTATCGATATCTTTGCTACCTACACGTTCATAAACATAGATTAGCCGTCAAACAACAGTGTGTTATTGCTAATTTCAATCTATATACATAGTTACGGATACAGTTGGCTAATATTTAGCTTTTAAATGCAGATGGCTAAAAAATACCAGGTGGTTTCTAATAGTCACTTATTTTATTTACTTTGAAATTAATAGATGCACTAATATAAATCAAATTACAACAATCGACAATGTAGTTCCAAGTTAACCTAACAATACAATAAATAGAAAGGTGGGTGTAAGTTAGAAGCAACAAATATCAAAATTGTTCAGTTCAGAGTAACACTACTGAAATAACTGAAAGTTATCAGTCCGCAACTAACAAAATTGTAGTTTCCTGAATACAACCTTGTAGTGTCAGTCATTATTTTAAGCTCATATATCTTATTCTACCTTTCGGACATTCCATTCTACTCATTCTACTTGAGTCATATTTTGACCTTGTCAATTATTCGCTTATCAGTCTTGACTGTTTTTATATGAGCGTACATCCCATTAATCACATGTCTGTAGCTTTATTTTGTCTGACTATAAATATTGAGTAACGCTTGACAAAGATGGAGTTGACTTCCCAGCCATCTTCCCTGCATGTCATTTTGCTTTGCTCTGTTTCATTCGCTTCGTATACAAAATATATGTATTCACAAGTCAATTCTCGTTGTTCGACTTATTTAATTCCATTATTGACTAACGTGATTTAAGTCGACGATGATATACGGGAATAGGTGACAGCAAACATCCATACGATCTAAACAGGAGTCAGATCCACGGGCCACTAAAACCTCATCATAGTAAAAATTCAAAACAATTTTCGAAAAGCAGATACACCACAATACTATAAGCAATATTTATCTGTTATCATAATTGCCAATAGATTATCAGAAGTATCATTTCAAGATAATAAGTTATCATCATATAAATAGGTTGTAATATTTAATCTGAGGTTCGTATTACTACTACTACTAGGACAAAACAGCTATCTAGTACTTGCTGGTTTTCAGTAACATCCTTACTAAGGTGAATCCGTGACTAATGTCATTTGCAAATTAAACCAATAGGCACAAAATCCCTTTATCAATAGTATAGTTGTGCGCTCACTAGTAAAATAATATTCTTTGATTGTATTTATCATAAATCTCGTGATTAATATACATTTGGCATAATTGTTTTTCGATACAAACGATAGAAAAAACGTGTTCAAATGATTGAAGAAGCTCAAAGTGATCAAAACCAAATGCTTAATGAAAATGAATATCCAGGCAGTGAAGATTCTGAGTTCTTAGAAGCTATTCAACAAAACATGACTGAAAATAACGGTCGACTTGGTTTAGAATATGTAACAACGTAAGTAGTTTATTTTTTAATCAGTAATTATAACAATGAAACCAGATCACATAGCTTTTCTAATTGTACAATTTTCTACTTGAAATAAATGTCTATTAAAATAGGGAAGCTATGAAAACTACTTATGAGGGTTTGTATTTTTCTGTTGTTGATGTTAAGGACTGAAACTAATTATAGGTGTCATTACCAAGGTTTGATTTGATAATTTCGAATAAATTGAGCATTGGGTTGATTGTTATAAATAAAAATAATATATTTGTAATATCCCAATGAGTAGGAAATTGGATTTTTCTGACGTTTCGTGGCTTAGTGTAAGTCACTTCTTCAGAGAATAAATAACCAAATTAAATTAATCCAAGTTTAAATAGTA
Organism: Schistosoma mattheei; assembly: GCA_944470405.2. NCBI lineage: Eukaryota > Metazoa > Platyhelminthes > Trematoda > Strigeidida > Schistosomatidae > Schistosoma > Schistosoma mattheei. Next base: position 81,186,358 of record OX103943.1, read on the forward strand.
CAACGGAACAATGCATTGCATAGAAGCTATTCAACAAAACATGACTGAAAATAACGGTCGACTTGGTTTAGAATATGTAACAACAACAATGCATTGCATTGTTCCGTTGTACTATTTAAACTTGGATTAATTTAATTTGGTTATTTATTCTCTGAAGAAGTGACTTACACTAAGCCACGAAACGTCAGAAAAATCCAATTTCCTACTCATTGGGATATTACAAATATATTATTTTTATTTGAAACTAATTATTTCCTATGGGCATATTTGCATCCCAAATGGATTGGCTTGGTGTTAGTGTTTAATCATAAGATTTGACTAAGACAGTGACTAGCAAATACGATTCATACTGATCACACAAACTAGTGACCACTTGAAATCAGTAGCTCGGTTGATAACGAGTTGGTCTTTGAAATGAAAGATACTGGATTTGAGTATCAATATGAACACCAACGCCAAAATGTAGGTACATTTAACTGATGAATCCTACTTGGGACATGCCCGTCCTAAATCCCACCAATAGCCACTAACTAATTTTGATAGAAACCGTGAAGAATATTCAATTTGAAGTTTGATTTTATTACAGACTGGGATCAAATGAAAAAGAAAGAGTTAAACTATCAGAGAATGGCTAGGACCAAACAGCTGTACAATCCCTTCTAGATGTCAATGTCTGTCGTCCAGATAAAAATAATCTTCGGTGTAAGCTATTTTGAAAACTGAACCATCTCCATCAATTGCCTATCGTAATAATGATTTTTTTCTCGCTAGTGATTAATCGACAAAAATTGATGCTATGAAGTACTTGATTATGGGATTAGTGGAATAAAAGATTTACGCTCATAAACAAGAGACTTTAAGGTCCAGAGTTCAGTTCCGCTGAGGTAAATGGCCTGATTTGATGTGGAGATCTAAAATAAGACGGGAATATAGATCAATTATCCCTTGGCTTCCAAAGGTTATTTACTTGTAGAATGTTCGGGGAGAAAAATACATACAAATTACCCGTGGGAGATTCTTCACAGACTACACCAGTAGACTTCACATAGCAGTTTTCAGAAGAACCCAGTAATCCATTTTCATCCCAATTGAGATTTATCAGCAGAATACACCTGCATCTAGGCGTTGATACTCATACAATTCATAATATATTTTATACATGTTAAATAATCTGATAAGTATCATGCCTCTGAAATTTCGTGAATAACATCCGAGCATTTGAATCGATGAGTTTTCGACATAGACAAACCTGACTTACTAGTGGAGAAAACCACACCTTATCGGTTGAAAACATGCATTGGTAATAAGTTTGTCTACATACGAGGAATTTAATCGATCAATATGTAGTGTGTAAATAATTCATAAGTTGCCAGACTAAGTCACCATTATAATCTAAAAAGCTCTTTATAATGATAAAATTACATAAACTCTTGTTATTTAGATTATTTCAAGAAAAACTCAACTCTAAGCCATGTCAAAATCAAGGATACATAATTGATGGATATCCGAAATCAAAAAAGCAAGCAGCCTCGTTGTTTTCTCGTAAGTTCCGTAAAAATAACATAACAATTAATAATAAACATATTTTCCGTTCTATCCCAATGAATAAAAAAATTGTATTTCTGGTGTTTCGTGACTTAATTTAAGTCACTTCTTCAAAGTAAATAAATAACCGAATCAAATCAACACAAGTTTAAATAGTAATAATTGTCATTATTATATTACAACTATGGTTACCGTTGACGTAAAATAGAAATTCGAATCGAATAAATAACCAAATTGTTCAATGATCATGATGTTTGTGTCATTATTACTAAGGGCCTGACAAGTCCTAAATAAAAAAACATGTCCGTTCTGGTTTCTAGAGATAGCTATAATACGTTTATTTTTAGGAAATTATGTGAAAGACTAGTTAGTCAACTTAAAAAAGGGACGGAAACTTACTATAGAAGATCCAATATGCTATAGAATACTACTTATTTTTGTGATGTTACCCTTTTTAGTCTGAATGCTTTAGTCATATTACATTCACTGTACTTTTTTAGGCTAATTTATCAACATAAATTTCAGTATAAACTATTGATATTGCTTTATAAGTAGTTAACAGCTTGGTTTGTTGCGGTAGAATCTGATTGGTTTCTGTTCGGCAATAAATATCTTGTCACTGTATGCAATGAAGTATGTGGATGGTTATAGTATTTTCTTAATATCTCTGTAGATTTCTGAGTGACCTCAGTGCTAAGCTTCAAAAAAACCTATCTATTCTTAAAAATCCTCCTAAGATATCACAACGAAACTAGGAGAAAACGTCCCCTTTCCAGAAATATTACTAGCAAGTAGTGTAATTGCAAAAAATATTTCATTTATCAATTATTTTAACTAAAATTAGGTTTTTCTATAGAACCTATCAAGCTGAAAAGTTGAACACTAATAGGCTATTAAGTTTTAAATCAGGAGTGAATACATTTCCCCCTTCCACTGCCACTGATCATGGTTCATATTAACCAAAGTTTCCAACCATATATTACAATTATTATGTTGATCCATCAACCAGTTCATTATCTCAAACTAGTAAGCTGAGAAGTACGTAAAAAGAATACTGAAATGATCCCTGTGGACAAACCTCAAGTGCGCTATACCTTCAACGAAAATTTCTGACTGGTAGATGATGGGATATTCAGGAAAATATCCCAAAAATTATTCTAAGTCTAACGCTATCCTTGGACTTGAGATGGTGTCATTTTCCTATTGGTCAATACTTATTTAACGTGTCGCTTTCCTGTTGGCCAATATTGTACAATGTTATTTTCTATTTTATGGTACGATGTGGTCTGCTTGATTAGTATATAAACAGAGTGTGCTTGAAATATGACGATTCATATCTCAGAGGCTGAGACTTGTGTTCTGGACTCAACTGGCTGGGCTAGACAGGGAAGCGGGACCAATCAGACTCCTAGGCCGTTCTTACGTGTTTGCGCGTCTTTGGTCCGATCGATAATTCGCTGTCCTCTAATCTTCTGCCGTCACAGTTGTAGCAGTAGAACAGTAAATTACATTCAGAATGACATGCAACTATCCATTTTAGACTTGAATTTTACTAAAGGTTTGACAGAAAGTGAAGAAAGAAATAGAATTACATCAAGGTCTACAAGGAGAAAAATGTGAAAAGTATAGAATAAGTAATAAGTAGTGAATTTTTTTCGAAATATAGATCGAATAAAATGACGAATTTAATCGAAATTATTTGTAACACTGAATTATGCACTGATGGATTCCATCAAGTACTATGATCTGTGCGAGATTTAGACCTGACGGTGGAGAAGATTTGTAGCTCAGATGAATGATTTTGATGGCATTTTGTTCTCTGAGTTGGATGGTTTGGCCGTGGAGCTTTCATCGTTCGAATACTTCATTTCTATCTGAAGTTTGTGCTGACGATGTCGTTCAGAAGAATGATAAAAGCTCCAAGACCAAATCATCCAGCTCAGAGAACAAAACTCCATCAAAATTCAAACCTGGTATTAATAAACTCTGAGAGTCAAGTCTTAAATTCATTGATACGTTATTGATCTATGAAACTCGTATCTTCTAACCGTTTATTTCAAATGTTTAATTTTTTATTTAATATTTCGTGGAAGCCTATTTCGTTAGCCAATTAGTTACTTTAATGACTCCGACAGCATATGGTTATTGAAATGTTTTTCACCTCACGAATAATTCTATTCTTCTCATAAGAAATCGTGACTTTCAGTACATATAACTTCGATACTAATGCCACTGTAACTATACGTCTCATATGTGCTTGTATGTCTACGCTTATTATACTTGTATCCTTATCGCACTATGCACTGTCTTTTTTGAGTTATATTACCGCTCATAATGAGTAGTCTTTTAAGTAAGACAGTGGGCACTAAAAGTTTATCCACAGTTTTAGTGACTTTATTTTTCCTTAAAATATATTTCAGCTAGTGGGGGTAGTGGGGATGGCGAAGAAGACGAAGGAGAACAAGAGAATGAAGAAGAGGAGGAAGAAGGAATTAAAGCAATAGATACAAGCGATTTTACACAATCAGCTAATGAATTGTTTAAAAGTCAATACTTACAATCTGAAAAAGAAGCAGACGATGTAACTAAAGAATTAGGATTATTATCAACTCAACCAATACCGATGCAATTACCTAAAGGATTACTTCCTGCATATGTATTTGAACTTCAAGCAACTGATAACTTTTTAAGAGATCGTATTATGAATATGCCAGAATATAAAGTACATGGGACACATTATACTGAATCGGGTTTCTGGCGACGTTTAAATGAATATCGTACTAATCAAATAGGAATAAATCCAGCTTTATCACCTACTTTAAATATTCCTGGATCTCCAGGTTCTGAACCTGAAGTTGGACAAGTTGATTTAAATTCATTAAGTCCATTAGCTTCAGCAAGTATTTACGAAAATTCTGTAAGAGCTTATTTTGATTCCAAAGGAATTCTTCAAATCCCAGTCAATATAATGACTGATGAAAGTGAAGTGAGTAACAATAATAATGGAAGTTTTCGTTTGATTAAAACATATCTTTCTAAAAAGCGTTATACAAATTCTAAATCCATTAAATTTGATAAATGGGTAAACTATCAGATATCTTTGAAACTAAGTTTAAACTTAAGGAAGACCTGATCACATTTGTATTTCTCTTAGGGTATACTCTTAATTATAAATCTTCATTCGTACATACTGTAGTTTATCATGGGTAATTTTAAGAGCTAGAAAACTATTTACATGGCTGGTAGCTAAACAATCTGAATTATTTAGTTGTACATATGCTAGCTGACTTAATTAACATAATTTTAAAAAGCTCTCATTTATGTTACTTACTTGCTTACGCCTGCTACTCCCAGTGGAGCATAGGCCACCGACCAGCATTCTCCAACCCACTCTGTCCTGGGCCTTCTTTTCTAGTTCCATCCAACTCTTGTTCATTTTTCTCATGTCTATCTCCATTTCTCGGCGTAATGTGTTCTTTGGTCTTCCTCTTTTCTTTGGCCTTCAGGATTTCATGTGAGGGCTTGTCTTGTGACACAGTTGGTTGCTTTCCTCAATGTGTGTCCTATCCACTTCCAGCGCTTCTTCCTGATTTCTTCCTCTGCTGGGATCTGGTTTGTTTTCTCCCACAGTACGTTGTTGCTAATAGTGTCTGGTCAACGTATCCGAAGTATTTTGCGTAGACAACTGTTAATAAACACCTGTATTTTCTGGATGATGGCTTTCGTAGTTCTCCAGGTTTCCGCCCCATACAGTAGAACTGTCTTGACATTTGTATTGAAAATCCTGACCTTGGTGTTGGTTGACATTTGTTTTAAGCTCCAGATGTTCTTCAGTTGTAAATATACTGCTCATTTATGTTGTATTTGATCAATTAAAGGATGTAATTTATAACTTATATTTGAAATCATAAGCTGATACTTTTTTACGACACTAAGTCATAAATCAAAAGATGAAAATTCCAATCATCATAATTAGACAAGTGAAAAGCATAATCACTTTTTACCCAGCTGATTGCAATGGAAATCAAACGATCAGTTCCACTTTATTAGACAAGAACATAAAATACTAAATAATTAGAGTAAATCTATAATGATTTACTGCGAATTTAGTCAGTTTGAATAAATAAAGGAAGAATTCCTAGTCATAAATATGCTTGGAAAATCAAATTGTTCCAGTCTTTCCATGATAATATACTGATAATAAAGTTATAGATGATATTACATAGTATAACTTCTTCAAACTCTAATGTTTCCGATTACTGTTTATACTCTTACTACCTCTACCACTACGGAATTTGAGTCGACAACTGCATCTCTGCGACAAGTCGAACTGATATACGTACGTACGAAGTTCTACGTCGTTACTGACTGACTGATATCAGTGAAAAAAAGTGAACTCACAGATTAACTCATTTATTGAAGAAATAGATTTTTAAAAATTGCTGAGATTAATATAATTTACGTGACAGTTTTGAACTCATTGTAGTGTGTTTTTTGGATTTGTGTCTTTATATATTTGAAATTGAGGAAAGTCGTTTTTCGCAGTGCCGGACACCAACCAGTGCATAATGATTTCTGTGTACACTTCTATAATGTTTCGAATTATTTGAATTATACTACGAACTAAGAGTCCCAGAAATAACGCAATTGAATCAAGAAGTACTAGATAAGCACAAACCAATTTACTGTATTAGAATTCGAAATCAAACATTCAACAAGTACAAAGAAATCATCAGTTCATTAAAACACCACAACTTCACTTGGCAAGATGATTCATATTACTTTGATTTGTATTTTTAAATAAAAATAGGAGTTGGAACAAAACATTTAAAAAACTAGTTTATTTTATTGGTCCACCACGTAATTATGGTTTATCTGATGAAGAAATTGAAAAGCAGCGATTAATTGTGGAAAAGCAACGTATTGAATTTGAAAGAGCAGAGGAGGAAAGATTAAAACAAGAAATTGAAACTGCAGAAGCTGAACGTAATCGACGTATAAAAGAATGGGTAAGATGTAGAGTTTTTTTTTAAATAAAACGCTCCTTACATGTTTATATCTGTGGCAGATGCAGAAGATATGTGTAGATTGCAAGTATTTGATAATAGGTCGTTAGGATGTTTTATGCATACTCAATCACTACCTACTACGACGTTCTCTGTTGACTGGTATAGAAGCCGGTATAAAAAATCAGAACAATACGTTCCTAGATGAAAATGTTTGAAGTAACAAAATTCTGTGTCAGTTGACACTCGATTCGTGTATCAACTCAATAAATAACCCAAAATATAGGATGATTTAGAATACAAAGATACTTATTATTTTTTGTATGAAAAAGATCGATAGAAATAGGAAAGAACTAAAGGGTTCACAAACATGGCATTGGTAACTACTGAGTGATCAACTAAATTTGCATATCGCAATCATACAGTAGGTGGGTCTCAAACCAAATATCTCACTGGCAAAATTCGTGTGACACGCATCAGAACCATATAGAGGCATCTGCTCCCTCAAATATGCCCTGCTAACGATTGCCAATTATTACGAAACCTAGGTTCAGGATTTTCTGATAACTATCTCCAAACACTTGGTATAAGAATGGACAAACGTATTTACGAAGTACAGCTACCAAAATTTGATTCATGTGTCAAGTCCCCAACATCTAGCTGCAACTGCCTCGCAGACTCAAAATCGCCTATGTCTACCACTTCCAAGCAAAAACTTCTGATTTATCATTAAGGATCAATAACATTCCAGGTGACTATCAACATGACACGTTAGATTTATGCTATATCTCCAAGTTTCATAATAATTTCAGCCCTAGTCTGTGAAACAATATCAAGTGATATAATGATACGCCTAAATTAAACTGGGAGTTTCGATGACGTAAACAAATTCTGCAATACATATTAAAGATGTATTGTGCGGTTATTTCCTTCTTGAATTCTCTATAAGAATAAGTGGTCTAGTTCTGAAAAAATGCATCATCTTCGTCTGTTCTGTCGGCAAGTTTTTCATGCAAAAGGTATAAAGTATCCCGTGATTTTGTAAGCTCTATGCCAATTATTGCAGTAGTGTTAATAGGCTTTATCAGAAGTTATTAAAAAAACTTGCGGTAGTTCGCTCCATCCTACTCTACAGGTGTGAAACCTTAGTATATACTGTTGAACACTTTTATATGACGCTATAAAGGCTGATTTGATATCAACCCTATGATGCAATTAGTCTTGAATGTAATCGTTCTATACAGAAATTCCAAATTTACATTTGAATTTTTGTAAATAAGAAGGGAGGACTCAATAAAAGTAAAATAATCTGTCACTTAACGCTACACAAAGAATACTGTACACGCTAAACGATTTATCAACAGTACGCCGATCCGCCAAAGAACAAATGACAAGGAAAATTCAGCACAGCACATGAATAGATAGATACTTTCATATGTATACTGATACATTTATATGCAACTGGAACTTTCATAGAACTATCAACTTATCTTCGTTTTTTCCCCTTTAGAAAGAAAAACAGGAAGCTTTGGAAAAAGAAGAAGAAGACCTATTAAACAAAGAAGCAGAACCATTAAGGGCTTATTTAAGAAAGCATATTATGCCAGTATTAGCAAAAGGATTAACTGAATGTGTTCGTAAACGTCCAGATGATCCGCTGGATTTTCTAGTAAGTATTTATTAAATGGAATTAGTGGTATTTAAACTTGATATATTTTTAATGTACAAGCATCGTCATAATAGGATATTTTACTTGACCTTACAATTAAACTTAAAGAAAACTACGAAAATTTAGTCAGAATGAGTTCAGTACTCCCTAGAATACTTTACTTAACTCATAATATATTGAAATCATGAGTCAATTGATGCGAGACCACCATGGAAAACCTGGAAGCACTGGACGGCCGTCCCGTCCTAGTATGGGACTCCTCAGCAGTGCGCATCCACGATCCCGCACCCCGCGAGATTCGAACCCAGGACCTGTCAGTCTCGCGCCAGGCGCGATTTCAATCAAAAACTTAACGATCTCCACAACCCCTAAACTGATCATAATATATTGTAAGTTAAGGGTTAGATAACACTTCATCATGTGTGGTGTTACAAAATACCCTCATATAAAACTTAGTGATCGACAGGAAATCCTGGAATTAGGATTCGTGCCATTTAGTACTTGCCAGTAAAAGGTTCCTGCAATCTTGAAGGAACTGGTATTCCCTTCATGGACCCAATCCTATGTCATCTAGCTTCACAGTCCGAGGTATTACCATTGAGTTGTTTCCGTCACAGATGACCTCCTGCAGAGCTACGATAAAAGGGACTAAGCAAACACAATATTGACCACTATGCAGTAGTCAATTTATTACAAATATCTATCCTAAAGTAGGTTCATCGCGACTTGAACAACTCACTGGCAAGGTTTCAGACTGTGAAGCTGGGTTAAACAAGGGGAAATATTTCAGGGTGTATCAGTTCCCTTAAGATTACAAGTACATCTTGCTAACAAGTGCTAAATAGCGCAAAACCTAGACCCAGAGTTCTTTTATCTACTTTCACCTACAATACTTTATATTACATTAACATCAGCAAAACAAGAACTTTGGAAAAATATGTTTAGAACACATATAAAGTCCTTTGTTCAGTTTAATCAAGCATAATATCATCAAGTTTATATCAAACTGAAAAAGTTTCTGCATTCGTTAACTGTTGTCATTGGAATTCTTTGTTGATTATTCAAAATGTCTACAGAATAGCGTAAATTATAATTTGGCAACAAGGGCGACAATCACTGACAAAACCTTTGACGGATGCAGATTCATTTCAATTGCTGCGCCAATGAAACGAAACAAACACATTTACATATGATGCTCTATATATGATTGATAGCATGAGTAGCTTAACAGAGGAATAATGAAAACGAGGGAAATTTGCCTAAACTTGAAACAGTGAGATTAGACGCTTTTTACGTGGTAGCAATAATTTGATTTTTCCAGAAAGAACTATTAAATGTGCAAGACAGGTTAGGATTTCTTGTAAAAGATTATCAAGGTCTGACTTTATAATTTCAAATAAATTAAGCATTAGGTATTTCTATGATACACATGATTTCTACAAACATTTTCAGTAATACTCGTACCATTATCTCAGCTTTATCTACGACTGGAATTTTTTCTAAATACCCAATTAAGTTTAATCAGCTGTAACTAAGATCGGTTGATGGGATATTAAAATTACAACTAGGGAGGTCTTGTTTTGGAGTTTTATGATTGGAACTTTAATCCTCAAACAGTAAGACATTACAATACTTAGATGCCAATCTGTTGTATCATGGCCTACTGTAGCATTTTGACTAGGTTAGTGCCGTTTTCTTCCAGACTTAATTTTTCCCATGTTTTCGATGTGAAGAACAGTTTGAACAGCAACACACTAACATGAAAACCTTGTTCTAAATTACATATCACATTTTTTTACACTACTAAACCGGAGATTAGTAGTGCTTTGAAATCTACTGTACAAATAATTCTTCAAACACAAACTAAATTTACAATTAATAAATATTGAGAGGAAACAAGTGATTGATGTACATTCATATAAGAAATATAGCAGCATAAAATAAAATAAGTGGGGTCGCGAATAATAATACGAATAACCAAAATGATTGATTATATAATTAATCGACATGACTAGAATAAAATCAATCCAATAGGGGGAAGTCAGTTGGTCGTACAGCGGTTATTTGGTCATCGATTTGATTCCAAAACAAACAGTCCACGACTACTCCTTAATAGTTAATCATCACAACAATGTTGATCCACTTTGTCAAATAGTATAGAATCAAGATTCAATTGCGAAAATGACGAGGATAGTCTATTTCGAATAATCAACAAGCTTATGATACCCAAACTAGAGATAAAAGAACTCAACACTTAGAAAAACCAAGGAGTTAATCGATCCCCAATTATCAGGCAGACAAACAAAACGTAGATTCTTCAAGAGCTGTGATAAACATCCAGATGTACACCAAATAAGGCATCAGTGATTAGTAACAACAACAAGTGAGGTCGTTTGGTGACAATTACTGATTAAAATTGAACTTACTTTGAGTAGTGATTGTACCAAGCATTTATGTAAAGAGAAGGAAGTCAGAGTTAACTTTGAGGAATTAATTCCAACTACTTCATAACGAAGTTTGAAATGTAGAAGACTGGATGGCAATTTAATGATCTAAAGGTTAAGCGCTCGCATACACTATCTTCCCTTAAACTAAGAGATTAAAATCGCTTCATATCTTTCTTTCTTCCTGTACTATGTCCTTATTGCAATCTTTCTTTTATATATTACCACCTCTGAATTAACTACTTTTACGAATCCGGTGTTCATCTTGTTGTGTTAATGAGGTATGGCAACTTGGACCGATGCATATATGTGCCTGGTCCTACGTTGTAGCTGACTGACAAGCGCTCTCACAGACCTGAAGGGCCTACGTTCGACTCTCAGTGGGGCCAAGGATGTATACTACTGAAGGGTCTCATCCTAGAACGAAACTTGTTTAGTGATTCCTGATTTTTAATAACTGCCTAACATAATTTAGTTTGTGTTGGGGACGATAGATCCCCAAAACTCAAATTTTGTAATTTACTTATCGATTAAATGTGCAGATAGGTCAATTGATGAACTATCGATTAAATGTACAAATAGGTCAATTGATGAACTATCGATTAAATGTTCAAATAGCAGTCAATTGTTGATTAATGTTCAAAAATCTTCCATGACAATATCGATTGTAAATATTTGTATAAATACGCTTGACTTGTGTGCTTGATCTGATGGACTTGTTATCTGCTGTTTGTCTGTAGAATACACTTTCTACACCTTACCCAGACTTTTTGATCGAGTTAGCAGAGTTGGGGACAACGGACCAGAATAGACTATTGAGTCTCTGAATCCTTGATCCGATCGATAAGTCACTGTCATATAATCGGCGTCCCTTTGAGGCATAACAATTGGCGACGGGGTAAAAAAAACAATCCAAAGTCAGCCTTCAGCATCCAGATTTGTCATCAGTGTCCTTCAGCAACATTGGTCATTAATCAAACAGTAATTTTCATTACCGGTGCTGAATAAAAAAAATGACTCTCCCTTCCGATCGAGTACAGCTGCTATTTGAAAGACAGTTGGAGTTTTTAGTCAAATTACGCACGCAGCTGTTAAATCACTCATGCTTTGGAGATGCAACGGAAGTGGATGGATTGATCTCTCAACTGCACACAGAGCTGGAAAATGATTGCAGCCCCAATGAATCCCCGATAAACCGTATTTCAAACGGTACAACAGTCACTCAAGATTCGCCCAGTGGTCCAGTCCTCTCCATTCCAGAAACATGCCCGGTAATGGACTCAAACTCCATTATCCCCAAAACAGCATGTGCAGACGGTGACTTATCCAGCTCACAAACACACTCCCTGGTAAATGCTCATAGAATTGTCGCAATAACCACCCATGAAACAGAAAACAAATCGAGCAGTACACTGAATACAACTGCTTCAAATGGTTCTCATCAGTCTGCGACAGATGTTTTTGACAAATCTTATTATCAAGATTCTCTTTTACCAGAAAATATGTCAGATGCATCAAATGATGATCAAAAACTTAATACAATTTTGATAGATGCTAATTACCTTGATGATTCATTATCTACAAATAAGATTCCAAATAAATTTGGTCACAATATTTCAGAAGAATTAAACTTCGAACACCTCATATCAAGTGTCGTTCAGCCTCAAGACTTAGTCACTTTCAGTCAATTCTCTGTTCAGTGCGATAAATATGTCTTAAATAAATTCAAGTTAATTATAACGTGGGCATATGAGGATCCAACACTGTTTCGTGGGGGAGGATGGACCTGGAAAACTTAAAATCCGGATATCAACTCCGGATCTTCTAAAAAGGGGAGGAGTGTTGGGGACGATAGATCCCCAAAACTCAAATTTTGTAATTTACTTATCGATTAAATGTGCAGATAGGTCAATTGATGAACTATCGATTAAATGTACAAATAGGTCAATTGATGAACTATCGATTAAATGTTCAAATAGCAGTCAATTGTTGATTAATGTTCAAAAATCTTCCATGACAATATCGATTGTAAATATTTGTATAAATACGCTTGATTTGTGTGCTTGACTTGACTTGTTATCTGCTGTTTGTCTGTAGAATACACTTTCTACACCTTACCCAGACTTTTTGATCGAGTTAGCAGAGTTGGGGACAACGGACCAGAATAGACTATTGAGTCTCTGAATCCTTGATCCGATCGATAAGTCACTGTCATATAATCGGCAGTCCCTTTGAGGCATAACAGTTTGTGACATACAAAATAAAATATTACATAACCCTCGGTTTTTCCGGCTGACATCGATAAGGTAAATTTACCGCAACCATATAATTTAACCATATGATAATCTATTTTCTAATATGCGAATCATTGTCAACTTATTAATAGTGTGTCACTTTCAACTATCATAATTTATCATTTTATAATTCTATCTCATTTCAGAATTGCATCCCAACTTTATCAACTAAATTATGTTAAACTTTTGTTTTTAACCATATTCCTATTCATAAAATTAGGTAGTTTGGAGTTGATAAGGAGTCTTAAAATAGAATACACATTTTTTTTTATAATGTTACACCTAATCTGTTTAAAACTATCAAGGTAACCAAATCTATGGAAAAACTAACATTTCTTTTCTGATTTTTTCTTTAAATTTCAGGCTGAATATTTGTTTTACAATAATCCTCAAGTTGATTAAATTTTTTCAATATTCAATTAGATTGAATAAATAAACAAAATTACATCTCATGGAAATGAATAAATAAAATTAAAAGAAATTTAAAGACAAATGACCAACATTTACTTAAAAAGAAAGGAGAACTTAACCATATAAGTACAAAACTTAAAATCTAAATCATTTTTATACTTTATGGTTATAACTGTAATGTTCTTTTGTCAGTAACTTTTACTAATAAACTTCTCAAAGTCATGATAGAAATTATATTCATTATGGACTCTCAATAATGAATACTTAATAACAGAATTTTACAAACACTTGGATGTAATTATTATTGCTAACTAATAATCTACAAGTTAATTTGTAAATAATTCTCATAATTTCCTGACTTTATATCTAGGTAACATATTATTCAGTGATGTCAGATCCTGTATTTTGAGTCGGTGCAAAAAGCTCATTATTCCCTGTTGGTTATACGTCTCATTATGCTATAATACTTGAGAGAAAAAACAAAACATTTTAAGCTACTTAAAATACTTTCGTTTATTCATCATGGCTTTTGTTTAGTGATTATTACACGGGAAACTTAAATTTCCATAGTTAGGATTTCAAGTAGTAGTGGTTTGTAGAGATTTAGTTAATTTCATTAGCGGAAGAACAGTGAAGAGCATGTACATACATTTATTCTTACAGATGTGGTGTTGTAAATGACACTCAGGTATCTGGATAGGCAACCTGATAGGGAAGTTGCTGGTGTGGGAGACAAGATTGATTTCAGTGCCTCGGTAAAGACCACATCTAGTGATGATGAATCATGATTATTAAGGGCCAAACGTACAACGTTTTAATATGAGTAGCAATACCATAATTGTGAAAATTAACCTCCCATGGGTTAAGGAAGTCAGGAAGTTTTCCATTCAGATTCTGCTACTAAAACAATACTGCTTGTTTTCTGGCAGTAACATTATCTAAGTAATGCTGAAAATTATTAGCCTATCTAAGCATAGTAGAGACTATCATTTGTTCGGGTGTTTTCGATGCGAACAGCGAATTCGGTGGCTCAGAGGTGTTTTATAAATTAGCTCTTATATCAACCATTCCATGATGAACTGAATGAAAACATATAAGAGAACAGTTGCTTTGCGATATGGATCTGTGAAACACTACTTCTTGGGTAAGGATTATGAACATTAAGTAACTTAATGTTTTTTGACTTTATCAAGTGGCAGATATATGGATCTAAGAAAATAATAAGATGCTCATGTTCCCAAGGTCCGATTGTGTGTTGAATGTTTTGGTGTCTCAATTCACACACTTCATGTTAGATAAATACATTAATACAACTGGTGTAAACCATGTTAGATTATAAATACTAAATGGACTGTTACAAAAACATTGCAGTTCAACAATATAAAGGGTTGTATTTTCAAAGCAAGAAAATTAATTACAACACTGTACACCAAAATAACGAATTTGGTCTATCGTTTCATTTCCCCAAGATTCTCTATTACGTCTTTATCGATCTACAAGACAAAAATAAATCGTTTGAACTTCATAGTCAGCAAGTAAAAGAATGAGGGCACCAAAACTTAGATTAAAGTGTTAAAAAAAATTTTGTTGGATAGGTTTTGTATAGATATGTTTAGTTCCAAAGTGGTATACATCAAAGATTGATCTCGGCTGCGGAACTATAAAACCAGTGGGGCTCACCAGCTGTTTCGCCTTGGTGTGGAACCCCTCAGTACTGCGCACCCACGATATTACCAGGGATCGAAATCAGAACTTTCAGAATTCTCAGTGAGCAACCTACCACTCGGTCAACTCCCAATGGTATGTATTTTTAACTCCAATCAATTCGTGATACAATGCAACAATCATCCGATGCCGTTGATGAGTACTGTTTTACTCCCGACATGTTTGAATTCCACCGGTCATAACTTTTCACCAATAATTCATAACTCCATCTCTAAACAAGTCACTAAAGGGTACGATTATAGTATAGGTCTTTCTCAATTGGTTTTCTACATTGCTCTAACTGAAAACAGTCAGTAAGGAATACCACCATTATATATAAACTCATAAATAACAATGAGCACCTGTCCTTGATGTGCATCGTCTGCGATGAGCTTAACCTAATGTAATTCATTTATCAAGTACTAGTTCGTTCGCTCTAACTTGAAATAGATTTTTAACGTGAGAAGTAGAAATAATGTTCGACTGGTGTACCCGAACTAGATGACAGAGGCATCTGAACTGTCTTAGTGGTTAAAAGTCGGATGATTTAACCACTAAGCTTGACAAATCCTAATGAAATTAATTTCTCATATGACTGAAAAAATTAACCGAATATAATGGTTTAGAATTCCTTGTAGGCAATAGTAAAAAGCATTAAGGGAAAGTAATAACCTCAACTATCATCACTTTTAAAATGACTACATAAGACTGATACTTTAAGCAGACATACCATTAGCTAAGAGAATAATCATCCCTTTTCATACTTTAGGTATCTATGTAAGAAAGATACTAAATTTCACGATATGAATAACCAGAAAGTTATCTGGTTGCATATTTACGACAGAACAAAACAACCTTCTATTTATCGGCGGCCTCTTTTTGTCTTTCCCCTTTAATCATAATCATTATTTCTGTTGATAAACTTATCATTTATATATTCTATTCAAATTCTTATCCTCCAACTGTTAACCGTCCGAACCCGAAAATTCCAATCCATGCATTTAACAGTGTATTCTAATTTCCAACAACTCAAATCTTTGTTAATTCAGGCAGCAAGGCTGTTGAACGAACGGGAATATGTAGTTCTGATATATATAATTATTAGAGCTGTATTACTGGAACCAAAGACAGCTAAGAATTTAAGCATGTAAACAAAATGAAAAATATACACTATAAGCATGAAAGAAATGACGAACAGAATAAGAAAAGTAACTCACTTCTGGCCATTTTTCTATTAATACATTAATTAGCTCGTCTTTTACATCTCCTTGAATTACAATTTCATCACCATTCCCCGTTACCGAACTACCGGTTGCAAATTTGTGACCAAATACTTTCGAAGCTGCTTTCAGATCAATCCCTTAATTATGAAAAAACAGGCCGATTGAGTTGTGTTTTAATTCGTCATAAAATTACTATTTCTTGATTGCTTTCGTCTTGATTGATAGTAAAGCATAAGGATCTATGGTTTCATTTAGTCACAGTCGATGCCTAATGATCGAAGTCGGCAGCGGAATATTGGTATTCTACCGTGAATAGTTGGATTTAACAGTACCATTAATAAATTGCAGTATATGGCATCATTTATTCACGAATCCAATATAGATTTTCAATCATTAAGGTTGGTAGTCAGGTCTTAATTTCCTTAGTGCTTGAGTAATGCAGAGGTTTGGCATCATGTGTTCGGGCACAGAGATGATAATGCAATCGATGTCACCATCTTGAAACACCACCTTCGGTGGCTTGGACATGTTCTACGAATGTCATCCCAGAGAATTCCACGTCGTGCATTATTTGCCGACTCTGGGACTGGTTGGAAGAAGCAGAGAGGTGGTCAGTGCATGACATGGTGTCGTGGTATGAAGGAAAGCTGCACAGGACTGGCTTGTGTTGGTCCTTCACGACTCCCTGGTTGGGGTCCGAGAGATGGTGCTACACAGTGGCTAGAGACGTTATCAGATATGGCTCAGAATAGAAGCCAGTGGTGATCCTGCTGTACCCTTCTTTTACTTTCTTCATAAAAGTGGTTATGTCTTCCTTAACTGAAAGATTTCTTCTGATTGTACCTTTCCGTTTCCCTCATTACTACTATTATTATTACTGTTATTATTATTACACTACTTTACACTTATCTATTTGTTATTGTTCTTTTTTCTCTTCGAATTCTCATTGTTTTGTGTGGCGCATATATATTGGCGCTCTCTTGTACCAATATTTATGTGTTCAAATAAAATAAAATAAAATAAAATGGTGCTTGAGTGATCTACGTAGTCTAAATCTTCTTATGGCTTGAGTTATAACTGACTTCTAACGAAACTCATTTTTCTGTCAATAACTCCTACTCAGGTTATTTCATTCGATAAAACATGTATTATTCTGTATAATGCCTTGTCTTTTAAATCAGTTCATTTGTAGGCTTTAGTTAGTAATACGATATTGTAAGTAGTTATCACGGCCACATCGTATTATCGTATTTCATCTCAGTCACCTAGTCAACAACGCAGAACTTCGTACGTACGTACATCGGTTCAAGTTGCCGTACCACATTAGCACAGAGATACAATTGTCGACTCAAATCCCATAGTGGAAGAGGTAACAAGAGTATAAGCAGTAATCGGAAACATTACGGTTTGAAGATGTTATTTAAGGAGTATAATCCAGTGAAATAAATTTGAAAAGACAAAAACATTCTATTTATTTTAACAACCGTTTTTTTAAATCATTAAACGCGAAACCACATTTCCGTCAAACTTAAGATGTAGTAACTTGGTGTACTTATGTCTTGAAACAAGTCGTATAAATGTTATTTATTTATTTAAAAACATAAACATTGGTACGATGAGGCACCAAATAGATATGCGCCATATGAGTCATCCGATTTGTGTGAGGGCTGTGATACTGCCCGGGTGCCCAAACCGAAGTAGGTGTTTTTCTTAGGGGGCCACACCCCGAGCCTTCGACCTAAAGATCTGATTCACAAGGCAGTAGAGCGACGTCAGGAGGTGCAGTTCCATGGTGGCCGGTGACCAACGATCGGTTAATACAACATTTGTTTTTTCACGATCCTGGATCCCATGTGCACCATTGGTTTGGAATAAGGGTTTTTCAAATCCCCTTGGTGGACTCTGTGTCCACCAACCCGGTTAAAGCACCGGACATTCGTTTTTCGTCCTCTCAATTTCGTAAGCAACACCCTCGCCGCGAGAAGGCAGTGAGTAGGACTTCCCTGGTAGTGGTTGTATACACGTGGCCATGTGAGAGCATTTCGAGAGAGCTGAATCTCCCCACTCTCAGCCGTACCAGGGCATTTGGGAGCAAAGTGAGAACCACTCCTGGGGTGAGAGTATGTGTAAATGACCAGGTAACTAGATTGGATAAGCAATTAGGCGCATAGTTAAACAAGTTCCAACTCAAAATGTAAAATTAGGAGGTACTATCAAGATCACGGAAACCAAAATATATGTACGTTTCAGACATGTAACTCAGTGGTTGAAAATGGGATATTTAAATCAGCCAGCAACAAATCAACTGTATTTTAATCACTCTTGCTGTACATCAGTGTACTGACCGACGATATTAACTCTTTCAATGAACAGGTAAATGGTAACAACTACACATAGTTTTTAAGTTTGTACTTGTTATATCCTGATGAGAATAATGAATGGTAACTTTTGCGATCCATCTATGGATAAATACTATACGTATATTTTTATTGTATTATTTTTAAGCTAAACGATGCATATTCATGTTCCTCTTATTATAAGCTTTATTTGTACTTACAAAACTATTATTATACGATTTACCATTCTTGAGTTATACCCAGTCTATCAATTACTATCTCCCACATTCACAACTACTTTTGGTTAAATCTTGTACAAATGTTATTTTCTATTTCATGATACGATGTGGTCTGTCTGATTAGTATATAAACCCAGTATATTTGAAATAAACAATTCATATCGCAGAGGCTGAGATTGGTGTTCTAAACTTAACAGGTTGGGCTAGGCAGGAAGCAAGACCGATAAGGACTCTAGACTGCTCGTACGGGTTTTATGCGTCATTGGTCCTATCGATAATTCATTGCTCTCTAATTGGTGGTAGCATTACGTTGTACATTTATAGGGACACAAACCCACAAGTTATAACAGTACTCATATGTTTACGCAAAATACCAGCTTACCTATTACAAGAATAGCACTATAGCCACGAAACTAAGAACGACAGTTTTGGAATACCTACTTATCCGTGACGTCAACGGCTAATTGACTGATGTTATTTCGAAAGACAAAAGAAAAATTAGAAGTACTAAAACCTGTGATTTTATTGCTAAGAAGTTTTGAATTATCATCGTAATTAATGAAAATGTGCTTTATGTTAGAGGTTATCAATTCACTTGATATTCACTAACCATTCAGGTACTCATTGATGTTAAATGGTTGTGTCCTAAGTAATTTTGCCTGACTGATTGTCTTACACTTCACCTAGACGAAAGTGTTTCATTTCACTAACTTTGATAACCTGAATATCTTATTCCTCCGAGTATCGTTTGATTTAGAAATTAACAACAGTTACGAAAAATTAGTTGAATTAGTCTCGACTTGTTTCAGCACCATTTGACCAGCATTGTACATTGTGTTTGTAATAGCTGAAATCACGATTGTAATACCATTATATATTATTCAGCATTGCTTTTTCAATGCACACATCGACAAAACCGAAATAAGAAACTGTTTAATTAAATACGAAATTAATGTTCGCGTCCGAAATACAAAGTCGATATACCCTCACAGATTTAATGGTTTACTCATATATGTGCACTTTAAAATATAAACATGAGCCTACCAAATGTGGACAATCCAGTGACACTAGTCGTATATTTTTTCTTGCCTCTGGAAGTTTTAAATACTGCTATTTGTTGTTTTACTGGCTTTTTAGGTCCTCCCTTTCCACCCCTAACTTGACGTCCTTTAGGCGTTGCCTCAGTTTGGTTTGAATCCACATCATCTTTAAATTAAATGTACGACAAAAATTGAGAACGTACCAGTATTAAGTCGTTCAAACTCTTCAGGTAAATTTTTCTCTAACCATGCTCGACATTTTTCAGGAAATGGTGAAAATTCACAATACTCCAGAGGCATAGTGCATTCTGTATGAAAGTATTTCGTGACCAAAAACACTAACCACCACAATACTTAATTGTTAAAGGATATTCAACATCAGGGTCCTGCCTCGCTCGCGGCATGTACTCATAGTTCTCAGTCATTACAGTTCCTGTTAAAATAAAATTATGAACTAATACAATAAAAAATACGAAATTAACGTATGGTATTAGTGCTTTTGATTTAGACGTTGTAAAAATTCGATTGATTGCCAGTCAAAAACGTAATTATCACTTTGAATTTTGAGCTAACTCCTGACGGAAAGAAACGTTCACCATAACTCTTCAAGAATTGCTTATGAATACTTAAAACTCCCATGTATTTGATTCGCAAGCACCAGTACATTAGTTTAAACATGCCAAACCTGTTTCGATTCGAACCACTGGATCTAGGTAGACAGATAAAGGATGGAACTCGTAAGAAAAACCTTCCTCTGGGATTTGGTAACAGAATTATTTAGCCAACACATAAACAACCAGGCCTACATCTTGCCTGGTTTACCTGAGTTTAAATTTAGTGGTAAGTTTATCTTAATGTTATAATTTAAATGTATTAGTCAAGCTAATGTCACATTGATTATTACGTACATAGATGTATTTTGCACTTATGAGCTCTAAAAGCTTGAAGATTATCAGGTTTATTGGTACTCCTCAACAAACTAATAATACGCCACCACCTGGAAATAACTAGTCATTCTTCACTGATATTTTTACTGGTTCATCCTCACACGTACCACTGATATTCCACATTAAAGTGAGCTCCTAAAACTGTTTCGGATGTTGAGTATATGAACCATTAAGCCAAATGAAAAATAAATTGTATTATAAGAGGCGATACTAGCTTATCGGAGAACCAATCATATTTAAAATAGAAGGACTCAGATCTTGGAGTGAAATTCATGCAACTATATGACAGAATAAAATGTTAGCATTACAGATCGTTAATTCGTGGCAAAAGCCGTAATTTTAATTTCTAACGTTTATTGTAAATCCTAATTTCTCTCAATAATTTACGGTCTTCATTCTACCCTAGTAAGTTGGTCAACACCCCCAAAATTAGTTACGCGTCACTCGAAGGTCGTCCATAAAATATGGTCTCACGCGAAAACGTGCTTAAATATGATATTACATGGTAAAATGTAGGTGAGGATCTAGGTTTTCTTCTAATACAGGCCAGCCAAACACCTAATAGCTTTACAAACTAGTCCCATGTCTTTACTTTCCCACTCAGGAGTCAACAGAATTTGTATCTTTACTACTAGTGTCTTAATGAAAACGATGGGCACAAACTTCATTTTAGCTGAGTAAAAATGCCTAGTAACAGCTAGTTGTGTTCCCTCTGATGCATGTCCACCTGCTGAAACTCATTTAACTAAAGCGCTTCTTACTCTTTGAGTTTTGCTTTATCCGAACGCATACAACTGTTGTAATATTGGCTAGACTTGGAGACTTGGGGGATATCGTTTAAGCCCGAAAACTCTGTATAGAGAGGTTATATAGACCATCACAACACATCTATTGGGTACACTTTACGTAATACACTCAAGAAACTTCAGAGAAATTTAGGGGACAAGCATACCATGTTAAGTTATATAACTTTGGGTTAGATTATGCAGTTTATGTCTAATTCACTTTAAGATGTCAACTTGCTGGTTCACATTAAATTGTTTTGAATATTTAAATGGTGAGGCGTCTTGATTCAGAGTCAGCATAAAACCAACCTTGAAATAGACACGCACACCAAAGACTTACAACCAAGCAGCAACACAACAGGCGAACACCGCGCCCGGACTAGGACGTAACTTCAAACCATAAGCTTTACATTAGAAAGTTAGCTAACAGCTTGTTCTTAGGGAACTGCTCCTAATTCCTATTTATGATGAAAACTTGGATTGAAATGATGATTTCTCGGTCATGTATTTGAAGGACTTGTAGTTTTTTACAGATTGATCCTGTAAAAGGTGGAGTTACCCAAGGTACAATCCTTGTCTTAAGCTGTTCCCCGTATTCTGACTATTTTATTCGTTGAGCTTAGTACAGATAGCCATAATGGCTTGTGAATATCCTATCGTTAACCCTGAATACAGAGTCCAAATGGTTCAAATGGTTGTGGACGGAATAGAAGAAGCATTCCCTAAACAGGCTCTCGTGTCTAGTAGCAGGGGATCACTAAAACCTCCAGGCAGGAACCTAGGTATATTAACGATAAAAGGGGAAACAGAAGTTGGTAAATTATTGTATGATAATATCCTTAGACCTCAAGAATGGATCAAATTGCCTTTTAAAGGACTCCTGGGAAGTCGCTTGGACTAGCTCGCTCGGCAGCGAATTCCAGCATTTGACAACTCTTAAGGAGTAGAAGTTGTGTCCACAGTCCGTTCTGCCTTGTTGTGTCCCCAATTTCTGGGTGTTACCTCTTAGCTTAGTACTGGGACTAAGCTTAAGTATGTGTTTAAGAAGACGTCCAGAAGTGTTAAGGATACTGTAAGCCTTCAGATGATTACCTTTATGACGCCTATACTCTAATGGGTAAAGGTCTAGTGAATGGAGGCGCTCTTCATAAGGTTTGAACTTGAGTCCTTGAACTGACTTCGTGGCTCACCGTTGGATACGCTCCAGAGTGTCCTTATCCTTTTGGAGTGAGGGAGGAAATACTACGTGGACTACTTTACACTTGAAGTGTTAAAGGTAATTCCGTTATCGTCTGCCCAACTTTGAATTCGAGTCAGATCCTCCTGAAGTGCTCGTATATCGTCTTGGTTGCGTATCTCTCTCCAACGTTTCACGTCATCTGCAAAAAGTAATAAGTCTGACGTTACTTGTTGAGGAAGATCACTTATATAGATCAAGGAGAGTAGGGGTCCTAGTACTGAGCCCCAGGGGACTCTTTCGTGCCTATAGGTAACCCTCGTGCTATTGACAGAAGAAACCAGACAAGTAGTGAATAGGTCTTTATTTCGATCTTTGCTCAGTCACAGTGGAGCGTGGGATTATCTGTTCAGACAAACAAAGGCTCTCAACATTCAATATAAGATAATAGGGAATATAACGCTTATAAAAAATAAGGAAGTGAATGAATACTTGAGCAATACCGTTTTGGCATATGCTTGGTTGTTTGGGGTCAATTCTTAACCAACCAACCTAAGCTGTTACATTAGCTTCCCCCTAGAATCGACTTCCGTAGGAACGTCGGTTCGATTAACCTATCTATCGAAAACACCTTAGTTCTATTTCTCATCCCAAGGGAAAATTATCAACTCGCTCACTATTTGACTTATAATCAGTGACGACTAACGCTGTCAGCTGTCAACGATAGTCCATGGATGTCTCTTCATTTACTAGCTTGTCATCTAAGCTGTTACAACTCCACTAGGACATTCCATAGCCGGAGATAAAGTGAAGTTAACCCTAACCTTAAATTGTCGATTTTTCAAATATGAAGTGAGCCAATCAATTAGAGGTGGTCAAATACCCAATCTCTTGAGCTTATTGATAAGACATATATGGTTGGCCCTATCAAAAGCTTTTGAGAAATCAAGGTAAATGATATCAACCTTCCACTTGCGATCAAGGATGCTTGTTCATCTGTCCACCCAGTCAGCAGGTTGGTTATACAAGAGTCACCCCTCCCGAAACCATGCTGTTGGGGTGAAAAGAAATTTAAGGACTGTAAATAGTCATTTATACCATCGCATATCAGGGACTCCATGATTTTTGAAGGTATAGAGAGAAGAGTCACCCGTCGGTAACTTGAAGGTCTGCTGCGTCGACCTCCTTTGAAAATTGGTGTGATGTGAGCCAGCTTCCAATTTTACGGTAGTTTGCCTCGGCTTATGGAGTGTGGGAACATTACGCTAAGTAGCGTTGCCAGGATTGAAGCTGCTTCCCTCAGTATAGCAGAATGAACCACATCTGGGCCGGGAGAAATGTCTTTTCTTAGGTGCTGCAGTTACCGGAACACCAAGTCAGCGCCCAGGTTTACTACGGAAAGTCCTGTACAGTTTCAGATGAAGCTGTCCTCAGTATAGTTAATAATAATATATATATATTTCTGCATGCGCAGGTACACGCCATTTTTACAGGCATGATCTACAAATTACAACACTTGTTGGTTCACAAAATGCTTCGCAACTTATTAAGTTTATAGTTGTTATAAAGTAGACCCGTAGGGCGCTTGCCGTAAACCGTGACCTTGAAGAGACACGTACTTCAAGTTTGTTCCAGACGTCAGAAGTTTCATAGCTGTGCCCTCAGAGCAAATTTCTGAAGAAGAAAAAAAGAGAAATGTCCGAGAGTATTGTTCAGCCAAAAGGTTAGCGGCGTCGCCGTCGTTATTAGTCGGGCCGTTAGGACCTAGCAGTTGCGAAACTCCAGTTTTGGCTTGACAAAGGAAGGCTGCATAACGGAATAGGCTTTTCAGATTAGAGACAAATTTATCCATAATCTTTGTCTGGTACTGAAGCCTGTCTTCTCCTATAGCCTTCGTGAATATGTTCCTTCTATGTTTGTATTTCTTGTACGCTCCATTGTTGTCAGTTCGTTTGTATTCTGCCCAACAGTGCCTTTTGCGGCTTCGCAGGCTTAGCAGCCAACTCAATGAATATCACTTGAAACGTAAGTTCGTTCAATTTCAGAGTTATACAAGGCTAACGAGGATTCGTTTGACTGGACGGATATATGACTCTATACTGCCCGTGTCAAAAAAGAGTCGTGGAATGATAACAGGGAGGTATATTATCGCTTCAGATTATGGAAATTCCTTCCGAAATCGTGAGTAAAGATAAACGACAATTGGATACACTTGTAGTGGCATTGGACAATAGCCACACAATCCACAAAGCTGTGAACACGAGACTACTCAGAAAATAGATATTCAATATTTAACGCGGAGAAATACCTAACAATGGAGAAGGCGCGAACAATGAATTGAATGGACTGGAGTTGATCGGATGGCATGGCTCGGCCATGCAGGCGTGGTCCATCTGAATGTTACTTATATCTTCTATTCATATTAAATATATTGTTCCTTCTCTAGCCTAACCTTGTTCTACATCATGTATTGGTAATTGATACGATACAGTGAGTTGGTGTAGTCGATGGTGTGACTTCCACGTAAGATCTTATAGATTAGGCAGTTATATCATGACAAATCTACAAATTTAGGATTAGGTCTATTATTAGAGCAGTACTAATATCATAGTAGACCATAATTCTACATTGGTGAGCCCAACTAAAGAAACGCAACCTATTATTGTTAATCCTTATTTCACCTTAACCTTCTCAATCGGTTTTTATTTTTGTAAACCCAGTATTCTAATAGTCCTTTGATTAATGGTCACATATATTATCGTAATGTTATATCTATTAGTTCACATAACTTACTAGCTCAATCGATAATAAAAGTTGATCATCTATATCAACTAATTAGCTTTGATGGTTCGTTAACAAGCTTTAATAGCATTTACATGCTTCAGCGACATAGACTTGTTTAAACATCAAGCTCTAGCAAATATGACCTGTAAATAACGCAAATATACATTGACTAACAATGCAACAAGGACTAAATAGTTATCTGGATCTAATATTCAGTGTTCCTTATCTTAACACCTCATCCTGTTTTAAACTATGCACTATCCTGTAATATCTTTTCTTCCGACCACTGCCTGCCTAATTTCATATTCTCGAGTTCCATTGCCAAACAACAAGGATGACACTTCTCCAAAAAATACGGTGAGTTCCAGCTATAAGTTTTCTGCAATCATAAGTTCATTTTAGATGGCTCATTCAATGGCACACACAATTATCTGGATTCATTCAGTTGTTCTGATCAGAGCGAGTCCCAAAAACCTCAACAGCATCAAGCACCCTGGAAGTGATTGCCATACTGCATGTTTTATTCTGGATACTTTTGGATCATTACTACTCCTCACGAATGGCGTTATATATGTCGTCCACTGAATAATCTAATTTTCAAAAAAACCCAGGCGAGTTCAACTATTTTACTTAATGATTTTTTTACTTAACATGTATATGTTTTCCGGTTCCTTTTGCTATATATTTGTAAGTGTCCCTAGGCTAAATGCAGTAACTTCTTATGGAATGTTTATAACGCATCATATTCCTGCCTGAAGTTTCACAAGCAGTCTAAACTTTAAAATTATTTTCTGGTCATGTTCATTATTTTTAAATCGTCATATACGTCAACAACCTGCATGTTAACCTGGCCCATACATACGTTACACTATATCTCCATGTCTTCTAAATTTAGAAATCATCTGGATCGCCTTTAACATTTATCAATAAACCCATCATAGTCGTTGTTGCTAATCGTATTTGGGTTTATGGATTGGTTTATCATATTAGCAGCCTAAAATGCGAACATAGTTTAGATAATAAGATTAAAAATTTAGGTACTATCAACTGCACTAGTAAAATAACTAAATCCCAGGTAGCTGTTGGCTAAACAAACGTTTAAAATCAAAACTCCGTAGCCTACTAGAATTAACACTAAACGAATATTTCTGAATTGAAATTTATAATTAAATTAGGCGTCTCGGATTCTTTAACGTTATAAATTTCTGATAATTTCGAATCACCTAAAGCAACAATACCTATTTTTCCACTGACTAATCCTCATCAACACTATAACTAGTTAAATAATAGTTTCAGGATATCGTCATAAAGCATTGTCATAACTTGACAATCACGTAATATGACTGATAAAATTAATGAAACTATTAACAAAATCGGTCAACAAATTGACTTATAATTACCATTAAATGGTGTTGTTTTCTTGGTATCTTCATCCATCACAGATGATTACAGTATGTTTCTCTATCAGTTGCTCATTCAGTAAATATCTCAAAACCTTGTCAGTCTAATTGATGGTTTAGCGACACAATCATGCATGCAAATAATCAGTATAAGCAGTCGAGCAAATCTCCTGCAAACTGAAAACATCAATGTCGAATTTACCCCAACACTGACTAAGGTTCAAGCCATTATCATAGACATGAGTTGGGAGTGTACTCCCCTGGTTACAACTTATGTTCTCCCTGATAATCACATGAGCATCACTCACTATTAATCATCTTGTAAAAACTTATTTAGCCAAATACATCTTGCAGCACCACATCACTTAGTAATATGACACATAGGCTTAACTGATTTCAATAACTTATAACCACTATATCTCAATTAAATCGTATTCCGCCTTATGATAAACTGCATACTTGCAACTAACTTGTATGCCCAATCAGCCAGCAAGTATAAATATAAATAAATAGTCTATCGCGGATCAGAACATTGAGTCTAGAGCATGTCTCTTACGAATACACTCATGTTTAACGATTTGTTCTTAGCTATCTGTCCAAAACTCATAATTATCACTTACGTATTTAAATTTTGTTTTGATAACCATTCATGTGTATTAGTAGTATTACTAAATTCTATCACGGTCAAGTAAAAATGAGGTTGAGAAAATCTCCCCGTAACTAAATAAACCGTATCAAACTAACTGGAACACTAGTTGGAATTGTTCTCCACGGTAATACTTTTGTTCCTTCAGTTAGCCTACTAATACAAATGCAATTGAAAATCAACTCATGGACAACTTACTAGCATGAACGTTATTTGATTTCATAATTTAAACCAAAACTAATACCAATATTAACATTTCTACAATATTCATTGCTTTAATATTTCTAAACACAAAATACTTACTACCTATACGTTAAGTTATTAACCAACGGCTATTAGCACGCATCGTTTTATTATTATTATTATTATTGTTATGCCATTCTTTATAGTTCAAATAATCTTCACCCAAATTTTCATTTTAAGCGTGTTAAGCATGAAGGCAGATATTTTAAAATTATTACATGTATTTCCCGACCAGATGCTGCCGCTTCTTTTTGATTTATCTTTCAGCTTACCAATACCCGGAGGATTCTTATTATCCTTGGTAACCTCCGGCGCGCGACGATCCCATCCAATTTGGTATCGAACCAACATCACGTTGATTCTGGTGGGAGAGTAGTGTAGTGGCATTGGACAATAGCCACACAATCCACAAAGCTGTGAACACGAGACTACTCAGAAAATAGATATTCAATATTTAACGCGGAGAAATACCTAACAATGGAGAAGGCGCGAACAATGAATTGAATGGACTGGAGTTGATCGGATGGCATGGGTCGGCCATGCAGGCGTGGTCCATCTGAATATTACCTTATATCTTCTATTCATATTAAATATATTGTTCCTTCTCTAGCCTAACCTTGTTCTACATCATGCATTGGTAATTGATACGATACAGTGAGTTGGTGCAGTCGATGGTGTGACTTCCACGTAAGATCTTATAGATTAGGCAGTTATATCATGACAAATTTACAAATTTAGGATTAGGTCTATTATTAGAGCAGTACTAATATCATAGTAGACCATAATTCTACACACTCACGTTATAAACTGAAACTACAAGATTCGACACCACTAGTAGAAAAGTTGACAGTAGATTTACAGACCGACTTGATATGTCTCTGTTTATCACAATTAAAGCATTTGACATGAAAAAATATATGAGTTACGTGGGTGAAATTCACCACAGCATGAGCATTTACCAAACCTGTGATCAACTGTGTAATCTGCCTTGCAATTATTTGATAAATCATTTTTCGCATTTCCACGAGAATGAGAACCATCGTTAAACAAGCATGAGATTGAATGATCCTGAGAGTATAGTTCATCACGATGCTGTGAGAAGTATTATAAATTTTCACTGACTGGAAATCAAGCTCATTGACTGCCTCATATGTAATGTATGCTTTTTCATTTCGGTTTCTGAATTAATTATCGTCATAAATTCGTATCATTTATCCCAGAAAACAACCCACCACGCAGATGCACTTGAAGTTGGTCATCAAAATCACACTTGACGGACTGTTTCTTCAATTAAAAAACAAACGTCTCCAACCTTTTGACGTCCTGATAAATCATTTCTGGAATTTTGTTCTTTCATAGCATTCGAAATTAATGCACTTCACATGATTGAGAAGTAGTTCATCGGGAATTGCGTAGGGAGGTGAAATGGGCTTGTCTAAGAATGCTAGCGATTTTAGTGAGCTTTAGTCACCATTCCCGATGGATGGGAAAAAAACGAACAACAACTTTATCATCCTTAATATCCTTCCTGCTCATACTCCAGATTTCAAACCTTTCTATGTAATCTTCGAAAGCTTCAGAGTTTGAATGTATATCCAGCTGTCCAATCACAGGCTCCATTGCAAAGCCAATGTAGTAATTAGAAGTATTTGAAACAATGTACTGACTCAGAATTCCCGAAACAGTGCAATTTAAAGCAAATAAAACTAGATGGGCACAAATGAACGTATTATATTTGGAATTCGAAATCAATGGGCCATCAAGCAAAAATTAATCAATATTTCGTACAAATGCCACTCTGGTTCGTGTCGTAGAAGCGCATAATATTTTGTCACTGTCCTGAGTGATACGAGTTATTTTAGCTTGTTCAGAAGACAAGATGGATCATGTATGTGTATGTTATTACTAGACACTACAATGTTTTCAAAACGGCTTCATCGAATTTCCCTCAGGTAGTTATCATTGCGAGGTTGATAGCATATTCATCCCCAAATCTTGTTGACGTCACGGAGAAGTTAGGTTAACTCTTGTCCGTCGATTATATCTAGGAATCCATAAATCTTTTATTTCGTGACTTTTAGGTCTAAATATAATATTGCATAAACTAAATAAGAATCAGAAACCAAACTCATTTACGACTACCTCAAAGCCACTCAAACCACGAGACGGAAGTGAAACGGTCCGGAGACACATTTGGAAAATGGTCGATGAGTTGAGCAATATGTTAAAGATCCAACAGGTACTCGGAGTTTGACAACGCCTTTACGCGAAACACCATACCAACAGCACACCAAACTGGCTAAATCAGAAGTCGGAAATAGAGGGGTTTGAAGACATATTTGGAAATCTGTTGATATGCCCAGAAGCGTTTGTCCTAAACTAACTAGTAGTTGAAAGGGATGTGTAGCACGATGTACATGAAAATCAGGAGTATTCGAATTATAGTATGAACTAAGAATCCCAGAAATATCGTAATCGGATTAAGAAGTACTAGATAACCACAAACGAATTTACTGTATTTAGAATTCGAAATCAAGCATTCAACAAGTACAAAGGAATCATTATTTCATTCAAACACCACAATGTACGCGCTTGAGATCTGGTGAGGATATGTGACCGATAGCCTTCAGCTAGGGTGTGTCCAGTAAAACTACTGAGGTGAGTATTATTGGCGGAGACATTCGCAATTATTTATTTTGAGGATTTATATACCGCTGCAATGTAAATCAGACTGACCATTTGTTGAAGGAGATGAGCTGAAGGGCGCACTCGAACGTGGAGTGACGTGGATGCCAAAACTCACCGCATGCAATTCAAATTTGAGGATAGGGTAAAACAGATCACAGTTCTTTCCCAACGTAGTCTGAAGTCCAAAAACCAAGATCAAACCGTCTACGCCTGGAGTCTCGTTTCTCGAACAGAGTAGTGAATTACTGGAATTCTCTACCAGGACGTGTAATATCAACACCTTCTGTTAATATATTAAAAAAGAGATTAGAACTTTACCGTATTCCAAACTACAGGGATAAATACAGGTCGACAGATATTCTACCCTTATGACTGAAGACTTACTTACTTACTTACGCCTGCTACTCCCAATGGAGCATAGGCCGCTGACCAGCATTCTCCAACCCACTCTGTCCTGGGCCTTCTTTTCTAGTTCCATCCAATTCTTGTTCATTTTTCTCATGTCTATTTCCATTTCTCGGCGTAATGTGTTCTTTGGTCTTTCTCTTTTCCTTTGGCCTTCAGGATTTCATGTGAGGGCTTGTCTTGTGACGCAGTTCGGTGCTTTCCTCAATGTGTGTCCTATCCACTTCCAGCGCTTCTTCCTGATTTCTTCCTCCGCTGGGATCTGGTTTGTTCTCTCCCACAGTACGTTGTTGCTAATAGTGTCCGGCCAACGGATCCGAAGTATTTTGCGTAGACAACTGTTATTAAACACCTGTATTTTCTGGATGATGGCTTTCGTAGTTCTCCAGGTTTCCGCCCCATACAGTAGAACTGTCTTGACATTTGTATTGAAAATCCTGACCTTGGTGTTGGTTGACAGTTGCTTTGAGTTCCAGATGTTCCTCAGTTGTAAATATGCCGCTCTTGCTTTGCCGATCCGCGCCTTCACATCTGCATCAGATCCACCCTGTTCATCAATGATGCTGCCTAAATATGTAAAGGTTTTTACATCTTCCAAATCTTCCCCGTCAATTGTGATTGGATTGGTGCATTCTGTGTTGTATCGAAGAATCCTGCTTTTCTCTTTGTGTATATTGGGACCTACTGCTGCTGAGGCTGCTGCTACACTGTTCGTCTTCTCCTGCATTTGTTGTTGCGTTTGGGATAGAACGGCCAGATGATCTGCGAAGTCTAGATCGTCCAACTGCATCCTAGGTGTCCATTGTATCCCGTGCTTCCCTTCATATGTTGACGTCTTCATGATCCAGTCGATCACCAGGAAAAAGAGAAAGGGTGAGAGTAAGCAACCTTGCCTGACACCGGTCTTTACCTCTAACGAGTTTGTCAACTGTCCTCCATGCACAATTTTGCAGTGTAATCCATCATAGGAATTCCGTATGATATCGACTATCTTCTGAGGCACGCCGTAGTGTCGAAGAAGTTTCCATAGTGTTGTTCTGTCCACGCTATCAAATGCCTTTTCGTAGTCAATGAAGTTGATGTAGAGTGATGAATTCCATTCAATTGATTGTTCCACAATGATCCGTAGAGTTGCGATTTGGTCTGTACACGATCTATCCTTACGGAATCCTGCCTGTTGGTCGCGAAGTTGGGCGTCTACGCAGTCCTTCATCCTGTTTACCAATACCCTGTTGAAGACTTTTCCTGGTATTGAGAGAAGAGTGATGCCCCTGTAGTTATCGCAGTTGCTGAGATCGCCTTTCTTCGGTATTTTGATCAGTAGTCCTTCTTTCCAGTCTTTTGGTACTTGTTCCTCATCCCAAATCTTATTGAAGAGAATGTGGAGTATCCTTGCAGTTGCCGCTACGTCTGCTTTTAGTGCCTCTGCTGGGATGTTGTCTGGTCCTGCTGCTTTGCCACTCTTGATTTGTCTGATGGCCATGCTGATTTCTTCAATTGTTGGTGGGCCAACATAGATTGGGAGGTCCGTGGGTACTGCTTCGATGTTGGGTGGGTTCAGTGGAGCTGGTCGATTCAAGAGTTCTTTGAAGTGTTCTACCCACCTTTTTTGTTGCTCTTCAATGTTGGTGATTACCTCGCCTTCCTTGCTTTTCACTGGTCGTTCTGGTTTGCGGCGATTTCCAGAGAGTTTCTTTGTGGTGTCATACAGTTGTCTCATGTTTCCTTCTCTTGCAGCCTTTTCCGCCGTCATTGCTAAATCTTCAACATATTTACGTTTGTCGGTTCGGATGCTCCTCTTCACTTGTTTGTTTACTTCTGTGTATTCAGCTTGTTCCTTGGCTTTTTCTGCTCTTGTTCGACTGGTATTGATTGCTGCTTTCTTGCTCCTCCTTTCTTGAATCTTATCCAGTGTATCAACAGTGATCCGTTTCTTGTGATGGTGCTTCTTGTGACCCAGGACCTCATGACATGTTGAAGTGGTTGCCTCTTTGATCCCCTTCCAGTTGCTCTCCACAGTAGTTCCTTCTCCATTGAGTAGATCATGAAAGGCCTGGAACTTGTTGCTGAGGTCTATCTTGAATTTGTTGAGTTTGTTAGTATCCTGAAGAAAGGCCGTATTGAACTCTTGTGATATTGTCCGCCCCGTTGTCCAGTGCTTCCTGAGTTTCAATTTCATCTTGGCGATCAGCAAGTGATGATCTGATGCAATATCAGCTCCTCTCTTTGTTCTCACGTCCTCTATAGTCCTCCTGAACGTTTTGTTGATGCAAATATGGTCGACATGATTTTGCGTGGTGTGATTTGGTGAAGTCCATGTGGTTTTGTGTATGTGTTTATGTGGGAATATGGTGCCGCCTATGACCAGTTTATAGAAGGCACATAAGTTTGCAAATCTCTCACCATTTTCGTTTCTTTCTCCTAGTCCGTGTCGTCCCATGATGTCTTCATATCCAGTGTTGTCCGTTCCAACCTTGACGTTGAAATCTCCCATCAGAATAGTCAGGTCCTTTGTTGGGCACTTCTCGATGATTGACTGCAGTCTATTGTAGAATTGATCTTTAGCTTCTTCATTGTAATCGTTGGTAGGCTCATAGCATTGGATGATGTTCATTGAAATACCCTCTTTCTTTGTTTTGAACGAGGCTTTGATGATCCTCGGTCCATGAGATTCCCATCCTATAAGCGCATTTTGCGCTTGTTTGGACAGCATCAATGCAACTCCTTGTGTATGTGGTGCATTTTCATCTTCAAGGCCGGAGTATAACAAGAGCTCTCCTGTAGTTAGTCGTTGTTGTCCAACTTGTGTTTAATGTGTTTCACTGATCCCAAGTACCTCTAGGTTGTATCTTCTCATTTCTGCAGCAATTTGGAAGGCTCTCCCGGTGTCCCACATTGTACGAACATTCCATGTGCCTAAATAAATGGTTGCTCTGGTTGTCAGAAGGGGCATTGGCCTCGTAACTTCCGAAGGGATTCGGCTTTCATCATGAGGCGTCATAATTCTTCTAAATGAAGACCTTCTGACTCCCAGGGCAGGGTTTAGAAGGTTTGAATAATTCTTTCTGGTTAGCGTTTTTTTAGCGAGTTAGTTTTCTACGGGATGGGGACGCTAACCCCATGCCCAACCCTCCTCCTTTATCCGGGCTTGGGACCGGCAGTAGCCCCCGGAGGGACTCCAGGCGGAGTTGAAGACTGAAGACAGGTCAGGATATTCATCATTGAAAAAGGGTGCGTTCCTTGAACATTTCGTAACGGTATGCATGATCTGTTAAGTCGTGGCTATTCGCTTGTGTTCAGTAATACAGGCCATGCAGTCAGCAGAACTGAAAAGGGCCCGAACTCTTTTTGGAGATAATAATGGGTATTTAATACAAACCGGTCCTGAAAGCTCCCTCAAATAATCAGTTTCGTATGAATTCATGTAAAGCTGACTACTTGTCTCTGTAGTAAAGGAAGTTACTATACAGTATTATTTTAAAGCGGAAATATCGTTGCTCTTTATTTCTGACCTTTATCTACTCACTCCTTGGGTTTTTGTGTAACGTTGTTTCTGTAGCGGCCCAATCTCCCTAAATATATCAAATATATATCCTCAATATTGGGGAAAATTCTATCACTTTGGGTAAATACCTATAATATGTTTTTGAAAAATGAGTCTAATAACCTAAAAATTTCCTTCG
Source organism: Schistosoma mattheei (assembly GCA_944470405.2). Lineage (NCBI taxonomy): Eukaryota > Metazoa > Platyhelminthes > Trematoda > Strigeidida > Schistosomatidae > Schistosoma > Schistosoma mattheei. The sequence continues at coordinate 81,221,027 of OX103943.1, forward strand.
GTCTAAAGGAAACTGCGGTTCTTTTTAGGAATACACTGAAATCGGAAGGTTAGTCGGCTAAACTAACTGCTTTGAGTTTCGATTCTATGACCGTCTTAATGTGAAGCTTGTGTCACTGCTGATTGTTGTCGATTACTTTTGGTTTTAAGTGTAATTGCATTTCATGCGTTTGTTGGATTTTCGACACACCTTTGTAGTCCTCACACGCTACTCTGCATGTTCATTTGGTACACAAAGTACCTTCTGCGTAGAAGCGAATCGACACACTCACCGTTCATTTTGTTGAGGCCAGTGGAATTGACAGTGACAATTCCAGGAAGGTTTGAAGGATCTCCTTCAGAAGTTAAGTTCATTTTGGTGACACTATTCGTCTAGCACAAGACTACTACTAACACCTATCCCAGTGAGATGTAGGATTCGGATGACCGATGCGCCAGTTCGTCAAGTTATAGCACTAAGAGCAATCGGAATTACTATAGAATGTTATGATTTTGGGTAAAAATGTCTTTCAAAATTTAGTCAGTCAGACATCAAAATATCGTTAAGAAATATTAACGATATAGGATTTGAACTTTACCCCACTTTTGGTTAATCTTATCAATATCTTTATTTAATCCTATTTTTACTGGTTTTTTACCGTTACGTCTGTTTGTCAGAATTTTCGGTAGTACTGATCATAGTATAGATATTAAGGAGCTTGAAATCAGTCTGGATTGCCAGTTTCCAAATTGTTAATAAACTTTAGCGGGTTGTCGTATTCTTGCGTTATCTACCAGGCCTTGGGTAATGGGACTTTATACTTGGTGACTACAAACCTGTAGGGTATCAACAATAATTTTCATAGCTGTGTAATATTATTATTCATCTAAATTTTATTTATTGCACAGATATGTGTGGTTTTCGAGTTGTATGCTTATGTTTCCCAGCAGTTAAGTTGATAACTCATAATCTGATCGCAAAGCACATCTTTCGTCAGTCAGTCAGTAACAACGTAGAACTTCGTACGTACGTACATCAGTTCGAGTTGCCACACCACATTAGCACAGAGATGCAGTTGTCGATTCAAATCCCGTAGTGGTAGAGGTAATAAGAGTATAAGCAGTAATCGGGAAGATTAGGGTTTGGAGATGTTATTTAAAGAGTATAATCCAGTGAAAGAAATTTGGAAAGAGGAAAAAAGGGACATGAAGAATTCAGAAGATTAGAATTTGGGAGAACACAGAGAGTGGATGCACCTGCGCCATTGCAAACGATTTTGAGCCATGTCATTCAGGGTCTCTAACCATCGGTTGCTGTCATCTCGCGGTCCCCAACCAGGTAGTCTACACCTACCAACATGACTCAGTTCACTTGTCAGTGACTTCATGGACTTGTGCCATGTTTTGGTTTGGCCGCCCCTAGCTTTCTTCCAACCTACTCCTATACCACTGAACATAGCACGTCGAGGCAGTCGGTCGTTGGGCATACGTAACACGTGTCCCAGCCATCTCAACTGATGAAGTTTCACTACTTCATCAATTGATTTGCCATCCTTACCTAGTACCCGTTTCCTAACAACTGTGTTACTTACTCGATGGTCCCATGATATATGAGCAATGTTTCGAAGACACCTATGATCAAATACTAGTAACCTACGAATATCCTCTACTCTTACCGGCCATGTTTCACTGCCATAAAGTAGGACGGAACGAACTGCTGCGCAGTAAACACGTCCTTTGGTTGATAGACGGATATCTCGCCTACGCCATAAATGACGCAAGTTGGCAAAAGCTAGTCGAGCCTTCTGTATCCGTGCTGAGATTTCGTCACACACTAAACCACAAGGGCTGATGAGACTTCCAAGATAAGTGAAGCGGTCGACACACTCAACTACTTCACTCCCTATCACTAGTTCGGGTGTCGATGTAACCCAATCCTGAAGCAACATTTTGCATTTCGAGGGAGAGAATCGCATCCCGAACATGCTTGCATTGTTGCTTAGAGTGGTCAGAAGACTCTGCATTTTGTCAGTGTCTTCACCAAATAAAACTATGTCATCAGCATATTCTAAGTCAACAAGTGAACCTCCTGGTAGAAGTTCAACCCCTGTAAATTTAGATGAGGAGAGTGTTATCTCTAAAAGTACGTCAATGACAAAGTTGAACAAGAATGGGGAGAGTGGACAGCCCTGACGAACACCACTTGAGGTGATCAATTCTGATGACAGTTCGCCATAAGCTCTCACTCGACCAGTTGTGTTCGAGTAGAGAGCCTTTATAAGGTTAATGTACTTCTTTGGTACTCCTTTCAGTGACAAACACTGCCATAGAACCTCACGATCAATCGAGTCGAATGCCGCCTTAAGGTCGAGAAATACTACCATTGTGGGGCGTCTGAATGTGTGTCTGTGTTCTAGAACCTGACGTAGTGTGAATATCTGATCTATACAACCACGTCCAGGTCGAAAACCAGCCTGGTTTTCTCTAGTCTGCTCTTCACGAGCTTTAGTTAGGCGTCGAAGTATTATTGAAGCTAATATTTTAGACACTATATTAGTCAAACTGATTCCTCTGTGATTGTCACAAGAGGACTTTTGTCCTTTCTTAAAAACTGGCACAATCAGTGATTGAGACCAGTCAGATGGGATTACGTCCAGTTCCCAAATTCTACCTAAGACCTCGGTTAATCTCATTGCTAATACTGGACCACCATCCTTAAAAATCTCAGGAGTAAACCTGTCAGGGCCTGCTGCTCTCCCTCGTTTCAGATTTCCTATGGCTTTTTCAACTTCGTAAAGGGACGGAGGACCTACATTAACTTGCCATTCAGGTTGACTGGAGATCGTGGGAAACCGAAGTGTGGCTGAAGGCCAGTTGAACTGATCCCTAAAGTGTTCTGCCCATCGATCCAATCTCCTGGATTGAGAATGAATAATATGTCCATCTTTCTCTGAGATTGTTTCGCTAACGGTCGGGTTCCTAATTCCGGTTTCCTTAACGAGTCTGAACAATTGTCTGCTATTACCTATTGCCGCTGCCTTTTCCATCTCTCTTGCTTTCGCTACCCACCACTGTTCGCGATCATTGCGTAGACTTCTTGTCAGCTTGCGCTTAAGCTGACTCCGCTCTTCATTATGTTCAGAGCCAGGTGGAATGAGTTTCCGAGCATCTATCAGTGCGATAGATGCTGCTGAGATCCAGTGTTGCTCCCTAACCTTCTGGTTTACCTTACTAGCAGATATCACTGCTGTTTCCACAGCTTTTCGGATATCATTCCATGCTGCATCGGGGTGGGCATCACATACATGGCTGCCTAACTGTTTTCCTAGTTGTTCCTGAAATATACTCTTAGCTTGACTATCATTAAGTAGGCCCTAAGAGGTTTCCTTGCAGCGTCTTTCCTACGTCCAGTAAGACGCAAGCAAATACGCGCTCGCACTAGAGCATGATCTGAATCTAGGCATGTGCTCCAGAATGAGCGACAGTCTTCTATCGAGCCCCTCCATCGGTGGCTGATAGCGATGTGATCTATTTGGGTCCAACGTTGGGACGAATTAGGGGGTCGCCATGTTAAAAGATGTTTTTCCTTATGCTTAAAGTTAGTATTTGCAAGGAACAGGCGGTTATCTGAGCATAGCTGCAACAGACGGTCGCCATTATCTGTTCTTTGAGCCACGACACCATAAGATCCACCTAGGTGTCTTTCCCTATCGCTTAGTTTACCTACTTGAGCATTAAAGTCACCGGCCACTATTACTACATCCGAGCGCCTAGCTTTTCGGAGAAGGTCCGAAAGCTTTCTGTAAAACTCATCTTTTACATCATCTGAGCTGCAGTCAGTGGGAGAATAGGCAGAGACGACGAAGAGGCAACGACGAGTGTCCCTATCTTTCCGGATTCTTACTGTTCCGTTCAGTCGGACAGCGCACAAACGACTGTCTACTGGGATCCACTCTAAGAGAGCTAGTTCTGCCCTAGGACTCAATGCTATACCTACGCCGGCGAGGCCACGGGAAGCAGAATCAGGGCTTCCAGATACACGAAGCGTAAATCGAGTCGGTTCTTTATTTTGGCATGGTGAGGTCAAATGAATGACGCTACTTGGATCCTGTATGCGCGTTTCGGAGACGCAGCACACATCGATGGCGCGAGATTCTAAAGTTTTAGCTAAGGAAGCCTGCTGTCCTATTTGGCAAAGTGTTCGTACGTTAAAAGCTCCTACGTGTAGTTTAGAGCGTGGTTTCAGGAGACCAGGAATGGCGTTCCACGTACTCGAATCGTTTGCCCTAGCGGTGCGAGGTGATAAAGAGACGTGAGGAGGGTTAGTCGGGAGGATAAGAGAAGTATTAGGAGGTGTAGGAAGGATTTGAATGTGACCACCTTGGTCTCTTGTGCTGTTACGGGTATGAGGGCTGATGTCACTTCCCGGCTGCCCACACCGTGGAAGGGTATTTCTTGAGGAACCTGAAAAGGAAATTGGATTAGTGTTGGTCTTGACGACCTGGGAGCGTGACCGCAGAGCCCAAGGGACAACTGCTTGAGGCCGGTCGCGCACGGCCTTTTTGTGGAAGGTTTTTGACGTGTTAGCTCCGTTCTTCAAAGGGCCTTACCGCCGGAGACGGAAATCCGTGAGGTAAGGTGAGGTGTGACATTTTTAGGGTCGACCTTTTCTAACCCCACCCCTCCTTGTGGGAAGGCAGCATCGCTGTCATGCTGGTTGTCCGAGGGAAACACCTTACTGCTGTCACACCCTCTACAGTCAGCAGTACGACTTCGCCCTCAGACCTTGAGTTGCTGCTTTTAGTCTTACCGTTCGCCAATCGACCTGCCTGGCATGGTAGAACCTGCAGGAACATATGTTCCAGCCAATATAGCTCGGTTGGGTCATCACGATAGGCAAGCCCGATCACCGCGTCAAGGTAGCAGCTTCGATCGGGGGTAGCAGCTTGATACTACATGACTAAAGACTATCAGGAGGAATTTCTGAGCCCATGTTTCTTGCTAATTTAGACTTATCGGTAAGGTCTTGAAATTCTGAGGAAAATATTACTCTTCTCTTGATCCGAACCCTTAGTCAACCTGTGCTAGTCAGAAAAATTACCTACGAGCTATTTACTTCTCTGATAGCCCCCCTGCAGGACTAATATATTTACATTTGTCTGTCTCTGAGTGTTAATCATGGTCGTGTTTGTTTAGTTCCTGATAATGACCAACAGAATTCAACCACTGATGTACTTTTGTTGGAAGTCTGGACAAACCTTGGCAATAATTATAAATATTATTTATCGAAAATAGTGATGAGAATTAGTCTCCAGTTTTGATGCATTCACTAACGTAATGTAAGATAATCTCATGGTAACAATTCGCTATTTTACTGAGTAAACAAAAATGTCCCCAAAATTACATGGTAGTTACCTACTGACTTTCATAAGAGGTAAATTTACCATATTACGTCTAGAATATTAAAGATTCCCATTGTGAAAATTAGAACAACATATATCACGTCCCACTATCAATCACTTTTACTCATAACATAGATGCACTCGTTCATCATATACTTTATTCAGTCATTCTTATTACAATTAGTTGCTTAAATACAATACCTCGGTAGCTGATGACATCATCAGCATCGATTCAGTAGTTTTATTGAAAAATTCTTGTTTCACGTACGATTATTTAGCGTTTTATGAATTTTTAAGGCAGATAACTTCAACTTCTCTAATTTATTCCAACAAAAGGGATTATAGTTAGTGTTTTGTGTGCGGGATTGTTTACTACGTTTTAAGGTTTTTCGGTATTTTAATCTCAGCAAATAGCTCTTGCTCCTTCATTTTTGTGTTGATTTTCGATACTTAGTTTGTGTTTTTTTAGTGCTGTATACAATAGTCGTCAATTGACGAACTTACACGATGATTTCTTCTCGTTTCGGGATATGCCAGTCAGCTATTACAAAATGTATAAAACAGCATGCTTTGGCGTATCACAAGAATGTCATAGATCATTATGAGAACCCTCGTAATGTAGGCTCATTCGATAAGAAAGACATGTCTGTCGGTACTGGTTTGGTTGGTGCACCGGCCTGTGGAGATGTTATGAAGCTCCAAATAAAGGTAAGGCATCCATTCTAGGTAAAACTATTTTTAAGTATGTATTTATAGGTTATTACATGAACCATGACATGCTACTTGCACGTCTTCCTGTGTTCTGTAGAAGTAGTTTTTTCCTAAATCACAACTGAGGTAGTTCAGTCAGAAATAATCGTCCAACATTCACCAGTTTTAGGTATTTGCTAAGTAGATTTGATTTTATGATGATGATAATGATCACTTTCAAATTTATACTTCAAACAAGACTTACTACATAAGTATGACTTACGTCACCAAGATGTATGCTTTTTGATGTAATGAGGAATAGTTCTTCAGAGTACTTGTCTCCATTGGTATCCTTTTTAAATAATTCATAATAATTCCTAACGATCCCAACATTGCTGATCCTTTTGTCAGACTTTGTAAAAACAGGGAACTAGAAGGTTGACTATCAGATGAAAAGACAAAGATTCGTTTATATCTCAGTATTAACTTTTGTAAACTTGTGTGGAGTTAATGATCAGCAACGAAAGACAGGTACTGTTATAGATTTATTTTTCAAGTTTAAACCGTTGTCTAGACAAAAATTGGAAATTCGAACCTCACATTTTTAATCTAATAACTATTTACTATATTTCCGTAAAATTTATATATATGTTTAAACAGTAGTGAGATGCCAGGTATTTTGACTATCCTCCCTTTTTTAATCTCGTTTTCACACGTAAAAATCTATTCTTGGTGCATTTCTTTTAATTTCAGGTGGATGAAAATGGGAAAATAATAGATGCAAAGTTTAAAACATTTGGTTGCGGTTCCGCAATTGCATCCAGTTCACTGGCAACTGAATGGGTTAAAGGCAAAACAATTGATGAAGCTGCAAAAATAAAAAATAGTGATATTGCCAAAGAACTAAAACTTCCACCTGTCAAATTGCACTGTTCTAGTAAGTCAGCACCAATTAATTTTACGTTCATTATTTGTTAACCTATTCTGAATGTAGCGTTTCTTTACAAAACATACAAATAAGTAGCACAACCTAAGTAAATTTTATGAATTGGATTGTTAGCTCGAATCTCTATAGCTTGTGGTGTGTGTAAAAAATGAGGACGAAGTAAACTCTGCATCACTTTGGGTTTATCATAACAATACCTGTTCTTTGGAGTTAAATCTCTATCTCTTCATCCTAAGACAATTCAAAAATGGTACATTGTTGTAAATTTGTCAAAAAATGTTTCTATTGTTCAAGGCTAATTACGTTTCGAAGTTGGTGAAATCTTTATTACTCACTGAATTCGAGTTCTGTAAATCTTCATCAACTTAAGTAGCTTGGATTTATTGAAAAGATGTCTATTTGCTGTCTATTTCAACGTGTAATGATGACTGGGATATGAGTAACTTTAGAAGATTGAAAACTGACAAACCGAAACTTGGCACCAGTTTACGAAACTGTTGATTGCCTATTTGATCAGTGTAGGGTAGCTGTAAGCTATAGTTCAAGTTGACATGGTTGAAAATTGATCTTAGTAGTTCATATATATATATATATATATATATATTGGTGTCTACACATTCTTGCTTCGCTATGTTTTTAAAATTTTCTTTGGTTCAAGTATTTTCTCTTATATTTCTGTTTGATATTTAGTGCTTGCCGAAGATGCTATCCAGGCTGCTATTAAAGATTACAAGAAAAAGTCTACTTGAGTATTACTTTGTATGCACAAATCAATCCCAATCATATTTGACGTCATAATTTCTCATCTCACTTGGATAGACATTATTGTAAATCATAAGCACTATATTGAAAGTAATTTTGTTATCTAACAAATTTAACCATAGATACAGAGATACTCTCATAAAAATAAAACTTATTTTCATCTACTAAAGAAGTGTTCTTGTTCATAAATTTCATGTTAGAATGTCTGTAGTTGTTTGTTTATTTTCGATATTTCAATGTCGTATATACAACTCTATGATATTAATATATTATGTGTTTTTATAGTGTTAGGGTCATTTATCAATAGAGCATATTGAAAGCTTTGGGAAAGTCTTTATGCTGTATTATTTAATGCTGCATGCAGTGGACGAAATATTGCTTAGTAATCTCCAAAATATCCTAGTATACCCAGGGATTGTTTTTGACGTTGGTATTCAATGTTAGTTTGCTTATAAATTTAGTAGAGATTTTGACTAAACTGCTACTGAAAAATTTGCCTTTAAGGTTGAAAAGCAGTGAATGTGTGTCAGCCAAAGAGCTTATCATAGAAATAATGGTAATTGATCCCGAAATACAGTTTTCAGTGGCCGGTTGTCATTTATGCTTCTACTAGATAGTTGTATTTTTCCCTTTGCAAATTTGCCTACTAACAAGTAATCAATTTTAGAAGCATTTAAAAAGTCGTATTATTGCAGTAGAAATCACGTCTTACTTAGATTTTACATTTTATGTCATATCGTCCCTCCATCACTGGGATGTAGTCATGCGAACCCTTAGGATCAAAGTTTTTTTTATTTCAATAAATTATAAATAAAAATGGACGTAATATCAATCATACACTAGTTCATCGAAGCTAGAACACTTCAGTCATTTTTAGGCAGGGATATAAATATTCAAGACAGATATACAAAACTTTGCCTGGCGAATGAATCACTTAGTAACTGCAAAATTATAGAATAAGCCAAATGCATAATATTCTAATTATGTTCAATACCTTGTAATGTTTTGGATGATTTTGTTGAAATAATTTTATTCACCTTTAGAAATTTATCTTTTCAAGAGTAGATAGAGAATAAGATTTTGCTGCATTAGATTCATTCTGTTGTTTGTATGACCTGTTTATATCAGAAACGATAGTAAGTAACATATTTCTGGCTGAAATCCACAGGACGCTTATTATTTTACAAGATTATTAGAAATTTTATTGTTGTTTACCTCTACTATTCATTCTTTTATGTCAGTTCAGAATCTACGAATTTAATTTTAAAACTAGATTTTATCTAAATACTAAATTTACCTTCCACAATTTGTTCCAGGTAAGTTATTTATAAATTGGAATCTATATCTTCTCGTTTTCTTCATCTTAGTTTCCCGTTTTATAGTTCTGTGTTCGTTTCAACCACCGACTGTCCCGACGAGCTATGTTTTATAGTGTAGGAATAGGTTGTAAGAAAGCTAGGGACGGCCAGACCAAAACATGGCACAAATCCATGAAGTCACTGGCAAGTGGACTGAACCATGTTGGTAGGTATAGACTACCTGGCTGGGATTCGCGAGACGATAGCAACCGATGGTTAGAGACCTTGAGTGAAATGACTTCAAATCGTTTGCAATGGCACAGGTGCATCCACTCTTTGTGTTCTCCCAAATTCTAATCTTCTGAATTCTTCGTGTTTTTTATCTTTCTCTTTCCAAATTTATTTCACTGGATTGTACTCCTTGAATAACATCTTCAAACCCTAATCTTTCTGATTTCTGCTTATACTCCTACTATCTCTACTACTACGGAATTTGAATTGACAATTGTATCTGTGTGCTAATGTGGTATGACAACTCGAACTGATGTACGTACGTACGTGCGAAGTTTCACGTTGTTACTGACTGTCGGACTGACTTTTCATTGGTCAAACAGACAAAAACGTGGTTTCTACCGATTAAAATAAAGTAAAATGTTGTAGTTGTAGGTATACTCAAAAGGAGAGTTGAAGGTTGCTGATGTGTGGATATTTACAGATTTCGGTTTTTGAACTATTTTTCCAAATCTTGTATTTATTTATTTAAACACTTAAGTATTGGTGCGAAGTTGCACCAAAATATATATGTACCACACTAAATTTGCGTGTGGGCTGGAATACTGGCCAGGTGTACAAACCGAAGCAGGTGGTTTTTTTGGGAGTCCACCCCCAAGCCTGATCTCGAGCCTTGATCCACGGAGGAGTTGAACAACGTTAGGCTATACGATCTCATGGAAGGAGGTGGTGACGAGGAATAAGTTCATATCTCGTTTGGTCCTTCAGGGTCCTGTAGCCTATGTGGAGCATTGATTTGGAACCAGGGTTTTCCAACTCCCCTTGGTAAGTGTTCCGTACCCACCAACCCGGTTCAATCACTGGAAATTTGCTTTTTGTCCTCTCAATTTTGTAAAAAGTCCTGTGCCTTGAGTAGGGAATGAGCAGGACATATTTGGTAGTGGCTATATATGAAACCAACCTCGCCATTTCCAGGGCATTTGGGGACTTAAATCTTTTAGCGATATTCTTGTTCAAGAACTAACCCAGTTAATCTAATTTTACCTCATTAATGCAACTCTTATTGTTCTCAGATATTTTTATGGTATCCGAAATATGAATGGAATTCTAATGTCACTCCTTAACTGGAATTAAACAAAAAAACTTCCTACGAGCTACTACCTTCTCTCAATACTGATTAATTAATATTGTAAGATTTGGAAGGAAATAATTCAATTAAACTGCTTTTTTTCATTTCTGTGCTGATGGAGTTTTGTTCTCTGAGCTGATGGATGGATGGATCCAGCTCAGAGAACAAAACTCCACCAAAATCACCCGCCTGAGCTACAAATCTCCATCACCATCTCATTTCTGTTTTTTTTAAATTTCTTGTTTTCTGCAAAAATCTACAATTATATTGTAATTATATGTATATTGCTGATGTTATGTTTAATGAACAAGATGATTTATACAACACAACATCTTTAACATCATAATCTTGAATTACAAATATTCTTTATCATCTCAAAATTATTTATTTCTATCCATAATCTGAATAATAATGATTTATTTACTAACATTAATAATCTTGTAAGAATATTAGAATAGATTAAAACTATTTTATCTATTATATCGCTATTAAAATGTCAACAAGGGTTTATTATAAAATGGTGGGGAAGATTTGTAGCTCAAGTGGATGATTTTGATGGAGTTTTGTTCTCTGAGCTGGATGGTTTGGTCGCGTAGTCCAGAAGTTCTAAGTGATGACTCTAGTGCTTCGAAGAATTCCAGTTTTGACGCGTCGCTTGTGTTGTAGTTTAATCCCTTTCGGAGTAGGTGTTCTTCTATATTTGTTAGTGGTTGTTTTGACAGGTTGACCACGCAGTTGTTTGTGTTTTCTTCCATAGATAGTTCTGAGATCTTGATTAGTTTCTTCCTTAGGATGTTTCTTCTTTGTTCGCTGTGTCGTTTGCATGATATCTCGATGGCTGTTGTCAAGATTTCCAAATGTTCTGACGTGAGTGTTCTTTGTAGCTTCATCTTTTGGTCCTCAATGATGTGTTGGTATTTGCGTACCCTGTAATGTGTCCGTTACCATTAAGTGTACCATTTTTCTCCCACTACTTTGCTCAGCTATTTTCCATCCCAATGGGCAGTTGATTGGAGGTCTGTATCTTACACTTGTTGGTAGAATACGCTTGCGAAGACCAAAACATCCTACTCAGAGAACAAAACTCCATCAAAAGTTTATTATAAAGTAAAACAACAATAAAAATAAAACAAGTTAGAATATTTTGGATATTTGATACAGAGATTAATAATGTTTATATTCAATAGATTGTGATAATATCATGTATTGAAATACAATCCTCAAGTATATATAATAGTCCATATTCGAAATAGTATAGTTACAAAAGTTTCAATATTGAAAATGAAACTATTTTCTATCGCTATATAAAGCATAATTCTTTTTATTGTCGTTTATAATGACTCTAATCGATGTCCAATTTTCTGTTGTAAATATTTATCATTCAATGTTAGTTTTCATTATGAACTAGAATCAATTAAATAAGCATTAAAAATTCAAGAGAAGGATTAGATAATTGTTTTAATACTTATTTAAAATTATTTAGTAGTATATAACCAAGACTTTATTATGGAATTAAACCATAATTTGAAAATGAGCTGGATAATTTCGGACTGTTGACTTTGAATGTTGTGAATTTCACTTACAATCAGGAATTTGATTTCTTTTTTTTCTTCTTCACAGTAATCATATTCGAACGTTATTATTAACGCAAATCTTATCAAATAACAGGAAATTTGTGATTTACTGTACTTGTATACGTAGTATTGTTTAGACATACTATACATACAGTTGATTTTATGATAGGTTTCTTGTCCGTACCATTTGGTGACCACAAATAAAAAAAATTCTCCATGCTGTTCACTTTCATCGACAATTGAGTTTTCATTGAGATATTTGAGTAAATGCACTTCTTGATTTATATCGTTATTTATAGTTCTATATGTGAATGGAATTACATATTGAGCGGTCGTCTTTTAGTTTCAATCTTTACTGTCTATTTTAATTTGAGTATTGCTAATCCTTTATCCAGTTGATTGATCTATCGAATGCGATCCAATTTTGATGAGTTGTTCACGATTAGGATGGGATCTGAACAATCATAAACTATTGAGGACTATTTGTTCTACTTTTCATGTCTTTGGTAAACTTCTTATAGACTTCTGTTTTGAGATTAGATCTATAAATTGAATTTTATTATATATTTTCATTTATTTAGCCTTATTTAAAACCTACATATTATTACTCAACCTGTTGTTATCAAGTTGAACTAAGTAGTAATTTAACGGAAAATAAAGTACGTAAACAATATGTTTAATATCAGAGACTCACACGTATCTTGATTATTATATTAAGATGTTTCTTTGTTCATGAGTATATCCAGAAAAAAGCATCTATGCTTTAAAGGTTAAATAAATATTAAGATGATATCGTTTCCTTCAATTATTTTTAATAATACCTCCCCTCTTTAACCAATAGTAATTGAACTGTAAGTATTGATTACTCTTGATCATATTTTGTGATAGAAAAGTTAAGCATAAAAAGTGGATTAAAGTAATTCATACTGGGAAAAAATATCATATCCCATTTACCACATTCATCAAGAACATTAAAAGATCTTAATATATATAGAAGAGTATTTCCATTTCGCATAGATTGTTTCTCCCTAAATATACAATTATTTATGTAAACATTCTTTGAAATTTGAACGAAATAGTATGACAGGAATTAGAAATTGAGTATGTAAAAGGTATTTTGTCTAAAATAATTTGGGTAATCCAATAATTTCAATGCCTTACATTTCAATGATAACTTAGTGACAGGTAATTAAATCCATAATAATAATAATAGTGTTTAAAGTGATCACTAAGTGTGTGTGCTTATAGAAATAAACTGATATTCTTTTGATTGAGATCATGAACCGATTGATGTTAGACCACCTTTGGAAACCTGGAAGCACTGGATGGCCATTTGGTCCTATTGTGGGACTCCTCAGCAGTGCGCATCCACGATCCCGCTCGCGGGATTCGAACCCAGGGCCTTCGGTCTCGCGCGCGAACACTTAACCTACTGGATCACTGAGCCGGCATCCAATGGTGATAGTATCTAACATCAATCGATTCCCGAAACTGCGCGACCATCTTCCATTGTACTGAGGTAGATCTCAATCAAAAACTTGATAATCTCCACAACCCCTATACTAGTAAACTGATATTGTTTAATGATTTAAATTAAGGAACAATATAAATAATATGAAAAGTACAAAATTTTTATGATGCGCCGAGTGAAAATAAATAAAACTGTACAAACTATGCATGAGTGCCATTATTTGTGTAGTTCAAGAATGTTTTAAATTAACAGGTGCAAAGAAAAGTAAGCACAACAATAGTGGAATTGTTCATATGGAAATAAAAGGAATGGGAAGTAATTTTTTTAAGAAAAAAGTAGTAGGCAGTGTTTATTTTCATCCATCGAATTGAGACCTAAAGTTGATGAATTACAAGGAAATCTTTTAGATGAGGAACAAAATTTGCGTCTCCTGACGTTGCTCCACTGCCTTGTGGATCAGGTCTTTAGGTCAAAGGCTCCGGGTGTGGCCTTCTAAGAAAACCACCTACTTCGGTTTGGACACCCGGGCAGTATCACAATCCACACACAAATCAAGTGACTTGTGTGGCGCATATGTATTCGGTGCCCTTTTGTACCAATATTTATATGTTCAACTAAATAAATGACTTTTGTTGGATGATTTTTGTTAAGATTGTGCCGCCTGAGTGGGATCATGTAATTGGAAGGCTTTTACTACTATTAATCGCTACATATATATATATATATAATTGAATTAGACATTGAGAATTTTATTCAAAATATAGTAGGAAATTTCGCAATCAAGCCACTTCACTAAAAAATAAGCTATCTTATCAAAATATCCAATTATTATTAAGTGATATGCCTAAAATATTCAAACTGTCCGTCCAAATTTTGTGTGCAGCTTCAAAGGAAAATTAATGAAAGTAAACAAATAAAATTAAACAGAGCCTTGTGGAAACGACGATGGATTTATCTATGTTTATCTTCGTGCAGTGGAAATACCTTTCAAATAGAACAAGTAACTCTTCTACGGTTTAGGCGATAGTTGCCATGGCAAATTTCTATGATTTTGTCGGTTGATCTAAGTAAGAATCTACACCAAGCGATATATTAATTCATTTTCAGTAATCAGCCACAAGAGGGAGAAAGTTTTAACATATAATTTAATTAGAGATGGTTTGATTCATCCCGTTGTTGATATCCATCCAGATGACAGGTCCCAAGTAAGATGAAACGCGCGTCCTGGATCCCACTGTTAGCCATATTCTATCTATTCTATGTAGGCATATCACTGTATTTGTACTCTTTTCAGTGATTATATTTATTTAAGCTATTTCTTAAAACCGTAAACTAAGCACTAACTACATACCAAAGACTAGCATCATATGTTCTAAGATACTTCTCATAATAAATTGTGATGCTAAACCATTGAGAATCAAGGCACACTGGACTGATGTCCTGGTCTGGAACTGTACAATAGTGCTGTGAACCCACAACACCATGATATTCTTAGAACATATGAGTCAAAATCGAATGGTTCAACTTTCCAAATTTAGATAATTAAAATAACCCACAGTGTCATTGAATATCAAAAAAAGAATTCAGCGAAGAAAATTTTCTTTTCGACGAAATCATTTACTTAGGCTGTACACTCGTATATACAGTTATATGGAAAATATGTCTCCCTATAGACATATATTTTCCATTTAACTGTATATACGAGTGTACAGCTTAAGTAAATGATTTCGTCTAAAAGGAAATTTTCTTCGCTGAATTCTCTTTTTCTTTTCCAAATTTAGTCAATTTGTACTATGATATGTCATGTTTATACGGAGAGATATAAGTAGTATGTAGCAGAAGTTTGTGGTAGAATTCTTACTGACAGAAGAGGAAGAAAAACAGCAGTCGGAGTAACAAAAGGAATAGAGAAACAATGGAGTTTGCAAGGACAGCTCAAGGATGATTTCCAAGTGGTGTATATATTATATTGTGCTTATATTTTACAAGTGCAGTATGCACGTTGCAGTGCCATAACACAGTTTTCAGTAATGAACCAATCAGGTTCCATGAAATTAAAAGCACGATGACAGATAGCTTGTTTCTTATTAAGAGCTAAAAGAGAAGTGAATAAAACATATTTAATATTTAATTAATAAAGCTCTTAAAATTAATAAACACGACAAAACCAACGGTTAGGAATAAACATGGGCAACTCCTGAAACGGTGTTGAGGTATTGATTTGTTTTTTATCGAGAAAGTAACAGAACAAACTAGATTAAACAGCTAAACAGTTCTATTGATTCATTAAAGGGGGCAAAGACATTTCAGCGAAGAAAGTTTCCTTTTCGACGATATCAATTACTCAAGCTGCCCAGTCCTATTTATCGGTAGTTTTCCACATGGTCACATAAACCACTAGGACTATCGTTCAAGATCGTCCACAAATTTAGATGAACTGTCTCGAACAAGGGTTGGATGAGTAATTTGCTTACAGCTGAAGCTATAACAATTCACCTTTTGAAACCTGATCTCTGTGTTCAAGAGTCATTTTCAATCACTTCTTTTTCTGTGGTCTTAGCTCTCTTTTCAATTGTACACATCTTAAGTGCTAATTAATATCTTGCTCTTCACCTTCTTTGTAGAAATAGATAGTTGTCTTTTATATTTATTGTATAAATTATTATTATTACTTCTGAAACCATTATACAACTTTATTTCTTGATAATTTTGTTTACTTGGCTAGATGATACAACACCCTTCCATTTATAAATTGTATTTAATAACTGGAATCTTCTGATAATGTTTGATTACTGTATTAAACGATGTAACATCACTTCATTTTCTTAGACTATGTTCAATGTTTGAATTGCCTATAAATACGATTATTCAGCTTAGAAAATTCTCTCCACTGAAACGTTCTTATTCTTTTTAAAATCAAATTAAAATGTTTGTTATCAGTATGGGGTTGTGGAGATTGTTAAGTTTTTGGTCGAGATCATTGATCGATTGATGTTATGGGATTCCCCAGCAGTGCGCATTCACGATCCCGCGCGCGGAACTCGAACCCAGGACTTTCGGTCTCGCGCGCGAACGCTTAACCTATAGATCACTACTAAGGCATCCAACGGTGTTAATATCTAACTTCAACCAATTCACGTATCAGGTAGAGACAGGCATCTACCTCAGATAATGGTTGAAGTTAGACATTAACACTGCTAGATGCCTTATCAGTTGTCTAGAGGTTAAGCATTCGTATGTGAGACCGAAGGCCCTGGGTTCGAGTTCCGCACACGGGATCGTGGATGCGCACTATTGAGGAATTCCATACTAGAACGAAACGGTCGTTCAGGGTTCTTAGGTTTTCAATGGTGGTCTAACATCAATCGATTCATGATCTCAATCAATAAAAGTTTTGTGATATTCTAACGTGATGTATGGGATTCAAAATCCAAAAACCATTTATATAAATATCAACATGAACAAAATGTATGCCCCCTACATATTTAGTCACATATACTAAATAGTATAATATTTTTAATGAACACATTATTCTCTCTCTTATCATCCACATTGTTATATAAGTGTCTTATTTCTTAAATTAGTGAAAGCAAACACAGAAATGATGTAATAATTTATAATATGTAATATTCATATTCAAAATAGATTTGGCTTATAATTGAAACTTGTCCAATTGTTGTTTTAATTTAAAATGTAGATTATCTGAATTTTTTTAATCCATAGGTAGGACTTTCAATAGTGTAATAAGAAAACGAAGATTATCAGAACTATATGATGATATATTAGCGTAATACATTTCGAACGATCGGATCACACACATAATACACTTGTTTAGAATATTTATATATAAAAATAAAAGGTCAACTAGACTGGAAATGGGGTAAGAGGAGACAACGATGGTGATAATAATAAGAGTAATAACTAATAATAAGCCAATATTACCAGGATGTTTAAGGTGAGAACAAACTATTTTTGAATACACAAAGGAGGTTTTAATTTTCGTATGGCTAAGGCTTCAATAAACCTTAGCATATACCCTTTTACACTTTTATGTAACACTACAAAGGCTGAGTTGAGATCAATCCTATGGCCTGTTTCGATTACATGTTCAGCAATAGAGGATGATGGATGTTTATCCTCTACTCTTATTGGGTCACTTGATTCTGTTTGTTTCTGCAACCATTTTGGTACACGTTCACATATTTTATTATTAGTGTTATATAATAGTTTGGAATTTATGCCTACAGTCTCCAAAATATTGTTTACTTATTATGATACTCGAAATAATGAGTCTTTTTGATGGAGTTTTGTTCTCTGAGCTGGACGGTTTGTTCGTGGAGCTTTCATCGTTCTCATGAACGACATCATCAGCACAAACTTCAGATAGAAATGAAGCATTCGAATTTCTCCATATGTGGTTCACAGCTTGTTCTGTAGACCTCGAACGCTTCACTTCTATCCAAAGCTTGTGCTAATGATGTCGTTCAGAAGAATGATGGAAGCTCCACGACCAAACCATCCAGCTCAGAGAACAAAACTCCATCAAAATCATCCACCTGAGCTACAGGTCTCCACCATCTCAATGAATCTTTTTGTTGCCAAAACATGTAATTGGATTTTATCATAGAATGAACTTAACGATAATAGGAGTTAAGATTGATATAAATGAAGTATAATATTCGATATAGTTCGAGTATTAGGAAGAAAAATACACATAGAGGAACTAGTCAATGTCTCTTATGTAATTTTCTCTAAATGTTTGTTTTAATCGTCTGTTGTACAAGAATTAAAAAAATATTGTTTGATAGAAGTATTTGTGAATATTCAGGTCTTTGGTTATTTATTTATTTTTAAACTCTTTTCTTATCTTACTTACTTACTTACGCCTGTTACTCCTAAGGGACCATAGGCCGCCGACCAGCATTCTCCAACTCACTCTGTCCTTGGCCTACCTTTCCAGTTCTATCCAATTTTTGTTTATTTTTCTCATGTCTGTCTCCATTTCTCGACGTAATGTGTTCTTCAGTCTTCCACTTTTCCTTTGGCTTTGAGGATTCCATGTGAGGGCTTGCCCTGTGACGCAGTTGGTTGCTTTCCTCAATATGTGCCCTATCCACTTCCAGTGCTTCTTCCTGATTTCTTCCTCCACAGGGATCTGGTTTGTTCTCTGCTATAGTAGGTTGTTGTTAATAGTGTCTGGCCAACGGATCCGAATTATTTTGCGTAAACAACTGTTATTAAACACTTGCATCTTCTGAATGAAGGCTTTTGTAGTTCTCCAGGTTTCCGCTCCATACAGTAGAACTGTCTTGACATTTGTATTGAAAAATCTGACCTTGGTGTTGGTTGACAGTTGTTTTGAGTTCCAGATGTTCTTCAGTTGTAAACATGCTGTTCTTGCTTTGCCGATCCGCGCCTTCACATCTGCATCAAGTCCACCATGTTCATCAATGATGGTTCCCAGATATGTAAACGTTTTTATCTTTTCTTATCTGATATGTGTTTATGAATTATTATATTTTAATAAATTAATTTAAAATCGTATACTTGAATCATTAATACATTATTCAACTTTCCAACTTGAAGTAAGTGGAACAATGTTTCAATTTGCAACCTAGTGGTTAAAAGTCAAGTGTTTTAATTACTGAATCAAATTCTCACTTTACTGATGTAATGAATTAGTCAATAGTAAGCAACGTTGAATCTGGCTAATATACATATGGGTTTTAGTTGTCACACTATATCAACACATGCAGATGAAATTACCAAAACTAAAACTAAAGTAATAGAAACCATAATAATATCGATGATAGTAGTCAAGATTAGGTGTAAACAATATGATTCGAAAAGAAAGAATGAGTTCGTCGAATAAAAATTCTACAATAGCTTTATAACTTAAAATCTATCTGAAAACAAAGAGTTAGTGCATCTTTTTTACTCAAACAAATGCTTAGCCAAGTCACCCAATGTTTCCAAGCATTGGTGTACTAAGATCGTTCGGACCCCAACTAGGTAACATACGTCCACCTACACGGTTCAGCCTAACGTTCAGTGATTTCATGGACTGATTTCATGTTTTGCTTTGGTTATCCTTAGGTTTTATTCAACCTATTGCTATTCCTGCTCGTCGAATTAGGGCATAGTTGGGCATACTTAATACATGTTTTAACCATCCTAATCGTTATGGATTTATTACCTTATCAACTGATTTGCTAACTTTAGCTAATACCCTGCGTGTAATCTCACCAATGCTCACTGGATTGCTACACAATATGCAGGCAATCCTTCGAAGGCATCTATGAGCAAATACTATCAAATTTACACAATAAAATACTTATGGATATGTTTGACTGGACGCACTATTAGTGTTTTTTTTATACACTAATAAACTTGGTGGTTTCACAGTACCGGGAGTTATTCGTAACCGTGTTTGACAACTGACTTAAATATTGTTATTTAAAAATGAACAAGTTTTCTTCATTTGTCAGATTCATGTTTCTAACAAGTGGTAATAATAACTTAGTCTTAGTCCTTATGATTACCCTTAACCATTAAAATACTTTATTCTTATTCGATATCATAGCGAAAACGAAACTGTTAGTCAAGAGATATTAGACATTAATTTAACCTCAAATACACTTGATAGAAACGACCTCAGTAATTCTCTGTTAATACAAGTCAATCGGCTCACTAACTAATTAACTAAAGTGACTTTCCTATTGGGATTAGTATGACCTATATGTGTATCGAATTTATATTATTCTGCTTTAATATAGTTTTTTAATTATAATATTGAGTCAATTTAAAATCTTGTTATTATTTGATTACTATATACATAACATTTCTAGATTAATTGTAGTAAATTTAATTGACTATACTGTGTATACTATCCCACAAACTTATACTCAAAGCTACATGGGTCTTACCGGATCATAATACAAAGAGTCAGATCGATCATATTTGTATCACCAAGAAATTCAATAGGTCAATCGAAGACGTAAAAACCAGGAGAGAAGCTGATATAATTTGGTGGTTGCCAAGATGAAACTGAAGCTAAAGAAGCACTAAACAACTGGACAATCAGCATTACGAAGGTTCAATACAGCCTTCCTTCCAGATACTGACAAACTCAACTAATTCAAGATAGCCCTCAACATCAGGTCCTAAGCCTTACAAGATTTCAAAGAAGAAATGATTATGGAGGACAACTAGAAAGGTTCTGGACTCAAGAGGTATCATCATAAGGAATGAATTTCTATGGAAACCCTGGACATGATTCAAGAAAGGAAGAACAAGAAGACAACAATTAACAATAGCCGCACAAGAAAAGAGAAAGTAGTGACACTAGCTGAATACACAGAGGCGAACAAGCGAGTGAAAAAGAGTATTAGAGCTGACAAGCAGAAATATATGGGAGAGCAACGAAAGCGAAAAAAGCTGTAAGAGAAGGAAATATGAAATAACCATATGTCACTCCATCAAAGATCGAAGAAATCAGTTGTAGTCATCAGAAAAATCAGAAGTTGGGAGGAAATAAATAAGATGAAGTGTTCCAAGTGATCTTAGGTATTGACAACTATCAATCACTTGTGTTCGTGAAAACATCGATTGTGTACAGTCGCTTACGCTTCTCGATTACCGACTGACTTTATGAACAATTTCCTACAGATTGAACCCATAATATCTTGTACGCCCTTACTCTTAGCAAACACTGCAAGATTGAGGAAATTATATGCTAAAGCGTCCTAAAGTTGCTGACATTTTGTCAAAAGTCAAGTAGGATATCAAGTTAGAATTATAAAGTAAGAAGCTGAGCATTCCTGCTTCTGACAACTTCCAGGAATGTTTTAAGTAATGAAAAACGAGGTGGGATAAGTTTCTATGACTTCAGTTCTCATATTTTTAAACAGACTATGTGCTTTTAGTAGTTTATTTTTGAAGAGGTGTAAATATGATTATCTACATTTTAGTGTTTTTTAATCATGTGAGATATTTGCATTAAGCAACAATTTATAGTCATTAACTTATTTCAAACAAAAAAAAACACACCGTCATTTGTTTAGTCAAGAAGTGGTTTTAGTTTAAACACCATGAATTCTCTTGCTTTCCACTTGAAAAAGAAAACAGAAGTCTAATTTCGATAAGAATGATACTTATATAAATTTATCGAAGTTATAACTTTTTTTTGTTTTTGAATTTCCAATTATTCGCCATATTATTCAAACAAATTTTTCTTCTGTTTTCAGTATGTTAATTATTGCAATATACTGTTCTTTTCTATTTTATTAATACAAGCACTCACATAAACAGACACAGATGTCGTTCAGAACAACGATGAAAGCTCCACGACCAAACCGTTCAGCTCAGAGAACAAAACTCCATCAAGACACAGAATTTACACACGTATCAAATATAGGTTTATGTGTTAAACTTTGAGTTATATTTCAGTTGTGTTGAGACTGGGATTTAAACCTACGAACTTTCAATTGAAAGTTGAGTACCTTAACTATTGAAATATCACTTTAGCAATAATAAATAATGAAACTAAGGTCAATATCAATAAATGAATATAATTTCAATTCTAATTCAGTTTCTTTCCGTTACGTAATGATAGCCATGAAACTTGAAAGTACCTGTTTCGAATCGATGTGGGGTAGTTGGTATAAATTTCTGAACAATTCCAAATAAGCAGTTGTTCATTGGTCACGGATTTTCAATGATCCTTCGAGTATTAGAAGAGGCAAAATTTGACTTACACTTTTGTTTGTTGTGCTCGATATATATATTTTCACTACTGTATATATATTACATGTTTCGTCATTAATTTTACCAAATAAAAATTACTCTCCTCTGCTTAGTACTAGTGTGGTGTATGCTATTTATGTCTTTTGATAGTCAGTCAGTAACAACGTAGAAATTTGTAAGTACGTACATCAGTTCGAGTTGTCATACCACATTAGCACACAGATACAATTGTCAATTCAAATTCCGTAGTAGTAGAGATAGTAGGAGTATAAGCAGAAATCGGAAAGATTAGGGTTTGAAGATGTTATTCAAGGAGTACAATCCAGTGAAATAAATTTGAAAAAAGAAAAATAAAGGACATGAAGAATTCAGAAGATTAGAATTTGGGAGAACACAAAGAGTGGATGCACCTGTGCCATTGCAAACGATTTGAAGTCATTTCATCCAAGGTTTCTAACCATCGGTTGCTATCGTCTCGCAGATCCCAACCAGGTAGTCTATACCTACTAACATGGCTCAGTACACTTGCCGGTGACTTCATGCATTTGTGCCATGTTTTGGTCTGGCTGTCCCTAGCTTTCTTCCAACCTATTCCTACACCATAAAACATAGCTCGTCGAGGCAGTCGGTGGTTGGGCAGACGTAACACGTGTCCCAGTTATCTCAACTGATGAAGTTTCACTAATTCATCAATTGATTTGCCATCCTTACCTAGTACCCGTTTCCCAACAGCTGCGTTACTTACTCAGTGGTCCCAGGATCTACGAGCAATGCCTAGAAGACACCTATGATCAAATACTAATAACCTACAAAAATCCTCTACTCTTACCGGTCACGCTTCATTGCAATAAAGTAGAACGAAACAAACTGCTACGCAGTAAACCTATCTTTACTGCGCAGCAGTTCGTTCCGTATGTCTCTTAACATAAGTTGTATGTAATATCAATTAGAAGCGGAATACATAACAGCAGAAGACTAAGAAAGTCGAGTTAAAGAAAACAAAAAATGAATGAATGGAATTGTGAATTTGAAGAACCATAGCGACTGTGAAGGACAGCTGATGGAAGATTTTCAAATGAGGTATTCAATGTATGGTTTTCATATTTTTCAAAGAAATTCTCTAACTTTGTATGAATTAATAAATTGGTTGTCCTTCAACTGAGTCTTCGTTCACTACACTACTTCTACACTTTCATGTGATTCATTTTATTGTTTATAACTATTCACTGTAGAGTATAATTTTAGAACTAAAAGTTTATCAATCAGAAAATTATTTAGCAATTGAATGATGTAATACAAACCAAATATTTATGCATGATTATCTCTAACTGTTAAATATCAGTTAAGTATTTATTGTTGTTGCTAAGTATTTAGGATTTTTATGGTTATTCCTTTAAAACAAAACAACCAAATATAACAGCGATGATTTAATTGTGTACTTCGCTTTGCTTAATGGCTAGAGACCAAGTGATTTTAAGTACTCTGAGGTTGACTCACTCATTTTACTAAGAAAATTTGCTTCAAAAGTTTTGATGTGTTGTGTCACGAATGCCAATATTTGAGTTTAACTAGGTAGATGGTTAATTTTACCCTTATACTTACATAGATTATGTTGAAAACGGTTGTTCTCGGTCAGTTTAATGCTGGTTTCATTCCATAGTTCTAGGTCAATATTGTCTGAAAGATTGGGATTTCCAAACAGTTTATGACTTTTATCGCTTTCGATACATTGCTCATCCAGTTTGCCTTCTTGTTCCCTTAGAACACTTGACATTTCTCTCACAATATTTTTATTTATCACCGAGTATGGGGCAGTGTTCTATGTTACAGTAGTAGAGTTGGACAGATAAACGTTTTTCTTTATATCGGCGTCTAAGCTACTTCACAGGCTGTGCTAATCCAGTTTCTACTTTTGTTTTTCGTCTTTTTCGGAAGTACTTTCATAGTTAAGGATAGTTTTCAGACAAATTTATTATCTACATTTTCACAGTGTTTTATATTTGGCCATTTCTATTCGCATTTTATAAATTTTCCTATTTAAAAGAAGCATAATTTCATTATTCTTGTTATCTTCTGAATAATGTCAGTAGGTTTCCTAGATGTTGTAAAATGTCCCAGTAACTCAGTGTTTGCATCAAATCTTTTGTTATGCTGAAAATGTTTTAAATGAAACTCGAGTCATTACTTTCATTTAGTTTAATTAAGGATTCATTATTCGTATTATTATTTACTGTCTTTTAAATTGTTAACTAAATTCATTTTGATGATGTCCTATAATACACTTCTACATATCTTACATTCTACATGCTTTGATTAGTTTCGTTCAACATTGAAAACATTATACAGTGATTTCTGAATTTCTAGTATATACGTCAACATTTTTTTGTTGATATTATGTGGAGAGTGGTAGACTTTGAATGGTGTATAGTAGCGATATGGGAGTATATTGCTCCGAATTGTTCATAGTTGCTTAGATATGGTTTACCCATTTTCCTATTCTTCTCTCTCCATCATATCACAGTTTTTTAGGTGGTCTGAGCTAGTCAACAGGAAACCCTTTCCGAATTACATTTCGTGCTTGTGAGCACTCGTCAGCAAGATACACCAGTAATCTTGCGAGTACTGATGCTCCCTGTTGGATCAGCACTTAAAGGACTAGGAAAACATGATAAAGGTCACTGCTCAGTAATCAATCTTTTGTGAATGTCATTCTTTCATAAAGTATATCTCCTGTGTGCATGAGGTTACACTACAATTGACACTATCATTTCAACTTCTGTGTCATTTAATTTTGATATTTTATTTTCTCACTGTAGTTTGTATGAACTATGAGGAATGAAGCCCGTTTGATTTCTGTAAAATAAGTTTATCGTTGTTTCTAATTGTTTATGTCATGAAAAGATATTTCTTGAGAACTTGGCACTTCAGCGATCATTCAATAGGGTTTACATACTTAGTGTTGGTTCAAATGTTTTTAATGCGACCTCATAGTAATTGGTGTTACTCGAGAAGAAAGATAGATTATTATCGTACTTTCGAAGCACTATAACTAGTGTATTTTGGTTATATAATTCACAAAACCTATGCAGTCAAAGCTCTCTTAAATGAAACATGTAGACTGGTTTGCTTAACGAGTAGTGTCTTAGGTTTAGTAGTAGTTTTTTGGAATTTAGATGATTAAGGGAAATGAATACCGTTTTACAGTGTTTTCATCCAAGTTACTGTACGTGTAGTTTTTTTCAATCTGGATATAGTCGGTTACTTTATTTGTCAAATCATTTGCTTTAAATGATTTTGTTAAAGAAACTCGCTTATTACTATTGGGTGTTGCTGATGGTATCACCAGCGTGAGTTATAATGCGATTATCTTTAATATATCTCAGTAATTCAAATATGTCCATAGAGGATGATATTCTGCCTCTGTTCACTCCTATTTGGATTTATAAATTTATCGGCTTCTCTGGAGCATATATATATATGGAGAGAGAGAGAGGCAGGCCGTTTCTGTTCAACAGTGGAGACAATGAAACATCACATAGAACTTGTGTTATTTTGAGTGTTTCTAGTCTTTTAGTCAATCTAGAATGTAACTTTGTTATCATATGCCGAAGGTCTAAATTGTATGAAAGAAGTGACCTTAAAAATGCGAAAGTTATGGCAGTTTAAAACTGTAATTGGAAAACTCCTGTACAATTCCCTCTCAATTAATAATGTTTTTATAATGAAGATTACCGCTCTATTACTAATAATTCTCATACTGTTCATTATCCTTCCCATATCATGGTTAATTTACTGTGTTTTTTTTTAGCTTAGACCAGTGTACTTAAATATGTAGGTTATCGAAATAATAAGTCTTTATCTAATGACTTATAGAGAAAAGTACTCCTCTCATCCATATTACAATCATCACATATGAAATTTGAATGGAAAGACCCAATTTCAGTCACCACAACAATAATTTCCGGATTACGACTTTATTTTTTATTATCTAAGTTCGATTAAGTAAGTAATCGGTAAAATTGTGAGAATCAACCACATGAATCAATCAATTGTCTATTTCACTCAATACCTGTTTTACCTGTAAACACTAAACTTTAATATCTATCTAAATTTTTCTTTCTTTCAACAAGTTAATCACATATTTTACACTACAACAGTATCCTATACTTTTCAAGCTATAATGACATTAAAACCACTTTTATACAACAGCAACTATATTATTATGGATAAACTTTGTTCATCATTTTAATGATATCGATAAATATCGTCTGTTTTCTTTTGTTGTTTTTTTTTAACCGGGTAAAAAGAGATAAAAATTTGTCGCATTAGAAACACAACTTTTACATTCATAATCATTGGGTTATATGGAAGGCATGTAACGATACTACTACTGTCTAATTTCAATATGTTACACCGCTGTTGTATGTTTTTTTTCTTCTAAAAGTTAAACTGTTTACTTCACTTGTCAAATGATTTTATTAATTTCTAACTTGACTAGTTAAATTTATTTATGGTAATTTAGTGTAATACGACTATACTGTTTACCTTCATTCAGTATATATATTATATTCAACTGATGAGCGTTACCTACTTTGTTTTTAAAAACTAGTGTACAAAATGCAACTATTCTTTTTGATTTTATTTATATACAAGTAAATAAATAAAACAGTCTACCAGAGAAGGTCGGAAACAATGTGTAACAGTTAAAAGAAAAGAAAACATTGATAAACTGAGGTCGCTCTCCTCATATATTTTTTTAAATTTCAGGTATTTATTAGTAAATAAATATGATAAAAGACCACAGACTAAAGAATAAGCTTAAATTTCATCATCCCATATACATATATTTATGAAGGCTTCTCATGTGTAGTAAAATCGTTTGCAACAGTACAATGAATATAATTATAAGTTTAAAAACCTAAAGAAGAAATCAACTAGTGAATTCCTTCTTGATTCTATAAGTTTTATCATTTTTATCTTATTCCTAAAGTTGTAGTGAACAGAAAACGGGTGGGGACAATCGAATGTATTTTACACAAAATTACAAAGCAGCTCAATAATATCTGAGAACTATATATTAAATCGTGAATTTGCAAAATGTCCACCAATTGTCTCTAAATGCCTCGGACTTCATTGTTCTTATATTTTCATACAAATTGCATTCTATTCCCGCTCTTGCTTTCTTGATCTTCCCTCATCTTCTGCTACATTCCTGACTCGCGTCATATACTACTTATATCAATATAAGTAGCACGCACCACAAAGTCAATGAATTTTCTACTTAAATGGTATATTTAGTAGTATATAGATATACGCAAACGAGAATGATGTGTAGTGTGTGCAAAATAAAAACGAGGAAATATTTGTTAAAAAAATGAATAAAACTTTTTTCTTTTTGAATTCCATTTTATATTTATTTAATAATTGTCTATTGCTAATATTATTCACAGTGTAATTTAACCGTAACCAAGAAAGAAACAAAAAATAGGACAATTGAAAAGTAACATGTCGAAAAAGAAATCTTCAGATTTAAGAAACTGAGTAAAATAAACAAACAAACAAACAAAGATTATTGTAAATGGAATTATTGTTTTTGGTTTCGAACTGCGCTCTTTCTCTTCTTCTTCTTCTCTCTCTTTCTTCCTTTTGTACGTGTTTCAACAGATAGATTGTGTAAAAGAACATTTTCCAATAAATGCAAGATAACATTCAATTGTACAGATAAACATTTGTTCAATGAACACTGTTTTGTATTATGCTAAAGTATTCCATTTCTTGTAATATTGACATATTGTTGAAAAAGAAAATCACAATTCTTGTAAATTAATTAAGTAGTAACCATTGGAAAACTATATACTACTCTTAATATTAGCATTAATCAGTAGTGAATTTTGTTAATGTTTTTTTAAACCATGGAAATGATAACCAAATAAAATGATTAAATTTAATTAATTGTTTACAACATGGTCCAGTCATATGTCCACCACCCATTGGTCTCATTACTTCACGATTACAGCATGATTTCACATATTGATAAAATGTTGGTTTAATAGTATAATTATTTAAAGCATAATTTATTGATTTTTTAATAATGAATAAATTATCTAATTTACCTGGTTGTTGATTCCATTTCATTATTGGTTGAATAGTTTTCATGATTGTTTCCAATGTATTATCTTGTGTCATTGATAATTTCTTGAAGTTTTCCAATGAATCTATTCTTCGAAATGATGATGATGATCTATGATATGGAACTGATTGGATAAGCATAATTAAACCACTAATATATGCCATAAATAATAATTGACTCATTGTCTGGTTCATCATTATTCAATATAGACACTTATGATATGTTTGAGTTAATAGAAAAAGGATAATGAATTTCAGTAAAATGTCAATCTTCCGACAATAATAATAATAATTTTTTTTTTCTTGTTACCGTGGTGAATTAAGTGTCAGTTTTATATATCACTTTTCATAATATTTCCAGATGGAATTTTCTCTGAACTGTTGTTATTGTACTCACACTTATGCAGAAAAAAAGAAACCTGTTTCTTTTTGGTACACTTTTGTTACTTGTTTATTTAAATTAGTCAGTGAACATAATTAGTACGCTTTTATAGGTTTGTATGACATAATATCATTAACCGTGGGTGTATGAAAATAGTATATTTTCGTTTTCAAGGTCTAAGTTTTTAATTAACATATGATTGGTTACTTTTTGGTTGGTTCAAATATCATTTTATTGAAATCACGAACTGATATAAGTTAGACAACCATTGAAAACCTGGAAGTAGTAGACGGTCGTTTAGTTTTAGTATAGAAATCCTCAACAGTGTGCATCTACGACCCATCAACCAGGTAGGGAAGAAACTCTCATCCAGTGCTTCCAGGTTTTCAATGTGTTTTTTAACGTTTATCGGTTTATCATTTCAATGAAATACAGCAATTTCCACAACCCTATACTCATAGTTAATATTATTTGCTTTGCTTAATAATTAGTCTGTTCATTAGACGTCATAATTATTTGATTTTATCATAAATTAAACTGAGAAGTACAACGAGCAGGATATTTCCCCAATTCTTATCCCGTTTAAGAGAAAAGATTTGTGTTACAGAAAATACTACTTAATTGACTAATATTTGACAAGTAGTGTGACAATCTTTTTGGTTGTTTAATGACATTGGCTCCTTCTACAAATGATCAATTATTTTTTTATTTGATAAATAGGTTATAATAACTATTATCTTGGCTGACCATTTTGTCATTTAGACGATAGTTCTGTATTGTAAAATGTTTAGTTGATTCTATGCTTAAAATTACCAGTTTAGCTATTTCAATTCTTTCCATATTTTATCAGTCAATTATGTTAGTTTCGTGACGGACAAGGTAGATAAAAGTATATCATTATTATTTGTTACTGCACAGATATAGTTGTAGAGTCAAATTTTGAACAGAACAGAAACAATATTTTCTTTTAAAGAAAAGTGTATAAATCTAAGAATGAAAGGACTGGGACCAGAGATCTCTATATTATTCACTCAGTAAATTATGTAACAACCAAGTTTTGATTACAGTTTAGTTGTCAAGTGTGCTTTGGTAAATATAGAGATTATTTGATTATGATTCAAATATTACTATAGTCCACATTTTGCTTTAATTATCAGCATTACCTTAAATTCAAATGTTGATTCGTTTTAGGCGATTGTAATACTACGTCTAACCAATTTCTGCTCTAAGAACATAAAGACGTTGACCCTACCAGATGTAATTTGTACGCTTACTTTATGCTACCATTTTATGACTGTAATATCTCATTCATATTTGCTCCAGTTTATACAATAACAGAAAAAGGTGCATTTGATTTTTGTTGTAGAGCTTTTCCTGTCTCTTCAAATGATTCTATTCTTGTAATTCTTATAGTCATAGTACTTTTTTGATGAATCAACAGCCATTTATTGAACCATATATCTGGATTGAAGCTAACAATAAAATCCAGAATATGCGTTTGATCATATTTCGGACTCATCAGCTGAATGTGTCTACAGTCCAATATTGATCACCATACTAAGATTTGCACCTACTGTATTTCGTCCAAACGTAAACGCATTATCCACTGAATTCCTTAGGACATTTTGCCACTTGGTCTTTAATCCAATTATATTGTCAACTCGTAATAATTACAAAAATTCCACCTTTGGTATTTAAAAATAACAGAAACAGTGACAAGATAAAAATAAGCCTTCACATATGAACATTATTTGAATAGCATATATCATTTGGCTATTACATTTATGTAGGTGGTTAAATTAAATTCATTTTCCGATAAAGTAAAATGTCTCATAATTAGCACACATTTACTCTATTTGGCATTTTATATTCATGACTCATCATAGTGTTAACACATTAGTAATTGGTGTCTTATTAGCATTATCATTTGTGCGTAATATGTATATTATGTTGACAAGAAATACACTTGTTAAATGGATTATTCTACCATATTTACTCTTTATCTATTTTGACTAAAATACCGGTAACTAGTTTGTATTCTTTTTGTTGAATAAATAAAATTATAATTTTATTTCTGTTTTAGATTACAGTTTCAGAGTGTACAACATATAGCAATACTGGGTTACTTTCACTGTCTTTACAATAGAAATTCTTTGTGAGACTATAATTTATGGACGAACTTTGAGCGATGCTAAAGTGAACTTGAAAGTGTCTACCTACTCATTAAGGCTAAATGAGGGTTATAAAACAGTTTGAAGAATAAGGATTATGATTCACAGTTGATGGTTAGGGTTAGAATTAGATGTACGGTTTTTTCATCACGAACTGACATCAACTAAAATACCAAGACGTTATTTGGCCTAATGGGCAGATGAATTTCGCGTCAAAATCCAAGACCTGTCATCCTAAATCTGATTGGTTCGTCCATAAATTATAGTCTCGCCAAATTATGTATTTTATATCACGAGCCCAGAACCTTTAGGTCTAGCTACGAGCGTGTAACTTTTAGACCATTGAGACGGCATCCAACGGATAATGTATCTAACTTCAATCAATTTATTAGGTATGCATAACGCTGGATACCGGATCATTGGTCTGAATTTTAAAGGCTTACTAGTACACTTGAAGGTTCGATGGAGTCTTGAATTCACCCTTCTGAAGAGTTTTATACAAAGACAAAATGATTGTCTAGTGATTCCTGATTTTTGGAAGTTTTCTAATTAAAATCATTCTGTCATGTAAACAATGAAACTTAACAATCTTCATAAATCCTCTACTGCCATTTGCAAATTCGTATTTACACAATCGAAAACCGATAAGTTTATAATTCGTTAAATAATATTTCAATACTTGTTAATGATTACTTCGAAGATAGATATCTTGAAATTTTAAAACGGTGTAAATTTGCTCAGTGGAATCAGTCATTTAAAGCATATAGATAGATACATGGATACTAAGTACAGCTTTTAATATTTCCGTGAAGTTAAGAATTCTCTTAAAATTAGGAAATCTATATTAGTGGATTTCTACTCATTCGTCATATGATAAAGTATTTGATTTGATCACTTCCAGTCTTTAGAATAATACTAACTGAAGTTGTAGATTTGCTGTACCTATTTTTAAATTGAATATAGTATTTTATTCAAAGGTAATAAGATGTTAGTGTTAGTTAATTGTGTAGGTCAAACTTCACATTCAGACGTAGCTCAGGTGGATGATTTTAATGGAGTTTTTTTCTGTGAGCTGGATGGTTTAGTCGTGGAGCTTTCATCGTTCTTCTGAACGACATCATCAGCACAAACTTCAGAACGAGCTATGAACCACATATGGAGAAATTCGAACACTTTACTTTTACCTGAAATTTGTGCTGATGATGCCATTCAGAAGAACAACGAAAGCTTCACGACCAAACCATCCAGCTTAGAGAACAAAACTCTATCAAAAACTTCACATTCTTCACCATTTTAAATCACACTATATACAATTGATAAAGAAAGAAAATATATTAGATTCTCTTTTATTCCCAAATGTTTTCTAAACTTATCTCGTTGCTTTTTTTCTTTAACTCATTTATTATTACTGGTGATAATTATAAATGAGCATTGTTTCTCCTGTAAACTGTTAATTAATATTAATTGTATAACTCGTCAAATTATACATTGAAAATGTAGTGATAATTAATCGACTGACTGACACCTTGTTTAATTTTCCAAAGTAAAGTCATAATTCATTGTTGCTAATTATTCTTTCTATTAAATTTTACATTGGTTTTCGATAGTCATTGATAGTCACTATAATTTGTGTGAAAAACCGTCTGATCTTATAATATTGACTTAATAATCTTCTACTAATAATATGTAATAATGGTTCTTTTTTGTCTATCTATTGATGATAACTAACTATGAAGCACTGAATAATTGCTTCATATTTATTTATTTATTATTTGTTGAAACACTGATACGAAGGAGCTCTAAAATATATATGTCACAAAATGCTGTTATCATTTAATTTGTGTTTGGGCTGGGATTCTCTCCAGGTACCCAAACCGGATCAGGTGGTGTCCTTGGGAGTTTACTCCGCAAGTCTTTGATCTAAAGCCTAACTTCACAAGGCGCCGGAGCAACGTTAGGCGATGCGATCTCACGGAAGAAAGTGGTAACCAAGAGTAGGTTCATATTCCATTTAGTTCCTCAGGACCAGAACCTTGTAGCCCATATGGAGCATTGGTTTTGGATTAGGGTTTTCCAACTCCTCTTGGTAATTGTTCCGTACCCACCAACCTGATTCAAGCATTGAACATTCGCTTTTTGTCTTCTCAGTTTCGTAAAAAAGAACTGTGTTTGAGAAGGGTGTGAGTGGAACCTTCTTGGTAGTGGCTTTATATGCGTATCCATATGAAAGCATTTGTAGAGGGAGAGTGTTCTTTCCACATCCTCGAACATACCAGGGCATTTTAGGGTCAAATGCCAACTCACACTTACCAATATCTTACATGATATTTATATTATTTAGCGAGTATAATACCATTCAGCCTATAAATTAGGATTTGATAGTCACCATTTCTAACTTCAGTTAGTATTTGTATTCCTGGCTGAAATCACTTCGCAATTTCAATCTTGATGATAACACGAGGAACATAGATCTAGTGCTTACTGTAGGTTGCTTTTTAAAGTCTTAGATATTATTCTCATCTAATGGTCTAGATAATATAAATGTGTATAAGGGTTGGATGCCCAACAGAATTATAAATACTTAGTATTTTGAGTATACTGAATCTTCTATTCACTTCTCTATAATTTTCTACGTGTAATGGGAAACTATCGGTTGGTCTCTCTATTTTTCGTTGTTGATGTTACTGTCTAGATTTAATCAGTCTTTTTTTGATATACATGGATCATGAGCAAATAACCCCATAGTGTCAATTTATCATAAGTTATTGATAAACTTGGACGGCGATCAGCAGTTGAATCTAGAACTCAGATTTCGTCCCATCTATGACTCAATAGATGGATATACCCACATCTTGGTGGTGATGTTGACTAATTAATTGAAGTCCTTAATATCAACAATGAGAAAATACTAACCCTCACTAGATAAATTCATAGCTGTTATCCAAACTGTTGGCTTGATAGATTCAATAGTTCACTTGATAGCATATTAACATTTGAAGTGTAAGGTACTTGCTTCGACTGTCAATATTCACCTCAATATTAGGATGTCGGTAAGTTCAATGGATAAATTTGAATTAGGATGAAAAACGTATCCTGGATTCTGTTGCTAACCTCTATCAGACTTTACTATGTTAGGTTGTAATTAAAAGAACTTTTCAATTTTATTTTATAGTGTATCATGTAAGGTTAGTTTTATTTATTATTATTTTATGTCCTGTGATATTGTTTATTCATTTATGAATATAAATTGACTTCTGTCTCTCTTTCTCTTTCTTTGTAATGTTTACAATCTTGTAAGAAGTGTATTTATTTTTGTATACAAACTAAATGATAGTGTGTTGTAGAAATGTATCAAGTTTTCATGGGAACATAGGATAGTTGTTTTGTCATAGTTTAAGATCTTACATAGGTTGTTTTCTTTAAATCAGAAAGAAGATAAAGTAGTTAACTAAGAATGGCAATCGGAATACATCTGCTTTGAGTTAATGAATTCATTATTGTAGATTCTTCACCTGGTTTTGTGTTTTGAAATATCTTACAGTAAGTCCGAATACGAATCATTAAAACATCTTGATTCGAAACGGGATTTACGCGAACCAAATAGATCGGATGATTAACGTACAACACTTTCACAATAATCTCTGTAGTGATGAAAAAGCAAGTAGTCAAATCACAAAAAAAAACTCGAACCGAAATTGTAATAAACCGATTCTGTTTATGTGGCAATAACTCTGACCTTTGAACACAACAAAAATGTCGAACTTAATCAAAAGATAAACAGTCAGTGGGAAAGGGTTAATGAGGTTATTTTTACACATCGAAACTACCATTTGTTAAGAAAATAAAGAAAGCACAGCAAAAAGATTCCCTAAAACACAGTCAAATGTTTACTTTTGTTTTTCTGCCTGTTCAACTATTTAGTGTCAATAATGTTTAGTAACTAAGTAGCTTTGATGATAACTCGTTTATCTTAATTTTATATATTTAATCGTATTCATTCAACCAATTCGTCCAAATAATGTATTATCAATTTGGTGGTATTTATTAACATATTT
Organism: Schistosoma mattheei; assembly: GCA_944470405.2. Classification (NCBI taxonomy): domain Eukaryota; kingdom Metazoa; phylum Platyhelminthes; class Trematoda; order Strigeidida; family Schistosomatidae; genus Schistosoma; species Schistosoma mattheei. Next base: position 81,255,990 of record OX103943.1, read on the forward strand.
CAATGGAATAAATAAATATATGAACCTGTTCTTATCATCAGCTAATATGGTAATAATTCAACCAAGACTTTGTTACTTTGTCAACTAAAGTTTCCTTATGGATTTGATTTATCTCTTTGATCTGTGCATTAAAGTGATACTATTGTTTTTTAATCACATATGGCTTTATAAAATAAAGGGATCTTGTGATAATGTTTCACTCTTTCTTCTAGGAAACTATCAACAATATGACATTACTGTTGGATAACAGAAAAGATATTTTAATTCTAATTAACCAGTTGTTGATCTTTATCGGCTTTTAAAGTTTATGGTTTATATCATCACTATTCAGATTACTTCACTAAATTTGTTAGGAACAGGTGGATATATTATTTAGATGATTCTCTCATGTTTTTAGTAATTTATTCATCTCAATTTGATTTAGCTCTCGAATTAATCTTTTGCCTGAAATAAATTGATTTAGTATTATTTTCTTTCTGTTGCTTGGAATACTAAATAATAAAACTATCATTGAAATATCACTAGTTGAAATCATGAGTCAATTGAAGCTAGAGCACTATGGAAAACGTGGAAGCACTGGACGGCCATCTCGTCCTAGTAAGGGACTTCTCAGCAGTGCTCATCCACGATCCCACCCCGCGCGAGCGCTTCACCATTAGACCATTGAAATATACAAATTAAAATCATTTCTTTTTAAAAATTTACTTTATACTACTAAAATATTCCCATAATTATATCATTCTTATTGATGTTTGGATCAATAACCTGTTTGTTTATATGCTAGAATACCGTTCAACTGGATTTATTTTTCATATCAGTTGCTGCTGACTTGTAGTTGGTAAATACAATTAATAGGGGGTTTTTTTTTTTGTAATATGTAAACTTTATTTATGAATGTTTTGACGACGCATCCAAATATCACTAGTTTAACACATAGAATGTGGAGTTGAGTTAAATCTTTCCAAGAAGAATTGACTATTGTAATTAAGATTAGATTACACTCAACATTCATTTACCTTAAATATTATTCCAATTTAATGATAACGAAACATGTAAACAGCTCACCTACTTTTAAATGGTTTACCAGGTAAATTATTAATTTGTATATAAAGTCACCAAATTATACAAATTTTTCAGAAACTTTACTTAGAAGTAAATTATAACAAACGCTGATATCATAACCAGCAAGATTAAGTTCAATGCAAATTTTCTTCCTTTCTATCCGATGTTTTTAGTTTATAAATTTCATCATATCTTAAATAAGAAGGTACTTACTTAGGCTTGTTATTCCCAATGAAGCATAGGCCTCCGACCAGCATTCTCCAACCCATTCTGTCCTGGGCTATCCTTTCCAATCCTATCCAATTTTTGTTCATTTTTCTCATTTCTGTCTCCATTTCTCGACGTAATGTGTTCTTCAGTCTTCCTCTTTTCCTTTGTCCTTGAGGATTCCATGTGAGGGCTTGCCTTCCTCAATATGTGTCCTATCCAATTCCAGCACTTCTTCCTGATTTCTTCCTCCTCTGGGATCTGGTTTGTTCTCTCTCATAGTAGGTTGTTGCTGATAGTGTCTGACCAACGGATCCGAATTATTTTGCGTAAACAACTGTTATTAAACACTTGCATCTTCTGAATGATGGCTTTTGTGGTTTTCCAGGTTTCCGCCCCATACAATAGAACTGTTTTGGATCATGGGGTTAGCGACCCCATCGCGTAGAAAACTAACTCACTAAAGAAACGCTAACCAGAAAAAAATTATTCAAACCAGTTAAACTCTCCCCTGGGAGTCAGAAGATCTTTATTTAGAAGGGTTATGACACCTCGTAGTGAAAGCCGAGTTCCTTCGGAAGCCACGAGGCTGATACAATTATATATTTTCAATACTTATCTAATTAATATCAATTCGTAATAGAAATCTTTTTTTTTAATTTTCAGATAACATAAATGATCTTATATTGAATCGATATTTTCTTGAACAATAATGCCTAATTTCTATGATCGTCTTTCATTCTCTGAATATATTTACAGAATCAAATTAAAAACTATATTAAACAATAAAATATACCAAGAGAATAATCATTTCATAAAAGATTTATCATTTCATTCATTAATACCATATTCACAATTACATAATTTTGAATCAATGACATTTTCATTGGATTATGAAAATGATATGAATAAGAAGTATTATCATTGTAGTAAACATGTTATCATAAACACTGATACGTTGAAATGTATCAATCAATGTTTATTAATAACTGATCAAAGTAAATATCAATTAATTTCTGGTATCAAATATAGAGGTAAAAGTGAAAAGAAAAAGAAGATTCTTATTTTGTTTTGAATTTTAATTTAGTTTACTCTTTATGATTTTTTTTTTCTAAAATGATTAACGTCAGTTAAAAGTCATGTTGTAGTGACGGCAACGTCAAATGTAGTGAAGGAGAACACAGGTGTGGACAACCAAATTATGTTTAGCACAACATTACAGAGTTACTTGGTAAAATAGAAAAACCATACTATAATACTCAATTTGCAAAATGTTCAATAATTGTATCGAACTTCATTGTTCTTGCATTTATATACTAATTGCTTTCTATTCCCGTTCTTCCTTTCTTGATCTTCTCAGACATTACATTCCTGACTCGCGTTATATACTACTTATGTCAATATAAGTAGCACGCAACACAATGTTATAGAATAATGTTTAAGTCTTAAAGTTCATTGTTTATCATTAACAAGATGTAATTAGATGTTTCATTTAGAAGTGATTGTTTTGATGTGAACAGTTGCCAAAAGTTTTATCATGCTATTCTAAAGTTTTAATTACTACTGCCTGACCATAGCTGTCACCTTGATGTGGTGGTTGGGCTTATCTATCGTGATGACTCAACCGAGCTATACTTTCTGGAAAATATATTCCTGTAGGTTATACCATGCCAGGCAGGTCGATTGGAGAACGGTAAGACTAAAAGCAGCAACTCAAGCTCTAAGGGCGAAGTCGTACTGCTGGCTGTAGAGGGGTGTGACAACAGTAAGATCTTTCTCTTGGATAACCAGCATCTGCAGCGATGCTGCCTTTTCACAGGGAAGGAAGGGGTAAGAAAAGGTCGACCCTAAAAATGTCACACTTCACCTCACCTCACGGCTTTCCGCCCCCGGCGGTAAGGCCTTTCGAAGAACGGAGTAACAGGTTCAATACTTCCCACGAAAAGGCTTTGTGCGTCCGGCCTCAAACAGTTGTTCCTTGGGTTCTGCGGCCATCCTCCCAGGTCGTTAAGACCAACATTAATCCGACTTCTTTTCCAGGTTTCTCAAGAAACACCCTTCCACGGTGTGGGTAGCCGGAAATCAACATCATCTCTTATGCCCGTAACAGCACACGAGATCAAGTTGGTCACGATCAAATCTTTCCTAATGCTCTTGAGTGCTGTCGGAAGTATGAGGGCGGTTATCACTTCCCGGTTGCCCACACTGTTGAAGGGTTGTCTAGAGGAACCTGAATAGGAAATTGGATTAAAGGTGGTCTTGGAGACCTGAGAGTGTGAACGCAGTGCCCAAGGGACAACTGCTTGAGATCGGTCACACACGGCCTTTTTGTGGGTAATTTTCGTGTTAGCTCCGTACTTGTTGAGACCTTACGGACGGGAACGGATATCCGTGGGATAAGGCGAGATGTGCATTTTTAGGGTGGACGTTTTCTAAACCTACCTCTCCCTGTGGGGAAGCAGCATTGCTGTTATGTTGGTTGTCTGAAGGAAACACCCAAATGCTGTCACACCTCTGTAGAGTGCGACTTCGCCCTTAGACCTTGTGTTTGCTGCTTTTAGTCTTGTTGCTCGTCAACCGACCTGTCTGGCATGGTAGAACCTTGAGGAACGGTTGTTCCAGCCAATATAGCCCAACCACCATGTTAAGGTAGCGACAACGGTCGGGAGATCCATCCTTTTTACACACTCCAATAACTCTCTTATCTCCACGACTAACCTTTCTCGCGTTCCTTTATCATCTCGCGCCGCCAATGTGAACGATTCGAGTACACTTAACGTTATTCCTAGTCTCCCGAAACCACGCTCTGAACTGCATGTACGAGCTTTTAACATTCGAACACTGCCAAATAGGACGATAGGTTTCCTTAGATAGGAGTTTACAATCTCGCGCCATCGATGTGTATTGCGTCTTTGAAACGCGCATACAGGATCCAAGTAACTTCATTCATTTGACCTCACCATATCAAAATAAAGAACCATCTCGATTAACGCTTCGTGCATCCGAAAGCCCTGATTCTGCTTCCTGTGGCCTTGCTGGTGTAGGTATAGTATTGACTCTTAGGGTAGAACTGGCTCACTTAGGGGTTATCAATTTGAAATTGGTAAGCACTTTTACAATTAGAAGAGATGTGTGATAAAAAAACACTTACCTACTAAACTAACTAATAGACACGAATTATTTGTTACTTACCAAACCATACCGAAAATGTCAACCGTTAATCAATCAAGCGAGTCAACAAACATAAAGTAATAAATGACACTAGTAAAACCTTCAAAGACAACTATTCATAAAACAAAATCGTCATTGTTAACTGGATTAAAGTAATTCATTAGTTTACTTATACGTGAAACGAGAGCTAATGATGTTGTTCATATAGACAATAAAAGCCTTACATTTAAAATAATCATTTCTGAGAAAACAAATAAATGAATTACCATGGGACTACATCTCCTTACGTCTCTCCACTGCCCTGTGGATTAGACCTCTGGGTCAAAGGTTCGGGTAGTGGCCCCCTAGGAAAATCACCTGTTTCGGTTGGGGCAGCCGGTCAGTATTCTTGCTCTCACACAAATCCAATGGTGCGTACGTATTTGGTGCTTCTTTCTACCAATGCTTTTGTGTTCGAATAAATAAATAAAAAACTATAAATATGAAGTCACTAAGAAAAATATCACAATCTAAAATTGATTTCCAATTTTAATTATTTCGTTTCTTGAATAAATCATGTTTTAATCCCCTTGTTCGGGAAAGTAAAGGATAAAAGAACAATTTGTTGATTAGGTTTGTTCTTTGCTTCTGTAATCCTAGTTTTATCATATGATGTTCATTTGCTTTTTCGGATTAAGTTTGATTTAATTCATACAGCAGATATTTGAGTATAGGGCATACCCTAAGTGTGAAGTTTAATGATTCTACTCAGTTGCCCAGACTGAATTGGGTGTGGCGGGTTTATGAACTTGTTAAAAACACGTTATATTATTGTTCAATATCCCTTAAATTCTAAATTATTTTCCAAGTAATGGAAACGAACCTTTAAACTAATCATTTCTAAATAAAAACAAACCACTGTATTATTTCCAAAGTCGTCTATCACAGACTGATTTGCGATAGTCAACCATTGAGATCCAAGATGCACTAGATACCTGTCCTGTCTTAGAATGAAATTCCTCATAAATCCGCACCCACGATCATACAAGCAATCGAAATTAAAATAGGAACCATTGGAATCTAACTCGTTTATCTGAAGGTTAACCTCTCATGGTGAGGTCTGTAGGTCCTGGGTTTGACCCAAATGGGGTTGTAGATGTATATTCTTGAAAAGTTTCATAATAAAACAAAAAACCTGTCTAGTACTTTGTAGTCTTCAATGGTTGTCTAAACAAAATCAGTCCATAATATGGAAAATTTAAATTCCACAATCTTGTCAACATCCATTAGTAACAATCATATTATTATTGTTTTTTTTTTCTGTAAAATTCCAGTTTATTGGTATCAACTTGCTAAAAGTCAAGAATTTCTTAAATGCCTAATAGAAATAATACCCACTGGTTATGGTGATCCGTATTTTCAAGAAATTGCTATGATAGTATTGACAAATATATGTATACTTGCTGGATATAAAACTAAATAGTGAGTAATATTTTGTTTGTTTTTTCATCGATTTCCCGAAAAAGCCATTTTATCATATGATAATAATAATGACAATAATAATAATGATAATATCAGATGGGTTTTGTGGATATTATAGTAATTTCAATGGTTAAGATCATGAGTCACTTGAAATTACTATAATATCCACAAAACCCATCTGATAATAATCAACATATGCTCACTAGTGACTGGCTCCACGAGGCATATCCTGGAGTTCTAGTGAGAAGTAGTGAACAGTGGAGTTCAACCAGGTCTGTTGTGAGATAGTTACTCACTGAAAATAATGGTGGATGTGTTGCTCAATTTCGTGGATTAGTTGAAGTTAGACATTAACACCGTTGGATGCCGACTAGCTCAGTGGTCTAGTGTTTAAGTGCTCGCGTGCGAAACCAGTAGGTCCTGGGTTCTAATCTTGCAGGGGGCGAAGTCGTGGATGCACACTGCTGAGGAGTCCCACAATAGGACGAAACGGCCGTCCAATGCTTCCAGGTTTCCCATGGTGATCTAGCTTCAACTGACTCATGATCTTAACCATTGAAAATAATGATAATGTAATAGTTCGTTCCAAAATGTTCATAATATTCATAAGTAATCGGTTTGTGATCTTAATCGAAATCAATAATCTCCACAACGCCAAACTGAAATGTAGGTAATGAATTGAGTAACTGACTAATCAACGTAAAATGTCAAGTTATGAAAAAATGATGTGTTTTTAAAACAATTTAAGAAAACTTATTGATTGAGTAAAAAGAATAAAAATGTTGAAATGAAAAGAATTTTCTTTACGACAATATCATCTTCTTGAGCTATACAATCATATTTATAGATACTTTGTATGACATGTAATAGTCTGTAAGTGTTACATCATTAAATAAAGTTATCGAAGCTAGTCGGGAAGCAAACGATTTTCTAAAATTGTTTGTCGAATTTTATTCAACCCATCATCAATTGTATAATTTGTGAATATTCGTCTGGCTTTCAAGAATAGAGAATGGATTGAATTCCTCTTCTTGTTCAGAGGCAGATAACTCTGGAAATTTGTATAATGTACACTTCATGTTGGCTTTCTATATTTCTATAGTTTTAGAAATTAATCTAATCTTCATTTTGGTAAAACATGAAAATGAAAATCAGAAAACTTAAAATTATGAATTGTTCACTTTGGAAAAAGTAACATATACACTTTTCAACTTTAACTTAGGTAGTATCAATTGGTTCATGTTCTATTAACATACTTCGATTACTTGAATTTATTTGTGTAGAATGCAGTTTGAACTCGTGAAAATGTAATTACTAAATCAATGACTCCACAACTCAATGAGATCGGTTACATTTAAAAGTCAGTATTCATCTCTTAGCACTAGTTATGAGAAAATAAATATATTGTCGGTGGTGTTGTATATTTTAAACTGGACGGGTCACAGTGTTGTTCTGTATAAAACATTCAACGTTTACTTCAGTTGGAAGCGAGTTTCTTTTTGAAATTATCCTACAAATACCGAATCACTCCGTTCTGATGTTCTTGTCTGTGGTTGTCTGTCCCCGCATATTTCGCTAATTTCATTTGCTCTTTTATTCTTGTTGACTTTCTGGTTTGGGTTGATGAACTGGATATATCTGTTGATTGCCGACTGGTCTGAATGGCATGATTCTAGAAATTATCCGTCCATAAAATCATTAACTGATGAACTGGGTTGTATCGTTACGTGCAGACCACGTAGTTAGCATCCTTTAATCAGTCAGTCAGCCACAACAGAGGACCAGGCACATGCATGCATTGGTCCAAGTTACCACATATCATTAGCACAGCAAGATGGACACCGGATTCATAAAAGTAGTGAATTCAGAGGTGGTAATATATAAAAGAAAGATTGCATATAGGGACATAGTACAGGAAGGAAGAATTAGTTCGTAGAAAGAAAGATATGAAGCAATTTTAATCTCATAGTTTAAAGGAAGACAAAGAGTGTATAGACCTACGTCGTTGTGATGGATTCTGAGCCATGTCACCAAGAGTCTCCAACCATTGGTTACGATAGTCAAGCGGACCCCAAACAAGTAGTCTGCATCTACCAACATGTCTCAGACCAGAAGTTAGCGACTTTATGAACTGACGTCACGTCTTAGTTTGCCCACCCTAACTTTCCTCCAACCATCCTCTACACTAATGAGCATCGCGCGTCATGTTAATCGGTGTTGAGGTATACGCAACACGTGGCCCAACCATCTCAGTCTGTGAAGATTCACAACCTGATCAACCATCATTCCCTAATACCTTGCGTCTAACCGCACTATTCTTTATGATGTTCTCGATCTGTAGTTGGTTACGTTAAGCAAAATGGTTTGAAATCGGTCACATTGATCCCCCAAATGCCCTGTTATGGCCGAGAGCGGAGTGGGTTCGCCCTCCCTCTCGAAATACTCTCACACGGCCGCGCGTATACGGCCTCTGCCAGGGAATTCCTACTCACTGCCTTCTCGTGGCACGGGTGTTGTTTACGAAAGTGAGAGGACAAAAAGCGAATATCCGGCGCTTTAACCGGATCTCAAACCAAATCAATGGTGCACATGGGCTCCAGTATCCTGCGGGAACAAATGGCGTATGAACCAATTGTTGGTCACCGGCTTCCATGGGACTGCATCTCCTTACGATGCTCCAGTGCCTTGTGGGCTAGACCTTTAGGTCAAAGGCTCGGGGAGTGGCCCCCTAAGAAAACCAACTGCTTCGGTTTGGGCACCCGGGCAGTATCGCAGCCCACACGCAATTAATGAACTGAAATTGTGTGGCGCATATATATTTGGCGCCCTCCTGTACCAATATATATGTGTTCAAATAATAAATAAATAACATTGATGTACATTCATTCATTCATTCATTCATTCATTCATTCATTCATTCATTCATTCATTCATTCATTCATTCATTCATTGTTTAACTCTATGCATTTCTTGATTTCTATTATTTCTTCATTCATACTCTTTCATCATGTCTTTTCAAACCATATTCTCAATGCTTAACCTTTTTTTGATTTTCATTAGTCTAATGATTCTTTTACTCTTCATAATTTTAAATTGATTTAATAAGCTATATACTACTTATTTGTACTACTTTTTTTCAAACTAATATTATTCAACTTATAACCAAATAAATCGGTGGGTTTTTTTTGTTTATTATTCTCTATTGTTGACACTAATCATAAAATGAATATTAATACCAGGTTAGTAACAAACTGTAGAGAAAAAAAATATTATATCATTAAATAATTGTTATTTTTAACTGTTGACCTAAAAATAGGCATGTTAAAACTATGCACACATGTGTTTTAGTCTCAATATGTTTATACATTCCATACATAACCAATAAAGATATAACAAACAGTGAATATATATATATATATATATGTATATATCTTGACATTATGTTTATCCTATATGTAATTCTTCTGTGTATCTATGGAATGTTTTCACGTCCTGCTTTTTTTTTACCCCCTATTCCAATACAAATAGAGTTTGTCTCTTATATTATGCTATACAAATGTAAATTTCATGTTTTTTTCTTCTTCCAGTATATTTTATTTCTCTCTCTAAAAATCTAAGATATTAATTCATATTTTCATTATCATTAATCATTGTTCATTCGTTTCATTAAAATATTGAATCATTTTAAACATTCCAAACTATAAATGTAAATGTTTGCTTTTCTCTTTTTTTTCTTTTCTTTTCTTTTCTCTTCTGCTTTTTTGTTTCTAACACGATAAAAAAACTACAATTTATGCTTGAAATAAGCTGTTATCTTGTAAATGAAAAAGAATTTCCTTTTGTTGTTGTTTTAATCACTAAGTATGTGTGATAATTTCATGTTTGTGTTAAAGGCTCGCCAAATTTAAATTCAAAAAAAAATTCTATTACATATTTATAATATTTCTTATCACATGTATCTAACATAGTAATTGCTAATGCTAAGTGGTGATCAGGTGCAAGGTTGATTTCTTCTTCTTATTGAATATTTGTTCGATAAACCTTGTATTTGAGAGAATTGCACTTAGTAAATGATACTGATTGATTACTAGACAAAAGTAAATAATAAGCTTCATCAAAATAAGCACATCTATATATGTTGTTTTTATATGTTCCTATGTCGACTTATTCCAACTTGTATTGTTTATTTATTTATTTATTTAAACACATAGATATTGGTACAAGGAGGTACCAAATACATATGCGCCAAACAAATTTCATTCGATATGTTTGAGGGCTGTGATACTGCCCGGGTGCCCAAACCGAAGCAGTTGGTTTTCTTAGGGGGCCACTCCCCGAGCCTTCGACCTGAAGGTCTGATCCACAAGGCAATGGAGCATCGTAAGGCGATGCAGTCCCATGGAAGCCGGTGACCGAAAATTGGTTCATACGCCATTTGATCCCGCAGGATACTGATGCCCATGTGCACCATTGATTTGGTTTGGGATCCGGTTAAAGCGCCGGATATTCGCTTTTCGTCCTCTCATTTTCGTAAACAACACCCGTGCCACGAGAAGGCAGTGAGTAGGAATTCCCTGGCAGAGGCTATATACGCGTGGCCATGTGAGAGCATTTGGAGAGGGAGAGCGGACTCTCCCTACTCTCGGCCGTACCAGGGCATTTGGGGGCATGACTGCATATAGATTTTATAATTGTTTATGGATATCATATTTATATAAGTTATTTTGATAATAAGAAAATTAGGTGAGTTTACTAAATTCAGATCTACTGTACGATTTAGTATCAATTATTTTAAATAACTGTTTGTCATTAATATAACGTAATAAATGAATTCGATAATGATGTATGAATCTCACTTCAGATTGGTCAATTCGTAAGAGAAAATAGTTTTTTGAAAGACTTGGAAAAGGAAATTTAATAAGAAGTGGTCTTGATGACTTGAAAGATTGGTCTTAGTACTCAAAGGACAATTGCTTAAGGCTGATCAAATATGGCATTTCTTCGAGCAATTTTAGATTAGCGGGCCTTGTAATTTCATGTTTTTACCGTGTTACAAGTTGAGTTATGCTATAAATAAAAATAATATATTTGTAATATCCCAATGAGTAGAAAATTGGATTTTTCTGACGTTTCGTGGCTTAGTGTAAGTCACTTCTTCAGAGAATAAATAACCAAATTAAATTAATCCAAGTTTAAATAGTACAACGGAACAATGCAAGAATAATATTTGATCAATCAAAAACAGGTCTGAACAAGTTGATGTATGTCATTTCTGTCAAGGTGATTCATAAGTGATAAGTATGTAAATTTGTGTATGTATGTATGTGTGCATTGTTTAAGAATGAAAACTGTGTGACCTATATGGTAAGAAAGGATAGAGTTTAAATTTGTAATATGATAGTGTGAAATTGTAAATACGATCAGACTGAATGGTTAGGATAGATGGTCCAAGTAGGATGTATGGTAAGGCCTTCTTTTCTATTGAGAGAAGTAGGATTAAGCATTATATGGAACGCCTCAGCTACCCTCCTTTCTTTGTAGTTGGAAAAGCCTTTTTGCAATATTTTGATATTTTTAAAATCGATTTGGTGGTTGTTGAAAATGGCATGAACTGCTATTGCCGATTTAATTTGAAGTTGGTTCAATTCTACAGGATTGTTAGGAGGTTTCTTTGTGTACCTAATATGTTCTTTGGCTCTAGTCAAGATTTCGCGGGATGACTCTCCAATATAATAGGCATCACAATCGATACAACCTAATTTGTAGACGCAGTTCTGTGTGGACATGAAAGGGATTTTTTCTTTCAGGCGAACTAAAGTATTACGTAGTGTGTTCGTTGTTTTGTAATACACTTTAATTCTGTGATGTTTTAAGATTCTTTGAATTTCTTCTGTTGTGCCATGACGGTATGGTAGGACTACAGTGCCAATCCAAGGCATTTCATTCGAATCATTATTATAATGTAATAAACTGTGTTGTTTTAATATGCTTCTAATAATCTTCATAGGAAAATTATTAAATTGTAAGATGCTAATTATATTCATTTGTTCTTTTTGTTTGTCTTCCTCTGATGTGATGATCTTGTTAGCTCTTCTAAAAAGATTTAAGGCTAGCGAGATCTTAGCACTGAAAGGATGTGCTGAATGGAAGTCAATATAACGATTTGAATGCGTCGGCTTTCGGTAAATGGATAGGTTTAGACTTCCATTTGGATTTCTTTTTACTAAGCAATCCAAGAATGGTAGTTCACCATGTACATTTTCATTTTCATTCGTGAATTTGATGTGCGATGAAAGTGTATTAATTCGTTTTGAAAAAGATCTTAGATGAGTCTTTTTTATAACAACAAATGTATCGTCTACATATCTAAGCCAAATTCGTGGTATAATGTTGTGGGCGAAGATATTTGATTCTATGTATGCCATAAAAAGGTTGGCTACAATCGGGGACACGGGGGATCCCATCGCTACACCGTTAGTTTGTTTGAACAACATACCGTTAAAAGTAAATAGCGTTGAATTTAAGCAAAGTTTTAAGGATTTCATGATTAGACTGATGCTCAACGGACATCTGTCAGGAAGAGTATTGTCGTTCTCAAGTAAACCACTAATGAATTCTAAGCATTTATCAATGGGAACACTTGTGTATAAAGAAACGACATCAAAGCTTACCATGATTTCATTCTTCTCGATGATTAATCCGGATAATTTTGATTTAAAGTCATATGTGTCTTTAATTATATTATGTAAGTTGAGTTGTAATGGTTTTAATATATTGCTTAAATATTTCGATAGTGCATATGTTGGGGTGTTTGTGAAGTCTACTATTGGTCTTAAAGGAATATCTGGTTTATGAATTTTTGGTAAGCCATAAAACCGTGAGACATTACATGATTTGGGATGCAAAGCAAACCAAAGCGAGACCCCAATGATTGGTTTTAGCTCGTTCAGAAGTTGATTTGTTTCTAATTTGACTTTATTCTTAATCGTTAGAGAAGTTTTGGGATTGATCTTTTCATAAGGTCCCGTTGAGAGATGTTCAAGAGCTTTATTAATATAATCTGTTTTATTCATGATTACTGTTGTGTTGCCTTTGTCGGCTTTTGTGATGATAATCGTTTTGTCTTTTTTAAGTGAATTCAGAGCCTTCAATTCTTCTTTTGAAATGTTTGGGGTAATGTGTTTTTGTTTCGTCAGAATATGGGATGTCTTTTGACGTAGTAAATGCGACTCTTTTTCCGGTAGTTGTGCGATCATTGGTTCTATAATCGGAGCGATTTCAAGAGTGCTAAGTGGTTTTCTGTGTAAATTGAAGTTTAATCCCTTCTCTAGTAGAGTGATTTCGTGACTGTTTAAGTTTCTGTTGGAGAGATTATGAACCGTTCTTAGATCATTCAAATTGTATTTTATTGTTGATGTTTTCTTATCTTTCTTCTTTTCTTTGATGTTTTCGAATTTTTTAATTTGTCGGTGTTTCGAGGAATTTAAATAGTGGAGTTCTCTTTCTATAAACAGGTTGGATATCGTGGTTTGTAATTCGATAGGGATTAAAAGCTTCAGTAAATCATCAAGGTTTTTGATTCGTTCACGATATTTTTCTAGTAAATGTGTGCATTTGTGAATGCGTTCTCGTAAGAATATTCGAGACGCGTGTTGCGAAGTCTGGATAGATCTCCAGGACCGTTCTGGAGGTTTTATAGCAAGAGATTTAGGGATAATGTTGTCTTGTAAACATCGTTTATTAAATATTCTGTGATTGTACCAATTGCATTATGCTATTTTTAAGCATTGCCTTTTATTCAACCAATTTATCTGTTGTTGAAACGCAGAATTACTGTAGATATTGGGTACCTTCATGTCCCTTTTTTCTTCTTTCCAAACTTATTTCACTCGGTTATACTCCTCGAATAACATCTTCAAAACTTAATCTTCCCGATTGCTCCTTATACTCTTACTACCTCTACCAGTACGGGATTTGAATCGTCAACTGCATCTCTGTGCTAATATGGTATGACAACTCGAACTGACGTACGTACGTACGAAGTTCTACGTTGTTACTGACTGATTGACTGTTGGTTACCTTACCGTCGAAACACTTATACAGTTGGCAGTACGACAACCTTGCTATTAGGGGTTTGCTAATTTTAGTCCTACAACTCTCCAACCTACCTAGTTGGTGTGGTAGAACCTAAAAGAATATATGTCCCAGCAAATATAGCTCAACTGAATCATGAACATATGAAAGATCGACCAACATGTTGATGTAGCAGCTACAGTCAAGAGGAAGAATAAACAACGTGTGGTTGTTATTTCCCTTTCTGTTTTTCTAAGTTAATGAAATTCAAGAAAAATTATTATTACACAACCATTTACGTTTTAATAAAATAGTGGAAGAAGTTCTGTTCATGAAGTATACGCTAAATGGGGACGAAACGGCCGTCCAGTGCTTCCAGGTTTTCTATAGTGGTCTAACTTCAATTGACCCATGATCTCAACTATTGAAATTAAGATATATTTTCTATATGGGAATGCGAATCTTTATAATAATGAATAATCTGGATGTTTAAAGGCATTGAATTTCGATTATCGGTGTCTTTATTTTTAACTGTTTTCCAACGGATGTAATCATAGTTCATCTTTTCTAATTTAATGTGGTATCTAAAAACGCAGTATAATATCATTTTTCGGTACTTCTCACCTATCCCCATTCATGATTCAACCATGAATCGAGTCTCACATCTTCAAATCTCATGATTAATGCAATTATTTTATATTCAACAGTTCACATTTCTAAACTTAGTCAATCAGTGATACAATAATGCTGCCTAATCACTCTTTTTCTACGATGTATTTGAACTTCATCGGCAACAAGTTCTTACTAGGACTTCATTAATTCATTTGGAATTTAGTCGCTGGTGAAAACACAACTATGAATCAATGGCGAAGATTATGGAGAGTATTTCAGTGTGAAAATTGTTTTCATCATAGGTTGACATGACTTGTAGAATCATTGAAAACGAAAAAACGTCTAATTATTATGTTCAAAAATAGTAGTTTCAGTGCAACAACACGCTCTCTTCTAGATATAAATATGTAGAATTCCATTCCTACAACTTCAAAAATTAATAAAAAAAGCACATCTAAAGCAATTAATGTACAGTTTTTTCTATGGATAACATGTGATTAATGGTAGGGTGTATAAAATTGTATGAATAAAATGTTTCATACTTTGAGTCATGAATTGACCTTAGTTAGATCATCATTGAAAACCTGGAATGACAGGACTGCTGTATATATATATATATTTCTAGTAAGCGTTTTTTAGCGAATTAGTTTTCTACGGGATGGGGACGCTAACCCCTTCCCCAACCCTCCTCCTTTACCAGGGCTTGGGACCGGCAGTAACTTTAGAAGAGCTACAGGTGGAGTTTATATATATATACTATTTGGTCCATCAATGTCATAAATATACTGTCGCCTTTTTCAAAAGTAGTACATTGATCTTAGGCTCCATACATCATACTTTTAAGAACGATAGATGTTCGTTCAATGTTATGAATTGATTAAGTTTAGATAATATATATACATCACTGAATGCTTGTTCTATGATCTGGAAGTTAAGCGTTCTCGCGCAAAATTGATTGTTTTTGTATTAGATTCTCAAATGTATGGTTATGGATGCAAATTACTGACGAGTCTCATAGTATGATGAAATAGTCTTTTTTCATACTTCCTCTATGCTAATATTTGTCTGAATTCAATTAATGAATTAATACTATATTCTCCACAAATTCTTCTATATTAAACTTTTTACTTATGAATTTAGATTTTTGAGATACATAGAGATAAGTTGACGATAAGATTATATAATAAATATAGTTTATGGGTTCATTTTAATGGACTTTTTCTATAAAATAAATATAGATACAATATAACTAATTTGTAACTAAGTGGTAATACATAGATTTCATCTAAGTTATTTGTATCTATATAAGCAAACTCAATATATATACCTATTTCATTAATGAGGATAAATAGATAGATAGATAGATGATTTATAAATGGGACTGATGTATAAAAAAAAACACCATCAATTGTTATATTGTGTCATTCTCTTCTTTTTTTTCTCACTTAATTTTCTCCATTATATAACTTGAAAACATGTAATCACTCTCATTATTTATTGGTTATGATATATTAATACTAAATATTTATGAGATTATTGTTTATGAAAATACATTGAATAAGGTAAAGAATCCTTGTATTTCATTATGTATACCACTACTGATTAAGATAATTGAGTAGTAATATTCAAAGAAAGTAAAATAATTAACAGAACTTATTCAATCTAATATAATGGTAAACAATAAATAAGATAATGGTTTGGTTTTGTTTTGCTTTTTAAACAAAGAAAAACCCTATTTACTAGTCATTAATAGTTTAGACTTGATTATCAGATTAACTTTTCAATAAATATACATATTTTTGTAAGAATAATAATATGAGGCTTTCGACATTTGAATAAAATAGTTCTTCAGTCTTGTAGATTTTCAGTAATACATCAACTGATATCTAATGAAAAATCAAGGGAGTTCAGTAGTTTTCTTTTCAAAGAAATCATTTACTTATGCTATACATACCTATATGTAATTGTATGATAAATATCTGTTTATAGAAGAATAGAAAAGATTGCATCATAAAGTGATTCAAGACACCAACTATCCAATGAGGTTATATCATAATCAAGGTATTAAAGAAGAATGGAAGGATGAAAATAAATAACGGATCAGGGGGAGGTGTGATCCCGGAGCTCACTTGAAAAAAGACCTAATTTTGTGATTTTATTTTAAAAATTTGAATTTCTTTGTTTTAGCACCAAAAACACTCTTCTCACCTCCATGTCGTATTATCCACTTAAGAGAATCTTAAATGTCATTGGTCCGTTGTGTATTTTAGTATGCTATTTTGTAACTCTCCCGAAGGACGGTTTTGTGCTGTATATATACGTTTTGATTTGCGTCTGTTGTCATCGCTCGTGCTTCTGGCTTTTGCGGAATATACTTCCCCATTTCAAGCTTCGACTTCTTCCTCTGGTTAGCGGGACTGGAACGCATCGAATAGCTAGTTTATTGGTCTTTGGTCACTGAATCTTTGTTCCGTTCGCAGACTAGGTGAACTCGTAACCGCTTTAAACCTAGCAAATTGTCCGCTTGACAGAAATGAAAAAAACAACGAAAAACACAAAAGTCATAATAATAATCATGAAAAATTGCTAAAGGATAATAATGACTGATCACAGTTTAAATTTACAAAACACGGATTAGAAAACATACTACAAAAGGGAATTAGGGCTAAAGAAGGATAAAAGATTAGATGTATCGTTTTTGAATACAAAATAAATGATTTCGTTGAAAGAAAATTTTCTTCGTTGAAAATTCTTTTCATTTTGTGTTCAATAACATAATAGGTTATTTTGATTATCTGATATTCATCTGTGACGAACATGAACTTCCACTTGGACAGATCGTCATGTAGATTTCAACGAAATGATAAATTCATCATGATCATTGAAATTGAGAGAAAAGCATTTTAGAATTATGATGAATGGAGCTTAAGATCAGTGGATTATTATTCAAGAAAAATAGAATCGTGCTTATGATATTCGTCAAATAAATATCATATATATGTATATATACCGTTTGAATTGAAGTGAATGAGTCACCATTCTTAACCTTAATCAATTGACCATATAGCATGATCATCAATGTTGTGTCATACAGTAAAATGTGAAACACCCTTCAAGCTCATCACATTATATATATGATCTGATGTGTTTACTGCGGAAATTTGACGTTTTGGATGTACTTTCCTGAATTCTCAGATTAACATGAGGAAGCAGTTCAGTGTTCACTCGGTCTCAGTTTCTCTCCAACTAATTCCAGTATGTTAAGAAGTTTATTTACGGAATGTGATTTTCAGCAATAATCTAACTCTGCAATCAAATATCTTGTGAACATGGGTTGTTCAGTCAGAATGGACTAGAAATTCCAAGTCATCTACAAAGTGAAATAAAATTTGACAGAGACACTGTGCTTTCATGTTCTTAGCGTTGATCAAGCATTTCCTACTCATTAAGAAAAGATAAAACTATGTATACAAACGAAACATATTCAACTCCTTTTTATACAATGATCTTAACCTCTAATTTTCCGGCTCTATTTATTCTTCTCTTATCTACTTCATTAACGTTTTACATAACATTTTTATTTTTAACTTTTAATACTCATAAGGTTTTAAGAGTAGTTTAGCTGGTTTTCGTTAATTTTATATATCTGTTCATATGATCATGTTTATTTAGAATTAATTAATTTTGCATTTTAACATTGAATAGTCATTTGTACTTGTTGTATCTAAGGTCATTTTGATTTCTCAACAGTACTTATATGAGATATGCAATATTCACTGGATAATAGTTATCATTTACTAAGTAACACTGTTTCGATATGATATATTGTTTACTAAGTGAGATAGTGTATATTCAGAATCATAATAACTGATATATCCTTATTTTACTTTAATTTATTTAAATCTAGTTCAAGATTCGATGACTGTCAATCTGCTTTACAAAATTTGATTCATATCACCGCTGGACCACTTGTCATCTTTTCGAGTTCATCTAATCTAGGCCAAATTACAATTTGGTCAACTCAAGCTTTAACTGGACTATTGAAAGCAACATTTATTTATTATCCAAATTTATGCGTGAATTATGAACAAAATGTTTGGATGGAAAGATTGTTGTTGTTTTCTCATGTTATTCATGTAAGTATTATATATATATAAGGGTTTCATATTTTGTTTTGATTGGACGTTTACCAGAAGGGTGTTGAAAATGTTAATCATATAATTTTTTTCGTTTTCCAACCCAAATGTAATTGTGCTGTGTTTCTCCGTGAATTTCGTAATCAGATTGTGGGTACCGGTAAGAGTGGGTGATTAGCCCGATCTCCACAAACCGGGTTACCGCTCACGTTAGTTCATGAGTCATTCGTCCTACTATCCAGGAGGCACGACGCGGACATGTAACACCCGGAGTTGCTCTTCAAAGAAGAAACTCCAGCGGATTGCAAAAACAGCTTTTCTAGCCCCGGTAGTTGTGTCGTGCTTCGATGTTGCCTGTTTCTCACCAGAAGGACGTACTAAGCTTCACCAACTTGTTTGGCTGTAAGGGGCAATCTTATCATACAAACAAAACACCTAACCAAAACTTACTATTTTAGATTACAGTATTGTCATCAGTGTACATGCCTTAATAATTATCCGTTTTATAACCAAATGGTTTCGTTTAAGTAGTCGTGTAAGATGAGCATAAGTACACTAAGAAAGTGACATAATTATTGACTCATTTGCGTTTTGGATCGATTTTGTGTTCACAAATATTTATCCCACTTATTAACGGTGATTGGTAACATCTGGTTTTAGACTATAATCATGAAAGCTTGAAAGTAGACTGGGTGCTTAATGACATCGATTCCCAAGGCAGATTATCAGGTTCTTTACGGTTCTATTGCTTTTTTCTAATCACTTCTCATAATCTGCCAACAATGAATAGAATGATCATTTTCATCATTTTTTATCAATTAATAAACTATTACAAACTAAGTAACTCTAGATAACTGGTCAGTTTTAGGTTCAATCAGCAATACGTATTCAAGGTTTTAGATAGGACAAATTCCAGTACTTAGATAATCTTACTTACTTAAACCTGTTACTCCTCGTGGAGCGTAGATTGTCCACCAGGATTCTCCATCGAATTCTGTCTCAGGTAATCCTTTATGGTTGTTTCCAGTTGCTATTCATTCTTTTGATGTCTGCTTTTAATTCCCTTCCATGTGTTCTTTGGTCTTTTTCTTTTCCCTTCAGGATTTCATGTTAAGGCTTGCTTCGTGATACAGTTTGATTATTTCCGTAATGTATGTCCTATCCACCTCAAACGTCGTTCCCTAATTTCCTCTTCAAGTCTGCCTTTAGCTCTCCTAGGATTACTGCCGGTCCCTAGTATTGTTAAATGAGGAAGGTTGGGTATGGGGTTAGCAACCCCATTCCGTGGAAAACGACCCTGCTAAAAAACACTAATCGGGGTAAGCAATTTAGATAATCTTACCCAACATGATTCCAGTAAGATGGGGAAAAAACTAAGTTGAAACTAATGAAATGCATAGGAAACCAAAGTCATAACAATAAATAAAGAATTTACATACACACACATCTGGCTTTATATCGCCCATAGCTAATGCTTATGCAATACAGATTGGATCTATCCGTATATCTTTCGGCAGAATGTGAATTTGTCCTCTCAGAGAAGCTGTTGGTTATATATTAGGCACTTTCCAGCTCTTTCTTTTCAATGATGATGAATATTTCCTTTACACTAGAGATACACATTTTCGTCTTGATCACTCATCAGACTAAGACTTTCAGTGGCCTTATACCTGTCAATGGTGATTGATGAATTTTTTTGAGCTTCTTTCGTCTTTATTATTGAATTGAAAATATGTTGTTAAGTGAAAATCTATAAGTGGCGAGACTATAATTTATGGACGAACCAATCAGATATAAGATAACGAGTAATGAATTTTGGCGCGAAATTCATTCATACATTTGACTAAATAGAGCTTTGGCATTATAGCTGACATCCGTTCGTGATGAAAATCATATATCTAATTTTTAATCTTAACCATCAACCGTAAATCAAAATTCTAGCTGGTTTATAATCCTTATTTAGTCCTAATAAGTAGATGTCCATTCTTAAGATCACTTCAGCTTCGCTCAAACGTCGTCCATAAATTATAGTCTCACCCTATAAGTTCTAGTGAATTTCGACATTGTAGCTTTGTATGTTTTAAATTACTTTGATTCTTTTGACTAAATGATAGTGTTGTAATGTGTGAAAATCCTGGAATCAAAATACAAAATTTGTTTCAAATACGATACTATTACTAATAACAATAAACAATCGAAATGAGTATTATGCATACAAATTATCAAAATTAGTACAAACAAGTTACTGTTTACTATGAAGACAAATACAGTTAACATAAAAATAAATTGGCTGTTATAGGTTGATGTAAATATTTAGATATACGACGGAACAACAAAGGGATATTGTAAGAATGTTTTCTCCAAAATGGTCGATAATAAATTAGTTACTGAATATTAGTAAGTAGTATTATGACGTGCACTAAAAACAGAGTGGGAGAGAAATAACAGATCGTGTTAGCGCATTTGACAGTACTATTGGGTAGCATTAGGTATATTGTGTTCTTCCCTGACTTTATTTCATTGAAAGCAAATAAAGCGGTAACATCAAAAACTACTAATAATTCGTCATTCTTGATATCAATATCTTTCATCCTATATTTTATATCAGGTTCTTCATAGATTACTACCTAAAGTCTTCCTAGTTGAATCATCTAATTTCGGCACATATGAATTATTGAAACAGTTAAGCAAACACATTAATGATGCTGACGACTCTCTCAATTTGGACATTTTATCATCACATTTGAATCTTTTAACAATAATTCTAATGAGATTGCCATCAGTACAAGTGCTGTTATCCTCAACAACGACAACAACATCATCATCGGATGATAAAATTAGAATACAAGAAGTGGATAAATTTCTTGCCATAATACAATATGGATTCATGAATTTATGTTTGGCTGTCGGGAAAGTTTGGTTGTGTCCTGCATGCACAAATAATTTAATGTAAGTTTTAATGAGCAAGAGGTTAATTTTATTGACTAATTCAATACTACCTCATAGAAAATTAGTTACAAGTCAGAAAAATGGAAGATAATTGTCCACTTAAATTGAAAACAAACACAAAGGTCATAATGGTTATTGAATAATGATCATTAAAAATATCAGAAGGTAATGATAACTAATTACAGTTTTAAACAGTAAATAATAATAATAATAATAAGAAGAAGAAGAACTTAACATGCTGAGGAAGAGAATCAGGTGAAAGGAAGGATGAGGGATTGGATGTATCGCTTTTGTACGCAGAGTTCTGGCTTGAATTGATGAATCGTAAACGTTTTAGTAGTGGATAGATTTTTCGTTCGACCTTCATTTGTTCCAATTCTTTTGACCGTAAAGATTATTTTAAAGCACAAGTCTGAAGTAACGTTCCCCAAGTTGATCATGTGCTACTGTATTGAAATAGTGATAACCTCTCATTCCGTCCTTCAAAAATGTTTTAAGATGCATCTTTAAAGTATTCGCTTTGTGCGGTCAATGTAACCTCCACTACAAGGGCAAATCAATTTAAAGATATGGACAATTATCTCTCATATTTCTGACCTGTCAATTATTTTCATTAATCTATTCTTCTTTCAACCACCGGATCAATGCTACTTAATTTTTGTTTGATCTTATCATTTCGATTATTGTTCTGGACTGTTTCTGTTATTTGAATATTTCATTTATTGTGAGCATTATTATTTCTTCATGTTATCATAATGCTATTGAACACCCGCCTTGATTCATATCTGTTAGCTAAAAAATATTGGAACGGCTAGTATTTGATTATGTGTTTCCGTCAATATTTTGATGAATATATATATATATATATATATATATATATATATATATATATATATATATATATATATATACTAGAGGAAGCTAATAATGCTCCAAAGCCTGTTTGCTGAACTCCTATTTTACCGGCTATCATATAAAAGTCATTGAATATTGACTGTTTTTTTTACTTTATTGAACTTCTTTAAAGAGTGCCTTAAGTAGATTTATTCTTATCTATCAAATACAGATTTCAGTATATGTATTAGGGAGACCCAGGATATTCTTTTAAAAACGCTCGTAGCGGGCCCTGAAAACACTGGGAAACATTTTATACAATAAGCATTGAACTGAATTTTTTTGTTGGGAAACGTCTAGAAAGTGAAGAATCACCTGTCACATTTCTGACTGGATGATTAATTATCCTGCTATTATGTTTAGTAGGGTTCCAGAACCTTCTAGAGGTCCAAGGCCATCGGAAATGTCATAGATACCCTCAATTTGCTGTGCATAAACTAAGCTTGGAGTAAGGCGTTCTTTGTCATATTTTGCGCCTTTTCTCTCGTATTCAAATTGTCGTGTAGAGTTAACCTGGGATTTATTACAAGAGCCTAGGAAATCGATTTGATCGTCCAGTCAGAATAATGGATGTGGAAATAAGGTTAACGATAACACAAATAGAATAAAATAAATAATGATAATAATAAAATTTTAAAAAATTGTTAGTTAAGTTATAACTGGCCATGGAAGGGATAGGGGGGTCACGTATTTCTTCTGTACACATAAATTGGGGTTATATGTACGAATTCCAATGGCTTCAGCTATATATAGGAGACGGGAACGGACTCCGTCGGGAAATGATGGAGGTACACGATAGATAACTCGAAATGATTTCGATTTATCTACTGCATGACCGCTATCAATAAGATGTGCCAATCAGTCAGTCAGTAACAACGTAGAACTTCGTACGTACGTACATCAGTTCGAGTTGCCACACCACATTAGCACAGAGATGCACTTGTCGATTCAAATCCCGTAGTGGTAGAGGTAATAAGAGTATAAGCAGTAATCGGGAAGATTAGGGTTTGGAGATGTTATTTAAAGAGTATAATCCAGTGAAATAAATTTGGAAAGAGGAAAAAAGGGACATGAAGAATTCAGAAGATTAGAATTTGGGAGAACACAGAGAGTGGATGCACCTGCGCCATTGCAAACGATTTTGAGCCATGTCATTCAGGGTCTCTAACCATCGGTTGCTATCATCTCGCGGTCCCCAACCAGGTAGTCTACACCTACCAACATGACTCAGTTCACTTGTCAGTGACTTCATGGACTTGTGCCATGTTTTGGTTTGGCCGCCCCTAGCTTTCTTCCAACCTACTCCTATACCACTGAACATAGCACGTCGAGGCAGTCGGTCGTTGGGCATACGTAACACGTGTCCCAGCCATCTCAACTGATGAAGTTTCACTACTTCATCAATTGATTTGCCATCCTTACCTAGTACCCGTTTCCTAACAACTGTGTTACTTACTCGATGGTCCCATGATATATGAGCAATGTTTCGAAGACACCTATGATCAAATACTAGTAACCTACGAATATCCTCTACTCTTACCGGCCATGTTTCACTGCCATAAAGTAGGACGGAACGAACTGCTGCGCAGTAAACACGTCCTTTGGTTGATAGACGGATATCTCGCCTACGCCATAAATGACGCAAGTTGGCAAAAGCTAGTCGAGCCTTCTGTATCCGTGCTGAGATTTCGTCACACACTAAACCACAAGGGCTGATGAGACTTCCAAGATAAGTGAAGCGGTCGACACACTCAACTACTTCACTCCCTATCACTAGTTCGGGTGTCGATGTAACCCAATCCTGAAGCAACATTTTGCATTTCGAGGGAGAGAATCGCATCCCGAACATGCTTGCATTGTTGCTTAGAGTGGTCAGAAGACTCTGCATTTTGTCAGCGTCTTCACCAAATAAAACTATGTCATCAGCATATTCTAAGTCAACAAGTGAACCTCCTGGTAGAAGTTCAACCCCTGTAAATTTAGATGAGGAGAGTGTTATCTCTAAAAGTACGTCGACCACAAAGTTGAACAAGAATGGGGAGAGTGGACAGCCCTGACGAACACCACTTGAGGTAATCAATTCTGATGACAGTTCGCCATAAGCTCTCACTCGACCAGTTGTGTTCGAGTAGAGAGCCTTTATAAGGTTAATGTACTTCTTTGGTACTCCTTTCAGTGACAAACACTGCCATAGAACCTCACGATCAATCGAGTCGAATGCCGCCTTAAGGTCGAGAAATACTACCATTGTGGGGCGTCTGAATGTGTGTCTGTGTTCTAGAACCTGACGTAGTGTGAATATCTGATCTATACAACCACGTCCAGGTCGAAAACCAGCCTGGTTTTCTCTAGTCTGCTCTTCACGAGCTTTAGTTAGGCGTCGAAGTATTATTGAAGCTAATATTTTAGACACTATATTAGTCAAACTGATTCCTCTGTGATTGTCACAAGAGGACTTTTGTCCTTTCTTAAAGACTGGCACAATCAGTGATTGAGACCAGTCAGATGGGATTACGTCCAGTTCCCAAATTCTACCTAAGACCTCGGTTAATCTCATTGCTAATACTGGACCACCATCCTTAAAAATCTCAGGAGTAAACCTGTCAGGGCCTGCTGCTCTCCCTCGTTTCAGATTTCCTATGGCTTTTTCAACTTCGTAAAGGGACGGAGGACCTACATTAACTTGCCATTCAGGTTGACTGGAGATCGTGGGAAACCGAAGTGTGGCTGAAGGCCAGTTGAACTGATCCCTAAAGTGTTCTGCCCATCGATCCAATCTCCTGGATTGAGAATGAATAATATGTCCATCTTTCTCTGAGATTGTTTCGCTAACGGTCGGGTTCCTAATTCCGGTTTCCTTAACGAGTCTGAACAATTGTCTGCTATTACCTATTGCCGCTGCCTTTTCCATCTCTCTTGCTTTCGCTACCCACCACTGTTCGCGATCATTGCGTAGACTTCTTGTCAGCTTGCGCTTAAGCTGACTCCGCTCTTCATTATGTTCAGAGCCAGGTGGAATGAGTTTCCGAGCATCTATCAGTGAGATAGATGCTGCTGAGATCCAGTGTTGCTCCCTAACCTTCTGGTTTACCTTACTAGCAGATATCACTGCTGTTTCCACAGCTTTTCGGATATCATTCCATGCTGCATCGGGGTGGGCATCACATACATGGCTGCCTAACTGTTTTCCTAGTTGTTCCTGAAATATACTCTTAGCTTGACTATCATTAAGTAGGGCCCTAAGAGGTTTCCTTGCAGCGTCTTTCCTACGTCCAGTAAGACGCAAGCAAATACGCGCTCGCACTAGAGCATGATCTGAATCTAGGCATGTGCTCCAGAATGAGCGACAGTCTTCTATCGAGCCCCTCCATCGGTGGCTGATAGCGATGTGATCTATTTGGGTCCAACGTTGGGACGAATTAGGGGGTCGCCATGTTAAAAGATGTTTTTCCTTATGCTTAAAGTTAGTATTTGCAAGGAACAGGCGGTTATCTGAGCATAGCTGCAACAGACGGTCGCCATTATCTGTTCTTTGAGCCACGACACCATAAGATCCACCTAGGTGTCTTTCCTTATCACTTAGTTTGCCTACTTGAGCATTAAAGTCACCGGCCACTATTACTACATCCGAGCGCCTAGCTTTTCGGAGAAGGTCCGAAAGCTTTCTGTAAAACTCATCTTTTACATCATCTGAGCTGCAGTCAGTGGGAGAATAGGCAGAGACGACGAAGAGGCAACGACGAGTGTCCCTATCTTTCCGGATTCTTACTGTTCCGTTCAGTCGGACAGCGCACAAACGACTGTCTATTGGGATCCACTCTAAGAGAGCTAGTTCTGCCCTAGGACTCAATGCTATACCTACGCCGGCGAGGCCACGGGAAGCAGAATCAGGGCTTCCAGATACACGAAGCGTAAATCGAGTCGGTTCTTTATTTTGGCATGGTGAGGTCAAATGAATGACGCTACTTGGATCCTGTATGCGCGTTTCGGAGACGCAGCACACATCGATGGCGCGAGATTCTAAAGTTTTAGCTAAGGAAGCCTGCTGTCCTATTTGGCAAAGTGTTCGTACGTTAAAAGCTCCTACGTGTAGTTTAGAGCGTGGTTTCAGGAGACCAGGAATGGCGTTCCACGTACTCGAATCGTTTGCCCTAGCGGTGCGAGGTGATAAAGAGACGTGAGGAGGGTTAGTCGGGAGGATAAGAGAAGTATTAGGAGGTGTAGGAAGGATTTGAATGTGACCACCTTGGTCTCTTGTGCTGTTACGGGTATGAGGGCTGATGTCACTTCCCGGCTGCCCACACCGTGGAAGGGTATTTCTTGAGGAACCTGAAAAGGAAATTGGATTAGTGTTGGTCTTGACGACCTGGGAGCGTGACCGCAGAGCCCAAGGGACAACTGCTTGAGGCCGGTCGCGCACGGCCTTTTTGTGGAAGGTTTTTGACGTGTTAGCTCCGTTCTTCAAGGGGCCTTACCGCCGGAGACGGAAATCCGTGAGGTAAGGTGAGGTGTGCATTTTTAGGGTCGACCTTTTCTAACCCCACCCCTCCTTGTGGGAAGGCAGCATCGCTGTCATGCTGGTTGTCCGAGGGAAACACCTTACTGCTGTCACACCTCTCTACAGTCAGCAGTACGACTTCGCCCTCAGACCTTGAGTTGCTGCTTTTAGTCTTACCGTTCGCCAATCGACCTGCCTGGCATGGTAGAACCTGCAGGAACATATGTTCCAGCCAATATAGCTCGGTTGGGTCATCACGATAGGCAAGCCCGATCACCGCGTCAAGGTAGCAGCTTCGATCGGGAAGATGTGCCAATATAGAACTGCGAATAGATTTTCTCTGGCCCTTTATGTACCAAGTTGGTAGATGTTCACTCATTCGTTGGTTAAGTTGCCTGGTAGTACGCCCTATATAGCTATCTCGACAGGAGCAGCTGAATTTGTAAATACACATGGAAGAGGCCAACTCAGGTAACTTATCCTTCGTTTGAGTAGACATCGCTGGTCGACAAGAGAAGGTCAACGCAAGATTGGCTGCGTAGAATTTCCTGGTGATTACTTTGGTTAACCTATATTTCAGAGTGTCACTAGCCACATCCCCGTTGAATTGCACTTTCATGTATAAAGGTTTCTTACGAACAGTCGAAATCTCCGACTTCTTTATTATATCATGCATGTACTTCTTAATGAACGCGCTGGGGTAGCCGATCTCGGTCAGTGAGTTGTTGATAAATTCAAGCTCCTGACTTAGAGTGTCTACTGTACAGATCTTTTTTGCTCTGCTCGTGAGACATCTGACCAAATTTCTCTTGTAACGGATGGGTGTGAAACTGCAGAAGTGAGTATATTGGCATGAAGAGGGGTTTGTTATTATGAGTATATGATCCATAAACAGATAAATGTAAGAAGATAGTCACGCGGACCCCAACCAAATAGTCTGCATCTACTATCATTGCTTAGACTAGAAGTTAGTGACTTTGTGGACTGGTGCCACGTTTTGGTTTGGCCACCCGTAACTTTCTTCCAACCATCCTGTACACTAGTGAGCATTGCGCGTCATGGTAATCGGTGTTGAAGTATACGTAACATGTGGCCCAACCATCTTAGTCTGTGAAGATTCACAACCTGATCAACTGATTAACCATCATTCCCTAATACTGTGCGTCTAACCTCACTATTACTTACCGGGTGATCCCAGCAGATTCGACGAATATTTCTGTTATATCTTGAAAAAGCTGATTTTCTTGATACAACCGCGTATAACTGAGCACTGGAACACCAAACCCTTCCAAGTCGCAATAAGAAGACAGAAGACTAACGAAAGGAATATTATTCCAAACAGTGTCAAACATAGTACAAAATTATCAGGTATTTATAGTTTTTAGTGGGAACGAAATCATCATTACAATCTTCCAATCCGCGTACAGGGGTTATTAGCATTATCCAATGGGGAAGCTACACGTTGGAATTCTAGAACATTCTTCCGACAGGTGATTGGATGGAACGTCTTCGGCTCCTTATGAGCCTCTTACAGCTTCCTCGAGTTCACCGGTGGTCCGTCGTCACACCTCCCCCCTTTAAAGTCCGTTGTGTAAGATTTTTTTCTTGGATCCACCTGAAGCTTGGGTGTCGCATTCCTCTTGCGCTCCATTACTCTCGAGGGTTGTACAGCTTTCTCTCTGCGTCGTTTGTCTTTTCGATATTTGCGCTCATGATGGTTCTTCGGGGATGAATCTACGAGCAATTGAAATGGAAGCCGGTTTTCTGTGACCACTGTACTATCATTTCTTTGCATTTGATTTATATGTCTTATGCATTTCCCGACATCTTTCCGGACTAGGTACAACACATTTCCGATTCGACGTTCTATGACACCTGGTTCCCACTTCTTATTACCTTGGTACGATCTGACAAGTACCTTCTCACCCACCTGGAAGCTACGATTGACCTTACGATTTTCATTCGTGGGTTTATTTGTCTTTCTGGGCGGCAACATACTGTTAAAAACTGTCCGGATTTTTCTTCCGAACATACACTCGGCCGGAGACTTTCCTTCTGGTACTGCCGGATTAGGGGTAACTCTGTAAGACATCAAGAACTTATTAATCACTTGTTCCGGGACACCCTCACCTCCCCCTTTGACCAGAGCTCTTTTAATTGTATCCACGAATCTTTCTGCCTGGCCATTCGACTGAGGATGGTATGGAGGAGATTGTAGATGCAATATGCCATTCTCGTTGCAGAAGCGTTTGAAGGCGGATGACATGAACTGAGTACCATTGTCGGTCACTAAGATCTCTGGAACCCCAAAACAGGCAAACAATCCTGACAATCTTCTTATGGTACTCTCTGAAGTCGTATTCGGCATGTCATAAACTTCCGGCCATTTTGTGAAAGCATCTACAACAACTAAGTAATTCCTGCCTTGTATCGGTCCGGCGAAATCAGCATGTATTCTTTGCCAAGGCCCGTCCGGTTTAGGCCATGGTTGTGGCTCAGCTCTCGTTGGGTTCTTTGCAGCCTCTTGACAAGACCAACAGCTGCGACATTTTTGCTCTATCTCATGGTCCATTGACGGCCAGTAAGCATAGCTACGAGCTAGTGACTTCATTTTACTTATCCCTGGATGCCCGCTGTGGAACTGTTTAATGGCTTGGTGTCGAAGATTTCTGGGGATAACGATACGATGGCCAAACATTATACATGAATCGACAACTGTTAATGACTCTCGTCGACGAAAGTATTGTAAGAGTTCTCCGTGTAATCTAGATGAAGGCCATTTATTGAGTATGCAATGGCGAACAATCTTTAATACATTATCCTTCTTGCTGGCCTCTTTAATGGCTTCAAATGTGACCGGGAGTCCGGAAACTGCGTCTGACAATATTTTGTGAACCTCGGCCTCGACATCTATAGCAGCTACAAGCACCTCTTCTTCTTGTTTTTCATGCAGACCAATCAATCTTGAGAGTGCATCTGCCTGTCCGAAATCCGTTGTTGGTTGATACTTTATCTTAAAATCATAACCCAGCAGTGTGGTAGCCCATCTCTGTAGCCGGTTTGCTGTATATACCGGGATGCCTTTTTTAGATCCAAAAACTGTCAGTAAAGGTTTATGGTCTGTAAGTAAGGTGAACTGCCTACCAAACAACATCTTGTGGAACTTTTTTACAGCAAATATAATCGCGAGGGCTTCCTTCTCTATTTGACTGTAGTTTCTTTCAGTCATAGTCAGTGATCTCGCAGCGTGAGCGATTGCTTTCTCAGAACCGTCAGGGTAGGCATGTGAAATTACTGCTCCAATTCCGTAGTTCGACGCATCGGCTGCGACTATAATTGGAAGATCGGGATCATAGTGTGTAAGGAGAAGGTTCGATGACAGAAGCTGCTTCAGTTTTAGGAATGCTTCTTGACATTCAGTTGACCAGAACCATTTAGTATCCTTTTTCAATAAGCAATTAAGAGGAGCACGATGGCGATGCAGATCTGGCAGAAAAACTCCATAATGACTAACCATTCCCAGGAAAGAACGTAAAGTTGACACATCCGTGGGTGGAGGCATGGACTTAATGGCTTCGACATTTTCAGGATCAGGTTTTCTCCCGTTTTTATCAATTATGAATCCCAAATACCGGACTTGCTCCATGTAAAAATCACATTTTTCGGCACGCAGCCTGAATCCATAATCTGCTATGCGTCTGAGAACCGTATCCACCTTATTCTCTAAATCAGCATAGTCTGTACCCATGATCAATATATCATCGAGATAAGCCGCGGTACCAGGAATGTCTTGTAACATAGTGTCCATAACTTGTTGGAAGATTGAAGGGGCGGTCTTTACTCCAAAAGGAAGTCGGTTATATCGGAACAATCCCTTGTGAGTGTTTATTGTCAAGTAATGCTTACACTCATCCGCTACCGGAATCTGTAGATAAGCGTCTGATAGGTCTAATTTCGCAAAATACTTACCCCCATTCAGTTTCGCAAATAAATCCTCTGGTACCGGCAATGGGTATTGATGGGCTTCAAGCGCTTCATTTAATCCAGTTGAATAATCTGCACATAACCGGATACTTCCATTAGGCTTTTTAACAATCACTATTGGAGCTGCCCAATCAGAGAAGTTTACTGGTTCGATTATTCCACTTCTTTGCAGACGCTCTAATTCTTGTTCAACAATAGGTAGCGCTGCATAAGGTACCGGACGTTTTGGTCTGAAGACGGGGGTGACTCCCGGTTTAAGAATCAATAGTGCTTTAACCTTTTTGCATTCCCCCAACTCTTCCATAAACACTTGACTGTGTCTTTCCAATACAACACTCTTCAGATCCTTTTCCACCGGTTTACTGGTTCTCACTGCGCTGCATATGTGGTTAATGGGGTGATTTGCTAATTGAAGTGCTTCTATCAAGTCTAGACCTAGCAAATCTAGTCCTGGATTCTGTGTAAGATATAAAGTTGCATTCGTTTTCGCATTTCCTTTCGAGACTGTACAACAAACCTCTCCAACAATATTTAGTTTTCCTCCAGATGCGCTGTGAGCTAACTGGGTCGTTGGGAGCACCTGTGGTTTACCGATAAGATTCCAAGTTCTCCGACTAATAAGTGTGATGTCAGAAGCGGTGTCGAGTTGCAGGCGGGCACGCTTTTTATTTATATCCAAGTTACATACTTTCTTTGGCGGCAAATTCGTGCTCGATTATGTGATACCAATATTTTGTTAGTTCGAGCACTAAATCTGTATTTCTTCGAGTAGGGTTTCAAAGAATGTCGTTTATGGGTTCTTTTTCTGCAGCAGTTTTCTTTATGTCCCTTGCGATGACACTTGCTACAACAATGTTCTTTATATGGGCAGAACCTTTTATAATGCCAACCACCGCAAGACCAACATGGAGATGAAGGCTGATTATCTGTGTGCGATACCTTTCTTGAGCGAGAATCGTTCTTTCCGCTTACAGCACGAACGTATGGCAACTGGCCATTATTTTCGACCATCGAAGTGTCATGCTTTAGGTTTACCAATCTCTGGCACTCTGCGGTTACTTCTTGTAGTGTCATATTCGGACATTGTTCAATTTTACTCAAAATTCTAGTTCTAATATCGGCATCTTCGGGAGATTGGAGGCTGCACACAAATACGAGACACTTAAACTGGTCTTCTGTCATTGCTGATAGTTTGAAGCGCTCACATTCACGGTTTACTAGACCCGCATGCTTCACCCAGTCATCATCACCTGCTTTTGTCATCTTGAGACATTGATAACGAATATTAAACAAGGATGACTGTTCAGCAAAGATTTGCGACAAAATTTCAATCGTTGCATCGAAAGAAAAATCTCTTGGATTCTTTGGAAGGATAAAGTTACTGTAACGTTCATGTTCAACAGTTCCAAGTTTTCGCAAGAGTATTCTGACCTTAGCGGCGTCATCAAGTTTTTTGAGGTCGACCTTGAACAAATCTTCATATTTCTTGAACCAAGTTTCAAAAGTAATGCCAGCTGAACCATCAAAATTAAATTCATGGATAGAATTAACAATCTGGTCAACATGAGATTTGAAGGGATCATCTGTAACTTCTTTTTGATCCAGGTTCATTTTCTGAGTTAGCATCTCTAGCATGCGCATCTGGAACTTTTCTTGACGTTCCAATAAGGCTTCAAATTGTTCCAAGGTAAATGACATATTGATACAATAACCCGTCGCCAGATGTTATATCTTGAAAAAGCTGATTTTCTTGATACAACCGCGTATAACTGAGCACTGGAACACCAAACCCTTCCAAGTCGCAATAAGAAGACAGAAGACTAACGAAAGGAATATTATTCCAAACAGTGTCAAACATAGTACAAAATTATCAGGTATTTATAGTTTTTAGTGGGAACGAAATCATCATTACAATCTTCCAATCCGCGTACAGGGTGTTATTAGCATTATCCAATGGGGAAGCTACACGTTGGAATTCTAGAACATTCTTCCGACAGGTGATTGGATGGAACGTCTTCGGCTCCTTATGAGCCTCTTACAGCTTCCTCGAGTTTACCGGTGGTCCATCGTCACAATTTCTAAGACATCTGTCTTTAAATAATAGTAGCTTACGAGTATCGTCTACTCTTAATGGCCGTGTTTCACAGCCGTAAAGTAAAAATGAACGAACTGCCGCTCAGTATACTCGTTCCTTTAATTGATAGACGGATATTCCATCTTCGTCATAAATGCTAATGTAAGTTAACAAAATTCAAACAAGCTTTTCCAATCCATACAGAGATTTCTTTAAACATTAACCCGATTAAAACTGATCAAATATTTAACAACTTAAAATATAATCTAATCAATTTGTGTTATTGATTCCATCTAAAATAATAAAACCGGTTTTTTTTTTGTTTTTCTTTGCTTCCTTTCTTTCTATTGTAGAGATCAAAGTGTTTTTGATTTTCTTAATCAAGATCAACCAATTACTGATGATCCGTTTTTTAAAACAAAATACTGTACACCCAATTCTTCTTATGATCTATTATTATTTCTTTATGATTTATTAAAATTATTATTGAATTTAATGAAAATTTCTTATTTAAAAATTTATTTTTATAAAATTCATTTCAATCTTATTCAATGTTTATTATATTTAGGTAAATGTTTATATTATTGTTGTTGTTCTTGTTCGAATTTCGATTATCCATCATTGATATCACAATGTATATTCTATATTATACGTATTATTGGTTGTATATGTTATGATCATGATCACAATCATGATCGTGATGAGATTCAGATCAGATCATCTTTCATTAATTCTATTATATTATCTAATCAATTATTCAATAATTTTTTATTACTTATTCATTGGTATTATCAATCTAGATGTTCATGGTCTATATGCGGTATTGAATTATGTTGGTGTTTAACTAATTTTATACAATATTTCAATATATCATTATTTCAACAACAACAACAATCTAATCATCAAATGTTAAATCATTTTATTGATTATTTTCTATTTAAAGTATTCACTTTAGAATTAGGTACTAAGGAAGTAATGCGTTTATTATATATTAGTATGAATAATAATAATAATAATAATAGTAATGGTATATGTGATCCTGATAGAGATTATTTCTATTGGATCAAGATCTTAAACTCATTAAATGATCATATAAAATCTCAATTGATCTATTGGAAATATTTAAAACAAAATTTACCAATGTGTTATATTGAAACATTTATAGGTTTGTTTAAATTCTTGTCACTTGTAAACATGAATGATAATAATAAAGTATTGCAAGAATATATTGTGAATAATTGTCCTATATTATATAAACTATCTATTATATGTAATGAAACATTGACAAGAATGTCATCATTATTACCTTCAATATCATTGGAATTATTGACAATGGAAGAAATTAGAGAAATTTTATATTCTATGAATTCTAGCACAGATATTATATCATATATCATGTCAGTTCTTGATTATATATGAGATTGTTTATGTTTTGTTTACTTGTATAATAGTTAATTTTGTGTGTAAATATAAATATATACAAGTATGTAGAGAATGTTTATTTATTTGAACACATAAATATTGGTACAAAGAGGGCGGGGTACCAGATATATTATGCGCCACACAATAATAATGAGAATGGGAAGAGATAGAGAATGTAAGGTGTGTGTAAAAAGAAAAAAGAAAACAATAAAGACCACAAATTAGTGTATGGTAGTGAAATAATAATAATAATAGGGGAAACAGAAAGATACAAACAAAAAGAATTCCAGTTAGAGAAGTTACGGTCACTTTTTATGAAGAAAGTAAAAGAGGGTTACAGCAGGATCGCCATAGGCTCCTATTCTGAGACATATCTGATAATGTCTATAGCCACTATGTTGCACCATCTCTAGGACCTCAACCAGGGAGTCGTGAAGGATCAACAGAAGCTAGTCCTGTGCAACTTTCTTTCACACCATGACACCATGTCATACACTGACCACCTCTCCGCTTTATCCAACCATTCTCAGCGTCGGCAAATAATGCAAGACGTGGAATTCTCTGGGACGACATTCGTAGAACATGTCCAAGCTACCGAAGTTGGTGTTTCAAGATGGTGACACCAATTGCATTATCGTCTCTGTGCCCGAACACACGATGCCGAACCTCTGCATTACTGACATGGTATTGCCACTGGATGTCAGCAATCCTGTGGAGACTACGGTGATCAAACACAGAGAGTCGTCTAACGTCCTCAACTCGGAGAGGCCAGGTTTCACAAGCATAGAGCAAGACTGCTCTCACCGACACTTTGTAGGTCCGACCTTTTACAGCCAGACTAACATTACGAAGGCTCCAAAGATGGCCCAGATTGGCATAAGCCGCTCTGGCTTTCATCACATGTGAATCGATCTCATCACTCACGCCACCACCAGCACTTATGCTGGTACCCAGATACAGAAACTCGACTAATTCTATCTGCTCAATACTATTCCCACTTCAATGTAGAGAATGAACGTTGAATAAATAAAAGGATTGTAATGATACTAATTAGTCATAAATGATACATCTGTTTGTTTCTTTTTAAAAATGACGATATCGTTTGTCTTTCGGTTGGCTGACCGAGTGTATGATATCGGATAATATGGTTTTTGCGTACAAACAAAACATTCATTCCTATTGACTCTTCCCATTGATGTATAGGACTGCAATAGAGCAGTCACTTTTGGTATATTTGTGGATTGCCTCAATGTTGTCAGTGAGTTACAAACATTTTAATGAGATGAATGGTAGCTATCAGTGGACTTAAGGACACACATTTCGTTCTATTTAGAACTCGTCAGATGGATGTACCTGCATCGTAGAGTTGATGTTTTCTCCGAGATTCACACCCAGTACCGTTCGCTCCAAGTCCTAATGTATTTTTCATATACAACCAAAACAAAAGGTTTAAAATTCATCTTGTTGAACGAATCAGTGGCTATTAACTGGACAGGTACGTCCTTCTGATAAGTCCTAAATAGGGCGAAACACCCGTCCTTGATTTCACTGTCAGCCAACATCCATCTCTGTTTAAAACAAACCACTACTTTGAAATCGGATACTATGGAAATGTATTATTAGTTGCAATTACTATGATTTAGTGACATGTCGATACACTATCGAGTGATTTAAGTCGTAACTTTTCAAATATTGGAAACTTCTCTACAAATCAAGCTTTCTGAGGTATGACATACTTTTTATATTGGTGGTCATACCACCCAATTCATTTATTTAAAAATGTTTAAACGCATAAACGAGACAAGTCTTATATCTGAACAAACACACAATATTTTTTTGAAAAATGATCCGAAGGAACATTCCTGTCATTTTCTGAAACTAAAACAAATTTTTAAGTGAATGCAACTTCATCATCTTGAAACTGATAACTTTAAATGAATTCACGTCGAATGAAATCATTAAATGGTTATAAAATTATAATTTTAGGAGCTAAATTTCAAATAGATGGAACTGTAATGAGGTGTCCACTGGGTCCAATCTTAGCAGACTGTTTCATATCTAAACTAGAAAACAACTAACTTAGATCGGTCATCAATTATCAGTTCACTTGCTCTTGTGAAGCAAGGTACATTGTCCGTAGTCAGCGCTTGCTGTCTCAAATACAAGAACATATCCCAGTGTGGCACTGCAAGGATGAGAGCAAAGCAGTTAGAAGTTGCACCTGTGAAAACTTAATTAATCCCAACCACTCCATTGATCTACAAATTAATTTTAAAGTTGCTTATATAATTCGATTAATTCTACCAAGATTTCTTCGTATCCAACTACTTAAAACAACAAAAGCTCTTGCCACCCATGAGATGAAGCCATAACTGTGTGTACAAAAGAAGTATGTCTTATCATTATCTTTGCCATAGCCTTAAATTAATATCAATACTAGACAGAAGTGGATGACGGCTATCAGTGTAATCAAGGACGCACGTTTAATCATATCTGGGACCCATCAGCTGGATGTACTTGCATCCAAGATTTTATGTTCACTCCGGAGCTCGAACTCAGTACACTTTGTTCCAAACACCGAAATCAACTACAGGATGCATGTATATCCATTTGACGAGTTCTAAGTAGGACGAAACGCATGTCCTTAATTTCACTGCTAGCCATCATCCATCTTTCCTCAAAGTCTTTGTGACTCATTGGCAATATTGTGGACATCCACACACGATGCAAATATGCCAAAAGTAACTACTCTATTGCAGTCCTAAAAATCAATGGGGAAGATTCATACAAACTTTACTTATGGGATGAAGTTATTATCATTATTTTATATTTTAAAAATAATCCCCTCTCTTCTATTATTTCTTACATCCCCATAATTTGGAGAAAAAAAAGTAGTCATGCGGCTTGCCGTTTCACAGAGTGTCTAAAAACCTAGAAAAAAAATTGAACTAGTTATTATTGTTTTCACTAATTGATATGAACATAAATCCTAGTAAATGAATTTACATTTATTTATTTAGTTGAATTTCAACTTGTACCGAAATTGACTGTATTCTTAGACATCATAATTGCTATATCCTAGCAAAGATTAAATTACGAGTAATTTTCGAGACCTATTAATGGACTTATATTATCTATATATTCTTATGGTATAACTATTCATTAACTATATTATGTATATCTATATTCTCCTTATTATAAGCTTCATTTTGACCTATAAACTATTATTATATGATTTGCTGGTCATAAGATATGTTCAGTTTATTGGTTAGTCTCACACGTTCAGTCACTTTTTGGCTTGATCTTGTATAAATGTTATTTTCCATTTCATAATGTGATGTGGTTTGTTTGGCTAGTATATAAACCAAGTATGTCTGAAATAAATGATTCGCATAGTGGAAGCTATTATTGGTGTTCTGGACAGGCTAAGCGAGCAAAGGACCAATAAGGACACTAGGCTGATCAGACCGGTCGAACGTCATTGCTTTAGCACAGTACTAAGATTGTATAAGTCGTATTTCGATTGGCAAATAAATTACGTGATAAAAAGCTGCATTTAAAGTCAAAACAATGATGTAATTTTGACGGAGTTTTGTTCTCTGTGCTGGATGGTTTGGTCGTGGAGCTTTCATCGTTCTTCTGAACGACATCATCAATACAAACTTCAGATAGAAGTGAAGTGTTCGAATTTCTCCATATGCGTTTCACAGCTTGTTCTGTACACCTCGAGGTTGATTAGTTCTTATTGACCTTAAATTTGTCATTGTTTACTTCTCTGTTTTGGTTGTGTTTCCTATTGGTTTCATTTTTGTTCCTATATTTGTGCATAATTTTCCTGCAGCACACTGACAGCACGAAAAAATGAAGAGAAATACCTGAAGAACGTATTTCAAAAGAACGACTACCCAATCAACTTCATCAAAAAATACCAATCGCATGCAGCATCAGAACCTAAGTCAAGCACAGAAACCAACAAAAGGATCGCCGTACCATACATAAAAGGCATGTAAGAAAACGCAACGAGACTGCTGAAAACCTTCAGGATAGGTATGGCACACAAACCAACAAAATCACTACAATCAATCCTATGCAAACCAAAGGATGAAATAAGAAAGGAAGAGAAATCAAACATCATCTACAAAATAAATTGTGCCAACTGCGAAAAACACTATATCGGACAAAGTGGACGCCCCCTTTACCTTCGTTTACATGAACATCAATTATTAGTCAAACGCCATGATATCTTTCACTTATACATGTGGACAACTGCGGACACTCATTCTATTGGAAAATTTGGAAATCTCGGACAGAGGAAATTCCAAAAACACCAGAGAATTTTTAGAAGCCTGGCACTCAGGTCAATCAAAAATCAACAAACATATTGAAATCGATCCAACTTATCAACCAATCAGGAAAATCATGCACAAATATAGGAACAAAAATGAAAACTAATGGGAAACACAACCAAAACAAAGAAGTAAACAATGACAAATTTAAGGTCAATAAGAACTAATCAACCTCGAGGTGTACAGAACAAGCTGTGAAATGCATATAGAGAAATTCGAACACTTCACTTCTATCTGAAGTTTGTGCTGATGATGTCGTTCAGAAGAAGGATGAAAGCTCCACGACCAAACCATCCAGCACAGAGAACAAAACTCCATCAAAATCATCCACTTGAACTACAAATCTTCTCTATCATCTCATAATGTAATTTATTGAACTGAAGAAACAAAAGAAAAAAGGGTTTATATTATAACAATCTATTTTCCTTTAAAACACTTTCTTCATGATAGACAATACATAATTGTAAAGTGAATATACACTTTTCTTCTCTATTTATTGTTTTTTTATGGATATGAATCTGATAATAAAGTATATATATATATAGAAGAAATAAAAAAGAAACATTAACATCTCTGACACTGTATATCATTGACAATTATTGACTATAATTCACAATCAGTAATAATCACCATATCAACAAAATGTTTATCAAACTAGAACATTAATCTGTATTTTGTATAAGACAATAATAATAATGACAACAATTGATCATTAATACAACTAAACAATAAAGAAATATCTATTCACATCAAGATGAATTAATGAACTTGAATTGACAACAAAAAAGAAAACATTTCAGTAAGCTGTTCATTTCCTACAAATCATTTATATAAAATCAAATGTTTTAAAAAAAAACTCAACTGAACAGAGTAATGAAGATAAGGAGCATTCTTTCATGATATTGTAATATCATTAGAATAGTTTTAAATTAAGAAAAAAATGTCTAAGAGAAACAAAGAAGAAATGAAATTTTCTTAGATAGTTTGCAACAAAAAAAAAGGAATCGAAGAGAAAAATTCTGTAATCTATGAGTGATAGGGAATTATTTCATAAAGTTCATGATGGAAATAGAATTAAAAGTAGGTAGACATCTATTTTACAATGAAAAACAAACAAAGAAACTTATAAATTCACAGCAGATTATGGAGTACCATAAATATTGATATAAAGAATAACAATGCAAAAGAACCGGGACAAGAAATATAGTCAGTATTACTTCCCATCAATAGATAGTTTATGAGATGTGATTTTTGTATAAGATTTGTGTTGATCAAAAAGAATACTCATTTTCTTAGTTAATTAAGATAATATAAAACAAGCGGGAACTAAATAGATGGATATATAAACAAACAAAACAATACTTTCGCTAAGCAAGACATACTACTTTCTACATAAACAGTAGTAAAAGTGCATTCAGTAGAAAAATACAATCATTTTATTCTCGAAGCTATAGACTTGTGCTTACCACAGATGTAAGAAATTACACTGAATACAAATGTTCCATATACATAACACAGTACATGTATACAATTAAATGAAAATATCATTGATGGGTGGCCATTAATGAAATTTATTGATCTAAAAAGAAAAAAAACAAGCAACTGGGCAGCAGTAAATATACTACCATGTGAACATAAATACACATGTACACTTACATAATACATAAAGATCTTTCAGACAATGCTCGTATATAAACAATTCACTATACAAATAGACTTATACATAAAGATTAAATCACAAATAGCACTGAAAAAAAAGAGAGTAAAGATAACAAATCTAAATAACAAAGAAGGGGAAAAAATACACCGGATAATTTTATATGATGAAATTGACAATATGAAACCAAGAATAATAGTCTCAACATAAGACAGATAATTTATCTATCTACATATTAAACATTAAATAAACAGATTACATCATTTCGTAACAATAAATATTGAATATAGTTGTCCAATAAAGATATTATTATTATACAATGTCAATATTAGTAAATTATATAAACATTTCTGTAGTCCAATTAATGTATAGAAGCATCAACACAATGAGAAAACAAAACCAATTGAGGAATAACAATCAAATATTGACAGTTATCTCTGCTTTTTTTTTGTATACATATAATTAGCATTCATATCAAGGGAAACGAATGAATATAACGTTATAGTTATCTTAAAACTATATTGATTTATTTCGAAAACAAAACATAAAACTAAGGTTAATAGATGTAAAAAAGCATGTGAAAGAAAAGCAATTGTTCAGTAGTATTATGGTGGTTAAGTTAAAAAAAAACAACAACAGTCAATGTTCACTAAATGACATTGACAATAGTTTTAGAAATAT
This sequence comes from Schistosoma mattheei, assembly GCA_944470405.2. Lineage (NCBI taxonomy): Eukaryota > Metazoa > Platyhelminthes > Trematoda > Strigeidida > Schistosomatidae > Schistosoma > Schistosoma mattheei. The sequence continues at coordinate 81,297,217 of OX103943.1, forward strand.
CATAACGACTATATCATCAAATACAGATAGTTATGACTGAATAATAATAAGAATTGGATTCATAAGACCATGGAACTTCAAATAAGGATATGGGTAAATCTTTTAAATGATAAATAAATATAGAATAATTCAGTTAAAAGGAAAAAAACAATTTTCCATCCGCAAAATAATTTTTAAAAAAAACAAAAAAACAAACGGCCCGTCAATGACAAAAAAAATAAATAAAATGAGAATGAGTAAAACAAAAACAAAAAATCAATATTCAACGATATATAATAGATAATAGTTTTACTCATGTAAAACCAAAAATAATAAATAATAACGATAGTAATAAATAATCTTAATTGAAAGGGCCGTAAAAGTCATAAATAAATAAAATGGCGCTAAGAGAATTATTAACCTCAAGAAAAAAAATTATGCAATAATCAATGTAACCTCTGAAACACCCAAGACAAATGGGATACAAAAAAACGTCCGGTTATGCACATATACGAGTATATATATATATATATATATATATATATATATATATATATATATAAGAGAGAGAGAGAGAGAGAGAGAGAGAGAGAGACTATGAACGAAGGGGGCGGAGTGAAGAAACCGAAGGCATTAAATAATCAAAATGACACCAAATTATATAGAGTTAAAATCAATAAAATTGTCCATCACTATCATTATTACATAATACACACATATATATGCACACACAAAAAAGTAAAACACAAAAATAAGTTTACTACATAAATAAATAGATAAACAAACAAAATCAAGTGGTTTTCTTTTTGTGTTCATTGAAAGACGAATAGAGTGTAAAGCTGAAATCATATAAATTGTGTGTGTGTGTGTGTGATTTAGTTTATCAATTCAATTCGGATCGTCTAGCTTTATGTTATTAACATTCCACCGGTGTTAACTGTTATTCTTTCAACAAAAAAAACACTACTTCTAATACTCTACAACAGTAATTACTACTACTACCGCTACGATTATAAGTAGTGTTAATCGTGATAGAACTATTTTGTTAAATTCTAATGATTCGATAGTATTATTATTAATAAACTACTTTGTTTCATCACGTTTAGTTACAGGCATAGATACTGAGTCGATTGAACTTTGAAAAGACAGTGAATCGCCAGAACCACTAACACCAGCACTCCCTCCTCCAGATCTTCTTGAAGCAGAAGCAGCAGTATCACAAGACGATGACGGAAAAGACAAACCAGTAATAATAATATTACTACCACTAGTACCATTGGCAGTATTAACAGTAGTTATACAAGTAGTCAAAGGAAGTGAGCTAATCATACTTATCGGACATGATATACCACTATTCGATGCTGAACATGTTGACTGACATTCTGGATAATTTCCTTTAATGCAAGATGATGAAAATGATGTCGATGATGTGAATGGATGTGATATTCCAGATTGTATAAAATAATCCGAATTTAGTTGACCACCACTAACACTACATGGACGCCCAACAGTACTAGTACTACTACCATTACCAGGAAGTGATAACGATAATGAATGTTGTTGATATGAACCAGATTCTCGTTTCATATGCTCAATAACTGCTATATGCTCAATTACATCAGCTGCTGATTGTACATTGACTTGTGGTCCAATTATTGTGACAGTACGATATTGTGTACCAGATAAATAAGTGCTTTTCTGAGATATTTGTATAGCAGTACCAGTAAATAATTGTAAATCCATAATAGATCGACCTTGATGACCAAGGATTATATTGATCACACTTTCTGGAACCTGAAATATTTAAAGATTAAACAGAAATGTACTAATTGTACGCATATACAATCATCGTGAGTAATAATAATAATAATAATAATAATATAATAATATAATAATAAATAATAATGGATTGTAAACATTTTCGTACAAATAGGCTAATAAAGAAGATGAGATTCAGAAATCTTTCTCCATGTGTTCCACCCCATTTTAAGACTTCTTCTTGCTACGTAAAACCCAAGAGACTTTGGGCATGTTTGTAATGCTACATGTATTTTTAACGCGTAAAACCTTTTATAAAACAATAAAGTTCCAGAACACATTTTGAAGATCACGGAAAAGTTTTGTTATGACTCCACGAATATTGTAGAAGTTGGAACCGGTTTTTAGTCGAAATTATCAAGTATAAAACCGATAATCAACATACTTATCTGAACTTATCATGTTCTACGACCCCTGACCAATGTCACGTGCCAAGCCACCAATCAGAGTTAGAATTCAGTATATTTCGTGCAAACTATTTCATCGACAGCCCAGTGTCCCCCATACTGACCAATTACATGTCCAACCAGCGCTACTGATCTTGAACCGACAGCTAGGTTTCTATTGGTCTACTGTTTGCTAGCTTCTTTCTATGCTCTACCTTGAGTCTAGAAGTAGTAATCAGTCTCTACTATATTTATATTACAAACAGAAATAGTTTACGCGCAGACACACTATACCGCATCATACCATAAAATAACAATTATACATAAATAAGTCAAAAGTGGTTGTGAATAGAGGAGACGGTGAGTAAAAGACTTGTGATAAATTAGAAATAGTAAATCGTGAGTAATCTTTTTACTCAGTAGTTATATATCGAAATTATAATTAATAATAGTTTGAAAAACCGGTCCCAATTTCTACAATATTCCTTCTGTTATCATACACTAAAAACCGCCAATATTTGTCACTAGGATTTTCCAACCTGATGAAAAGCCGTGCATAATTGCTAGTACTAAGTGTAAAGGTTATCGATTTGATATGGAATGACTAAAATACAACATATTGTGATAATTTATAATGAAACCAACATCAAATACAATCGAATTATCAGAACAGTATATATAATGAATGACATAATCTTGACTAAAGAAAAAGCCAGACATTTATTTCACACAGTAAATAAGTCGACATAACATTTCAGATAATAGTAAATACCAAAATGTTTTTTTTCAAAACCTACAGATATAATACGTCTGTATGCAACATAATTTCCCATAGGTGTAATGATATTTGATCCTGAATTATATTGTAATCCATGAAATCCAATTAATGTTGATGAAGATGGTAAAGCGGTAACTTGTGCCGATGAATTTATACTTGGAGCTAAAGATGATTGTTGTTGTATATTAGGTTGATTTACATCACCTTCTGTAAGTGATAATAAAAATGGATTTGATGATAAATTAGGTATTGACATTGTAATTGAATCATTCGATACAACTACATGTGGTACAATTGGTGTAACATTAAATGATGATAACTGAGAACAAGGTAATAAATTAAATAAAGCACCAGTTGAACCAGTTCCAAGTGGATTAGGATTTGAAAGAATTGGTAAAGATTTTGTACAATTAATTGTTACATTTGTTGTAATTGTATTTGTTACAGTTGGTACACCTGATACTGTAATCGCAGCGGAAAGAGCAGCTAATGTAGCAATATTAGCAGTTAATCCAGTTGGTGATGTAAATAATGATGGTAAATTTGATGAATTGCTGCAAATTGATGATGAACTAGTTTCAGTTAAGGTATTGGTTGTATACCTCTAGTTGGTGTTAAATGACTATGTTGTACAGGTGGAGGATTTCCATAACCAATTGTTGGATAACCAAATAAAGCTGTAGGAGACATTCGAAGTGGTGCTAAAAATTTATTATAAAATATGATAATTAATGAATATCTATGAATAGGAATATTGAGTAAATAGAATTAATGTAAGCTAGAGAACTGTTCAAAGATTTAACTTACCACTAATCACGTATAGAAGCATGTATTAAGATTTCAGAAACATAATTGAACTGATGTCTAATGAACTAGTAATAAAAATTGGACCAGGTGAGATGCAATGAACCGATAATTTAAAGATACATTAAGCCACTATTACCTTGATAAGGAATGTTATGTAGTTGGAGGAAGTTAACAGGAAGCCCTACTTGACATTGTTTTCTTCACTAAGGTATACATCCACAATCATGAAGGAAGTGAGATTTGAAACTAGATATCGTCTAGTTCTATTGTTTGAAACGTAACCGCTATGCAATTTGGACTATATAGAAACATAAATCACGCGATGTTAAATCAACTAATCTGTGGACCATATTACTAATCGATCGATAGGATTCAATCCATATTAATGTACTAAATAAAAGTGACACTGGTCACTATTTAGTGGTCAATCAACTGTAAATTCAAAAATAGGAAGTACCAAAAAACTGCTCCAATCTACTTAGGAAAGTTCCAGCAGTTTACAATGTCATCGACTCAAAGGTTGAATATATTGTACTACATTTTATGCACCAAAAGATTTGTGATAGAACACACGGCTAATAAATTAAACAAATGCTCTATGAAAAAACTTTAGTAAAAATTAACATAATTATTCTATTAAACATAATGAACATTGTTGCTTTGTTCCCCATAAGGTGGTGTTTGCATATGTTGATGATAATCTATTCTATGTCAACTAATTTCCATGGGTTATGTAAAAAATTATTGAAGTTAAAATTGATGATATAAAAATAACCCATCCAAATAGCAGCGACAAATCAAATAGCTTAACTATTCTAAGTTAATTGAATTTATAAGCAACAATAGTATTACTAATGTTATTTGCATTGTAGTAACCTATCACCTCTCGAAGAATTACGGCTTTTTTGTGTTGTTTGGTACTAATCAACAGGGTGATATGAGACTTTAATGAAGCGATGATTCCATAGTGATTTAGGATCTAAAACACTCGGTATTTTGTCAGACGGTTGTTCAAGTCACGAACAACTTGACGTGAAATGACCATACAATAACACTCAGTTATTTAAAGTAAGCTCAACAGTTTAACACAAAACGTGAAAGTCACACGACTGAGAATCACTTCACGTACAATAATAAGCATTACAATCATGTGGTTCAGTGCAATGTATCTTACCAAAAGAACAGTTCACGTTTTACTTACATACATAGCTAACATTCACAAAACATAAAGACCAAGATGTCTAATGTTTGGATGCTAAACACAATAAAATTTAACTTGGAACTCGAGTTTAAATTTAAGCGAATGAAACTATTTTTATTGTTTTAAGAAGGAAAACTAGACGACATCAATCTGTGGTTTTATAAATGACAATATATTAAGTACATAAAACAATAAGCATCACTATCAGTGAAACTTCCACACACTAATCAACCCAATCCCTACCTGGAATAAATGAAGATGAAGGAAAGTATACTGGAGGCGATAATGCAGAACGACTTGACTGAGAATCTTGTGGTTTAGGTGATATAAAAGATCCAGTTAAAGCTTCCTGTGCAACTGATACTGTTGTTAATGCAGAAGCAGCATTAAGATCAGGCACTATTACATCGAATCCAGTTCGTCCTGAAATATTTGACCATGGTGAACTACTACCACCCACACTAACAGTTTGTGAAAATAAATCTCCTGAAAAATTACTACATAGAGTTCTATCATTACCAGTGTTAGGCAGTATAGACGGCAAAACGATTGATCCACCAGTAGCTGTAGGATTTGATGTTAACGCTGCAATTGTTGCAATATCTGGTGTTGATTGAAAATTCGGTGGAAAAAATCCAAATGTAGTACCACCACCTGGTGAAGAAATAAATGATGATGTGGTTGGTTGTGACGATGGACCAGGTGTAAATGCTACAGCTGCTGCCATCATAGTTGCCGCTGCAGCGGCAGCGGCCGCTGCTGCTGTAGCAGAAGAATTTGTATCAATTGATGGATTAGATAAAATAGTCGAACCTGTTAAATAAGGAATAATCGGTGTTGCATATGGTGAACCAGTTGGATAAACACTAGCTACTGGTCCTTGAATATCATGATACGAAAGATTTGGACAACTAGCTGATTGTGGATCTGTAGCAATAACATTTAAAATTAAATGAACAGCAGCGCGTGCTTGATCTAATTCACCTAAAATTAAAATAACAATTATTAACTTGAAATTTTTATTGGAGTTCAAATTTGTTTTTAATAATGAGAATTATGACATTTTATTATTAATAAGTATATCTTCTATGGTTAGAGTTGTTTAGCAAAGTTATTTTCGACTACTACTACTACTACTACAACCATAATCAAAAATGTACAAGTACTTATAGCTGACCGTTTACTCAAGATACTCAATGTTCGTTGACCGGTAACTATCAGCAACAGCATACTGGGAAGAGAACAAACCAGGTTCCATCTGAAGAGGAAATTAGGAAACGACGTTGGAAGGGGATAGAACATACATTACAGAAATCCCCAAACTGGATCACGAGGCAAGTGCTAACTTAGAATGCTGAAGGGCAACGGAAAAGTGGAGGGCCAAAGAACACACTACGTCGAAATTGGAAGCAGACATGAAAAGGATGAATAGCAACTGGAGAGAATTGTCCAGGAGAGATTTGGATGGATCATACTGGTGAGTGGCCTATCCTCTTTTAAGAGGTGTAAATAAGTATGTCTTATATGGGGATGATTTTATTTGAAAATGTTAGCAACTATATAATGTTATGCATAGATGGTTAAATCCTAAGATTCCCATCACAGAGTATAACGAAGTGCCTGAACAGTACTATGCACTTCTCAAATATGAAGAAAACTTTGAGTAAGGTTTCATACGATGCTATGTAAATGCATTAAAGAAGAGATTAGAAATGAGTTTCAGAAACGTTTTTCTGGAGCGAAAAATAAGTACGAGGAACTAATGTATTAAAATGCAATCAACTCTATATGCTTATGATTTCTAATAAGGCACTGTAAAATCAGTGTAACACTAAAACCAATTGGTACAACAATCGGAAAAATCAAATCGAGTATAACAAAGACTTTCTGTTGAAAAAAAAGTAAAAGTAATTGGGAATTTTTAGTTAGCGAACCATCAACCAAATTACACTTGATGACAAAGCTCTGGAAGAGGTGGGAGTCCTTAAAAACCTGGATAACAATGTTGATAAACCAGAAGGATCTAATGTGAATGTCAAGGTGAACGAAGTTCACACCTATCACCCTGGCGGAAATTCATAATGAATCGATACAAAAAATATTGACCTAAATAATTTCGTCTCTTTATCCCATCAGATCACTGTGTTGTTTCTGTACAGTTGACTGTATATAATAACGGCCAATAAATAATTCCTAGAAGTTTCCAATAATTTAATCTTCTACCAATACATCATGAATAACTTACCGGCAACAACAATGCATCGTTCTAAGAGATTGAATTCACGAGATTTTTGTGAAATTTGCACATATGCACCAGTTTTCTCTTTGATCTCTTGAATATATGATCCACCTTTCCCTATAACCATACCAGCTGTACTATTCGGTACAAGAATTTTCACCTATGAATCAAATTTTTAAAAATTAAAACGAAAAGTAAAATATAGGAAAAAGAAAGAATATTTTTAAGGAAAATATTGACAATAAAAACTGATCACAAGTAATTTAGTTGAACTACAGTGTGAACGATAATATGATTATGTATGAATCGATAACACAGTAAACAGAAGGAAACGACAATATAACAACTAAAAAATCCTACCTGCTTATGACGTTCAACATTCAGTCTGCCTTCTCCAGTTGTATTTGGATTAGGATCAGGTTTTTCCATGATTCGATCCATTATATAATTATGTACAGTAATGACACCATCGAACGATCCAATAATTAGGCAAACACGTTCTGTTGTACCTGAGAGTAGTGGACCATGGACATATGTACAAGCATTCATTCATGAACAAACACATACACACACAAATACATTCAACAATTTAAATACAAATCAGTACATACAAACATGCAAGCGATAATACACAACAAGAACAGACACACAATGAACAAATCAAACAGTAATTAGTACGCGAACCAGCCACCACGTTCAATTAGATATCAACATTCATATCCCGATCATAATCAAACATCATCAAACAGACAATCAAACAAATGGGAAGGATGATAAAAATAAAAGAAGCAAAATTCTGATAGTCCTTTTTGTTGATGAGAATGAAGATGATGATGACGATGATGATAACAGAGGCATAAGTAAATAATGAACATTAAATAAAGGAAATATATATATATATATATATACTACTAATAATTGAATGTTTCATGGTAGGTGATAGACACAAAAACTTTAGACAAGAATAAATAATAATGATATAATGATGAATGGTGTTTACGATGTAGATAATGATCGAAATGACGCAATAACAGTGACCACAATGAACTCTGTATACACACTTGAGAATAACGGGTGATATATGATAAAATGAAACTAAGAATGGGGAGAATGATGTAAGACTTAGGTGATCATAAACTGATTGTTTCATTACTGATAAAGATGGTTTTAGGTAAATAATGTAAGTTATTAGTGCCTATTACTATTCATTAGATGTAAACTATGTTTTAGACCTTGGTGTCGCCTTTTTTATATCAAAATATATACACTGATATCTAGAAGGTTATAATTTATAATAAACAATTAAACACTGACTTTTCAGTATCACATTGGTGTGAGGATAATAATACTTTTTCACTGTTTAATAAAAATGCAATATCTAGTGGTACTGTAGTATTTTCCCCATTCATTCAATGGGTCAATACTGCTTATAAGAATGCAGTTTTCACCAGTGATTACATTTCAACAATCTAAAGTAATCTACATATGCCTTCTATAAACATGACACTGTAGCGCATCCCGAATTTTCAAATGAAAAACAGTAAATCCAATGAAGGTAACAGCTTAAGATGAAATCATCAGTGAAAATTATGATTTCATGTGCAGCATTCACTTACTAAACGAACAGAAAAATGCTAGATATTGAATACATATTAAACATTGAAAAGCAGATATGCTACACGTTCAAAGATATAAATCTTAACCCTAAACATTGTCATTACTTAACAGGTGGGTCAATCAAATTAAACGACAGAAATCAAGATAACCAAATAAAATCATATATCACTGGTTGAATTTATTCTTGAAAATCTATTTCTCAGTTGAGATCATTTTTAAAGTAAAGATAAATTTGAATGACTTTTACTCATTCAAGATATAAATAAACGTGTAAAACATATTAAATCGAGAAAAGACTAATGATATTTATAAGAACAAAAATGTAAAACGCATGAAAGATTATGAGTTCAAATTTTATTTGCAAAGATATTACTCACTAAAGGATATTTGAAATACCATGACTATGTGACACATATTAAGTACAGGTTTATGTACACGGCACTGAGTCACAAGACAATATGTGTGAGACAATAGTATTACCCTACTGTCCAAATTGAAATGAATGAAGTGAGGTACAAACTTTGGATTGGAACAATAATAAGGAGTGCATACATAGAGCATACAATCGACTCCGAACCTAGCACACAAAAATAGCATTATCCACTGTGCCATCGCTCTTAGGAAAAAAAGCAATCCGAAGTTATGAGAACATCATTAGAGGACCCAACATGCTAGGTATTCCAATCAAGACCTCTGATAAATTTTCCGTAATGAAACCTCCTACAGTTAATATCAATGAATGGGACGGTATTGTTATACACTCTATGATGACGAATGACACAAGAATTTTTATCAACTAATCATAAATATCAAACACTGAATTTAAGTGTATCAGTTAATATTAACAACCCACACAGTAGAGTAGTGGTGACCAAATAATCAAACCACTTAGCTTATAATAATAAGTGACAGTCTAAAATTCTACTTCTTTTCTACTAACTTCAGTAAGGGAAACCGGGTAGTTAAAGTAGTGACATCGGATAACCTCTGTTTGGGCAACCGGACAGTATCACAGCCCAAACACAAATAAAATGAAATGACGATATTTACTGAAATAGATAACCTCGAACAAACGTGCGTATGTGAGACAAATTTGAGTAGATAAACCTATAATTGGTAAATACATTACATTAAAACTATGATAAATATTACGCAACTTACTTGTATATCTGTTAACATGTAAAAATTTTAAATATGAATTGTCCTTTAAATTTCATTTGATCGAGGAAACTAGATTATGAAACCCACATCTATTACACAAATACTAGCAAGACTACCATAGTTATCGAAGTCATTATATACGAACTGGAATGATAGTTTGTTACCTAATGATTGAGGAACGAATGATGTAACGAAGTGAGTCGTAGATTAGGCAATTTGATTTTAAATAAAATGATTTGTAAGTATAAGGTTTTAGGTAGATTGGAAAATTTTCATATTTTAAGTCAAGAACTAATCATAGCTAAACCAACATTGAAACTCATGAAGCACTGGACAACTCTTTCGTTCTAGTATGGAACTCATCAGTAGTGCGTGCTCACGATCCCACGCACAGGGATGGTCTAAATAAGATTATTTATAAGTAATTGGCAACGTGGACATAACAGGAATAAAGATCATTAGCATTTTTTATCCAGTAGTGTCGCATTCTTTATCAGCCATATGAGATAATGGCTGCAAAGTTTTGCTTTTGCATTTTTAGTAAAATCAGACGATGATATTATGAAGAAAGGATTATGAAAGATTCATAATAAAACTATTTATCTTAGAGAAAACGAAACTAAAAATATGCTTTAATAACAACGCTATTACCTGATGTGTCTAAGTTCATTGTTACTATGTTGGTTTGGGTGCTCGAGATAGTTAGTCAGTCATATACAACATAGAACCTAGTACATCAGACTAAATTGTCACATCTCATTAGGACAGTGAGATAAAGATGTCAGAATGGATTCTGTTGAGAATCTAGTAGATAAACCGCTAAGAATTAACTTTAGTGAATAATGTTTAAATAGAATGCGCTAGTTAGTAACATGTCAAGTGGAAAACATTTTAACTTGTTAACATAATTACTATTTGAGAAAATACAGTCATGATAACATATTCGAAGTGCGAATATTCTAATAAATAGCCAACCGGTTTAACGATATAGGACTTGATACGAATTTATATCGGTCCAAGTTAGCATACCTCACATCAGCATATGTGAGTAGTAAATTAATAAGATGAAAAGCGCACAAGAAGACTTGGTCTTAACAGTAACGGGAAGGTAAACATAGAAAGTACAACTCAAAAAGGACACATGAAATTCAAGGATGAACAACAATTATCATCAGATCTAGGAAAAGATAGAGAAAAAATCCAACTGCATCACTGTGAATAATTTTGTGTATTATATCACTCAACGTTTCCAAATAGACTACATGTATTGTGTATCCCCCAAGCAGAAATTCTGAGCCTAGTGATATGGTTCGAGCTAGTAGTCAATGATTTCATAAACTGATCTCACGCCAGTCTGTCTACAGCTTCTTTTTACCTACTCTCAGAAATCTAACAAGTAAGAGTAACCAGCGTAAGTAAACACAACGTTTTAGTTAAAAAATTCTCAATGTCGGTATAACCCCAGCTCAATGAATAATAATTCCTTGTAAGTAAAAGAATGACAAGTAGGTATTCCATAATTCAAATATTATAACTTCATGTAATAATGTAAAGACTATATGGAAAACCCAGCCAATAATAAACTGATTAGTTATCTAAGTAATATGTTTAAATTATGTCTATAATTTGAGATATAATCTCTTTACTTCTGATGAAATAATCTCACTATCTGTAAAAAGTGATTCAAAAGTAATGGTAACTAGGTTTTGTGAAACTTTTATATGACTACAAGTGATGAGATTCATATATTTTACAACCATGAAACAATTTATAATACTCGTCGCCTGATGTACAAGGCAAAATCTCTTTTAATCCCGAAGTATTAATAGGATAATAATCGTAATGAGATGGCGGGGAAGATTTGTAGCTCAGATGGATGAATTTGATAGAGTTTTGTTTTCTGAGCTCAGAGAACAAATCTCCATCAAAATAATCGTAATCCCACATTTCAAGATTTTTAAGTAAATTTATTAATCATGAGTCTAATAAATTTCAAGTGAAAAAGAAATACATACTGAAATCAGTGACAGTTTAAAAGATGTAGTGTAGAACAAAACCTGAATAGTGAATTACAGATAAACATTAGTGACAAAAAGGAAAACATAGTACTTATCAGTGATTGCTACTAAATACTCGAGCGAACTATGACAAAGGCTGAAACGTTATTATATTGAAAAATGTGAATAAACAGTCATTGAACACACAAAATATGATAGAAATTAAGAGTACAGTTTAGTTGATGCATTTTATAAAATGTCCTAGGTATAACTATTCCGTTTCTGTGGATGATCTATTCCGAGAAAAATGTAATTACAACAATCTGTATATGTACAATTTACATAAAAACTTATTAGATGGTTATACGAAGAGTACGAAACCTAGTAATCGAAATTCATTGTGTAAGAAGAAAGTGAATCCACTAAATATCATAATCTGTTATTTTAGATCATCTGAATTACTGGTATCAGTGTCATAGCAACAAAAAAATCTATGACGTATACGTACACCCACACACATACACAATGTACTGAAATAGTAAGGAGTTTGAGAATAACTTTTAAAACTATTCGTAATCACTTTCTTATTATGAATCCCCTATACATTAATTTTTTATTTAGATAAGTAAATGAGCTACAATGAACAAATTTATATATTAAACTTATTACATTATTCCTAAATTACCTTATCCAACTAATTAGATCGAATTATAAAATTTCGATTCATAACAAAATAGCATAGACTCAAAAGTATCAAATATCTATCTGAGATGGTTAATATTAAAATAATGATAATAATAAGTTCAGTGAGCTTACTATAGTAAGATACTTGAAAAGAAAACTGAACTATGCACTTGGTTTATGTCAATACAAAGGTCTAATAATCAAAAGTAGACTTAAAAGATTAAAATAAAACATGAAATATTGTTTTATTAAAACAAAATAGGTATAAGACGATGAAGATTATCAGAACTATGTGATGACATATTAGCGCAATACATTTCGAACAAACTGATCACACATAATACACTTGTTTAGAATATTTATACATAAAAATAAAAGGTCAACTAGACTGGAAATGGGGTAAGAGGAGACAACGATGGTGATAATAATAAGAGTAATAATAATGTGAACACAATTTGAAAGAACAAGGTGCATACTTCATCCAAAACCTAAATGACATGAAAACGACTGTGTCACATCCCACTGTGCTTACCAGTTTAAGTGTCACACACACACAGGGAGGAGCAATCGTTATCCCAAAATTAAGGTGTGTGAGCATATGCCAAAATAGTTGCAGAAACAAATCCATCATCCTCTATTGCTAAACATATAATCGAAATAGGCTATAAGATTGATCTTAACTCAGCTTTTGTAATTTTGCATAAAAGTGTAAAAGGGTGTATACTAAGGTTTACTGAAGCCTTAGCCATACGAAAATTAAAACCTCCTTTGTGTATTCAAAAATAGTTTGTTCTCACCTTAAACATCCTGGTAATATTGGCTTATTATTAGTTATTACTCTTATTATTATCACCATCGTTGTCTCCTCTTACCCCATTTCCAGTCTAGTTGACCTTTTATTTTTATATATAAATATTCTAAACAAGTGTATTATGTGTGTGATCCGATCGTTCGAAATTATTGCGCTAATTTATCAAAGAGACTAACTGCTTTAAAATACTTACAAGTTGATAAGATTAATTATATATATATATATATATATATATATATATATATATATAACATAATAATAACTTTTTTTTACTGAGAATACAGTTCTTCCAGGTTTCCCATAATGGTCTAGCTTTAACTACTAGAATACAGAATTGTTTTTCATTATATTTAAAATAATAAGTAGACGATATTGATGTTGAATGAAGTAAAGAAGAAAAAAATATGTGATATATGTTGACTACTGATATCGGACTATAAAGTAATAAATAATGATAATAATAAAATTAACTAGGAAAGATAATGAATAAAACGATTGGATAAAATGATACAATGATTGGTAGAAATCATTGAATGTATACAGACATATGAAAGAAGATATATATATATATGTCTGTATAGTATGTGTGTGCATGTACAATGTTTAAATGTAGACACATACAGGAGTAAAATGATATTACTGAGTAACTTAGATTCGATAATAGATATAATGAGACAGTGAAATGAAAATGAACACATGCACAATCAGACAATTTATTTATTAATGTCTATACACATTTTATAAATATACATACACACCTACATACATACACATACATACTTGTATGGTGAATGACCTAGTAACAAGAAATTGATTGATTAAAAGAGGATTTGATTAGTAGTTTTTAACTTTAATTGTAAACGATAATATTATTAGTAGTACTATGACTACTAATACTATTACTAGTATTATTAATACTACTAATATTCTCATATATTAGATTATTACAGTTAGATAAAGTGATTTAGTCAACTTGATATTTTGAACAAAGTTACAATCAGATCTGTTGTGAGATAGGAACTCACTGAAGACAATGGTGTACGGTGGCGCAACTTCGTGGATTGGTTGAAATTAGACATTAACACCACTGGTAGCGGCTTAACGGCGTTGGATGCTAGCACAGTGATCTAGCTGGTTAAGCGCCTGGCGCGAGACTGGTAGATCCTGGGTTCGAATCTCGCGGGGGGCGGGATCGTGGATGCGCACTGCTGAGGAGTCTCATACTAGGACGAAACGGCCGTCCACTGCTTCCAGGTTTTTCATGGTGGTCTAGCTTCAAATGGCTCACGATTTCAACGAGTGAAAACTTTACTATATCAGTGAAACTTAAAAATGAATGTTTCTCTCTTTTTTTGAAAAAAAATTCCATTGGTAATGAAAAATGCAAATCATGTAGAAAGTATAATAAGTATTGAGTCGATTTAGGTATAAAAAAAGAAAATCAAAATGATACGAATTCTTTAACTTTAAGATGCAATGTGATTACTCTATGTGAATAATAGTGACTCTGTCTCATTATATGTTATAATATTCTATGAGGAGTCTTCATTACAATGCTGATTCAGAAAATGACTATCTCTTACGATCAATTACAGTTTCTATTTGAGTGACAACAGAAGCGTTTCAAAAAGAGCCAGTTGAATGTTTTAGACAATTTACCCATACGACTGCTAATCATCCATGTTTTGAAGATGTGACAGTTGATAAGTTGATTTCTAATTTGCGTACAGAGTTGGAAAATGACTGTAGAAATCCTCCGTGAATCCTTGATAAACGGTAATGTAAACGAATTAGTGGCAGTCATTCATGATGCGCCCAGTGATTCAGAAATGTCCATTTTAGAGACATGCCCTGTCTTGGGTTCAAATCCCATTGTCCCCGAAATACCATGTACAAACAGTGACTTGTCCAGCTCACAGAAACACGATGTCTTATTAAATGCTCATGAAATTATTGCAGTATCCGCCCACGAAGAAACAGAAAATGAATCAAGCAGCATAATGAATACAGTTGCATTAAATGGAGCTCATCATTTTACGACAAAAGTTCCTGATGAATCTACTTATCGGGATCCTCTCTAGTTATCTTAATGACTCACGTGCTTTTGATCAAATTTCTTACAAAAATGAGGAAAATTTGTCGGATGCATCAAACGATGATCAAGAACCTAATAAAATTTTGATAGAGGCTGATTAATCTAGTGATCGATTATCTACTAATAAGATTTTCAAGAGATTTGATGAAAATGTTTCACAAGAATCAAACCTTAATGACCTCATATCTAGCGTCGTTTATCCTTACCATCTAATCAGTTCTAGTAGACTCTCTATTCAGTGCGGGAAACACGTTTTAAATAGAGTCAAACTAACTGTAACTCGAGAATATGAGGACCCAACATTATTTCGTGGGGAAGGATAAAGTCAGAATCTAAATATTGAGTCTTCAAAAAAAAAGAAAGGAAGGTGATATGACGAGAAGAAAAGTCATAATTCAATTGACAAGTTATAACAATTCAAATACTATTGGGTTGTTATTTTCAAACGATAACAAATAAATCAGCGAACAGTTTTTTTAAAAAAAATATGGTTTAAACATTAGAACAACACATATAAGCGAATAGTTGTTTTCAATTAGATCATCATCAGGCTTTACTCTCATATAAATGAATGTTTATACAAATTATGTTAAATCAATCAAGGCAATTTCAGTCAATAATCACAATGAAATAGAATACATCACCGCATATAATAGGTAAAAGTACAAGTTGATAGTAGGAAGACAGGTATAAACATTAACATTTACGTGTCAAACATTTTATAAAGTGACTGAGAAACCTCTATAATTATACTAATTATAACTTCTTCTAAAGATGAAGTTTTATCCGTGAAAAAAAAAGAAAGAAAATGGAATCCTACAGAGCTAGTAGTGAATGAATTTAAGTATTTCTTAGGGAATCCACTAATGTTATATAATAACTTGTATATTGGGAATTTTCCATCTTATAAATAGTTTATCAATTGTCATTGTGAATTATGCTATATATAATTTATTTATCGATAATATGACCAGTAAACAAAAAAAAGAGGATACTTCAAATCGTAAAATTGATTTTAAATAAGAGATATGAATAGATGAATACTAACTAACACCTTTTGTTTCCAACTATACCGATCATAATTTAATGGATAGACAAATATAGAATTAAAGTTTTAGAGTAAATCAACTAGAAACAAAACATTTAAATAAAACAGTTTTGGTTATTTACTTTAACGTTAATTTCATTAAATGACTTTAAAACTAAAAAACGAAGACATATAAAGAAAAATTATCATATATATATATATATATATATATATATATATATATATATATATATATATATATATATCTTAACATACGACGCATGTTGTCGAATCCCTCAGACGAGTAAGTACATTGAAAATTAATCTATAGAATCCGATCAGTACTAAAGGAATCGAAAAACATTACCGTGAGACAGAAAAACTAGCAAGCTAAAAGTGGTAATAATTATGAAAGAGCAAAAGTTATGGGGAAATATGGATCAGAAGAAATGTATAGAGTTATCTTAACAGGAGAGAAAAATTAGCATTTATTAACAAAAACTGAATAAATTAGGATCTCTAAATGATCAGTCGTAATTTAACAGCACTGATAGAATGATGAAATGCGAGACAACGTGATCATTGAAAATACAGTCATGACAAATGTATTTTAGAAAATCGAAAGTACAATAATTTTATCCTCTTCAGCACACATGGGACATGTCCATTGTTTGAAACACCTTTGAAATTCCTAGACTTATAAGTGCTAATCAAGCGAACCAGTATCTCCTGGTAACTGTGTAGTAGTAGTAGTAGTAGTAGTAGTAGTAGTAGTAGTAGTAGTAGTAGTAGTAGTAAAAGTGTCGAGGTAGTAGACCAAAATATTACTTTAGACTCATAATAGTATCATATGATTTGCATTTACTTGACTGACACGTTTAATAAATTTAAATTATCAATTTACACTAGAAAAATAATGATGTTTAGGTATTTAGTTAGGTGTGTTACACATTCTACACATATATGCATATCGAAATATTAGACGTACCTAGATGTGGAGCGTATATATATACTTCATTGTGTTAACGAATAGAAGGTATTTTAATAAATAAAGAAACAGATTTGCAAAAATGTGCTTTCTAAATATTGTATGGTATGATGAAAAAAAACAGGAAATCATAATGTTTAAACTTAGAACATCATTCGTTTAACAGATATGACATAAATGAAAATGACAGCAAATTTCAAAGTACATACATAGACCAGGAAGAAATGTATAAATAGATATATACATAGTTCAAGATGTATTGGTAAAGAAGCATGTTGAAAATCCCTATTAATACTGTCATTGAAGACTATTTATAGAAAAAGTTAGTATTGGTTGCTAAATTGTTAACTTTTAAAGAATTAAAAAAGGTGGGATTGAGATATCGTTTTACGTCTAACCTCAATAAATCTCATGACATCAATCATTGTATGAAATCCCACTAAAACATAAACTTAGTCCTAATAATCCAAGTTGAAATAATGCTTGTTGTAATTAGCCACATGGCCTTTAAGAGTGGAAGATACTCGTAAGCTACTAGTATTTGACCACAGATGCCTTAGAAATATTGCTGGCGTCTGCTGGGATCACCGGGTAAGTAGTAGGGAGGTTAGACGCAGGGTATTAGGGAATGATGGTAAATCAGTTGATCAGGTTGTGAATCTTCATCGACTGAGATGGTTGGACCACGTGTTACGTATGCCCGAACACCGATTACCACGACGTGCAATGCTAACCGGCGTTCGGGATGGTTGGAAGAAAGTTAGGGACGGCCAAACCAAAACGTGGCATCAGTGCTTGAAGTCACTAACTTCTAGTCTGAGCCATGTTGGTAGATGCGGACTACTTGGTTGGGGCCGGAGTGGCTATCGTAACCAATGGTTCGAGACTATTGGTGACATGGCTCAGAATCGATCGCAATGGCGTCGGTATATACACTCTTTATCCTCCCTTAAACTAAGAGATTAAAATTGCTTCATATTTTTCTTTCTACGAACTAATTCTTTCTTCCTGTACTATATCCTTATTGCAATCTCTCTTTTACATATTACCACCTCTGAATTCACTACTTTTATGAATCCGGTGTCCATCTTGTTGTGTTAATAAGGTATGGCAACTTGGACCGATGCATAATGTGCCTGGTCCTACGTTGTAGCTGACTGACTGACTGATTAGCCACAGAACACTTGAATGAACAATTAACTGAGAGGGTTATTGCGCCATCGTTTTGGATTACACTCCATAGTGGACATTGATGATTCATATTATGAACCAAAATCCAATGCTTTCATTTTTCACGAGGAGAATGATACCATTTGCATTATTGCTCTGTAACCTAACAGTTGGTTTTTCTAAATTCAATCGTTTGCCCATTATAGCTCAACTGTCTAATAAATACTGTTTACAAAAAAAGGGATACGAAATCAAATACTTTCATTTATTTTAATTTTAAGCATGCATCAGTAGTAAGTGAGAAAAATTAAAAAACGATTGAAAAAGTCAAGTATAGGAAGAGGGTAAGAACCTCTTAGTTTATATATTTAGAATGCGTACTGTTTTATATTTTTCCTCATAGCCCTCATGATAGACTATGTTTTAGCTTTCTGGTTGTTGACATACCTGTTATGCCTTATGGCGCTGTCAAATATCACGTGAAAAAACGTCAATCAGAATACCGACTAATATGACATTGTCCCCATGCTAAGCAATGATGCGTTACCAGCACGATCAGCCTTGAGTCAACTCTGAGTCCACATTGGTTATCTGTATAATAGCTTATTGACTAATCCAGAATGTTCAATACATAATACAAATATCAGCCTCCGCTGTATGAATAACATATTTCAGACACGTGGTTTATATGCACGAAGACCATATCGCATCACGCCATAAAATGCAGAATAATTATTATACAAGATCAAGCCAAAAGTGGTTGTGAGTATGGGAGACTGAAGCTAAAAAATTGGGAATAAATTAAGAATGGTAAATCGTATAATAGTAGCTAATATGTCAAATGAAAGCTCACGATAAAAGGAATATGAATATACATATTAGGCACTCAGCTACAACGTAGGACTAGACACATATATGCATTGGTTCATTAGCACAACAAGGTGAACATCAAATTCATAGAAGTAGTTACTTCAACGGTAGTAATATATGAAAGAAAGATTGTGTATAAGAATATAATACAGAAAGAAATAATTAGTGGACCTCCTGGAAGGAGATAAATGCACGGAAATTCAGTCGACGAGAATGTTATTTCTAGCAGTAAGTTTATGATGAAATTACGCGATAGTCATCCAATACGAATATATGCAATAATAGTCTATAAACAATCCCTAGCAGTTATCATTAATTTATTCTTCGTTCGGATGTAACAATATCTATAACTGTTCATATACTACAGTCAATAAACCATAAGAGACTGTTAGCCATCTTCGTATCACAAATGTTCTGGTTATGCACCAGTTTCTTGTAATATGGTACGTTGCGTTTTTCGGTTTTATCTAAATAGTCAAATAAGTTATTTACCAAAGTCAAAATGTACTCAAACCATTCATTTAATATTTTGATGTTTCCAACGAAAGTGTGAAAATTCGTGTGGCATATCTGTTGTATGAGCGATTACTGAAAAACATAGGCTGCACGGATTCAGACGTACGTTGTGTCTATGCTAACATATCAGCCCAATGTCAAACGGAACGTAAGAGACACGCGATCGGATGAAGCCGGTTATCTAATTTGTCAAGATCTTACCCTACTTTTCGTTATATAACTCCGGACAATACACATTTATTTCAATGGGTTGTGTAAAATCTATATCGTTTGCCATTTCACACATTTAACTCACCTACCAAGTTGGACAAACATATAGTAGGGAAAGTGTATGTATGTATCAATCGGAAGAGTTACATGATTTAATGTTAGTAACGTACACAAGACCCTGAGAACAGCTGGAAATGCAATTAAGCGTTTTTGCTAGTCGGATACAAAGTACGTCAAAAACTGCGCAAACATTCTAAACTGTATCTCAAGGACGTAAACTCATATCCCTTTAGGACTTTATGCATCGGAAATAACACAGATAAACATTAAAAATACCATTAGACTGATCAATGTGTTAGCCTGCATAAATAGAATCAAACAAATAAATTCTACCTAAACATTTTCATAACAGTCAATCAATCATAATCAACTCAGAACCAGGTAGAAATAGCAATCACTTCATGTTAAAAGAAAAATATCAACAAAGCGAGATGAAATTACTAAAATGAGTAGCCAAGGAATTTAAACAAAAAGAAGATATGTATGGAGAAGAACTGAGTCAAGATGTAAAGGAAGACAATGAGTGAATACATCATTACACTATGACAGTTCAAACCAGGTGAACCAACGTTCCCAATTGATGATCGCCGTTATCACGTAGACCCTAAACATGTATTTTGCGGTTCTTATTACGCTTCACACCAACAGCCAATGATCATATGAGCTGATGGTACATCTTGGTATAGCTTCCTCTCATTATTCTCTCAACCGACCGGTTATCCAAGCTACCGACGCGTGTTGAAATAGACGGTAGTTGGATTTACGTAATACATGTCTCAGTTACTTCAGTCAATAAAGATTCACAGCTTTAATGAACGATACGTCATCTTTGACCAATACCTTAAATCTAACTTCAGCACTGCGCACTCCATTGTTCTACCATACACAGTGGAAGCTGTGAAGACACCTATAATTGAGTACTTGCAACCTAAGCATATTCAACTAAAAATATTGACTGGCAGAATGATGTACGAGTGTGGTTAGATGGTGGTCGGAGGTAGTCGACAGGAACCCTGGACCACCATCTAATCTCACAATAGTGCACACAGTGGCGAGTCACCTAGACTGGTGGCCACATTGCATCACGGTCGATAGCATTCGATCTGCACTAATAAGAACTTGACACACATGACATTGGTCACCACGCAGTGATCAATCAATTGTGAAGTACGAGTGTCTCCAACTACATAACAATATACCTTGTAGCATGTCGAGTCACTTCATTGTAGACTTCAGCTAGCACACTAAGAACTAAACCATATGACGTTAGGTATTTGCGGTTGCTCAATCAAGCATAAACAACGTAGAAACTGACGCATGTGCGTCGATTCAAGCTACCACCTTACCTCAGTACAATGTGATTAAATTATCAGGATATATATTATAGTATTAAGGGCAGTAAGAATATTTTTGGTAGTAGGTAATATCAGGCACTATGAACAATAGATACAACTGAATGATATTCGTAATGTAGGTAATTTCCACTTAAAAGTATCATTTGCACACACACAAAAGTTAGATTTCTACAAATAACAGTTCGATAATACACAAATTTAACCACAATATTTGTTTTCGGTTTTGCTTTAGCTTATATTACTATACAATAAAATAAACCGAAATCACTCTGTACACACGCAAACATTACATACATATACATGTATGTTATGTATTCGCCGGTTGTATTCATCACAGAGAAGTCTCAGTTGGAGTGTCACTAAAAACCGAGGAGCTTGGAACAATTTTTTTGTTTTTATAAGTGAGCAGTCAATACCTCCCTAGGAGTCGAATCCAGAGCTTTCATGCATCGCGACGAATGCTTGACCATTATAACCCACTAAATGGGCACTATTTGGAATTCGCGTACTACGACGAAACTATTGTTTAATGCTCCATGGTTTTAAATGTTACATCAACTAGGACCAAATTGTGACAAATATAACCTACAAATCAGATCAGTCTCTGCGAAACCTTTTCAAATGAAACATGTTGCAGACGATGAAGTGGTTTTCTTTTCGCTTCTTTTGTACGTGTGAAACATTCTTTCCCTTACTTATGCAAGGGTTATAATATATTGAAAGTAGTAAAGTTAACACTAATTTCGCTAGTATTTTTAGGTGAAGTAATATTAGTGGTAGTGACGGAAAATTATCAATCAATAATTAGGATTTTCCGAAAAAACTAAATACTTGTGATTTGTAAAAGGAAAACACAAAATAAGCGCAGAAACATATGTTATATATGTGTATAGACAGGAAACAACCCTAAGACAAGTTTTTTAAAGCGATTGGGAATAGATACATATTTATGGTAGATCTTGCACTGAATGCATAAACAAAAGTTCAATTTTTTTGCAGAAAAAAAGAACTTTCGTCCGAGAATTGTTGAATTGAAGGATGTAATGACGAGGTGGGGGTAAGAGGATAAACCGAAGTAGCATGTACACACAGACACAGGAAAAGCAATAATCATAGCGTTGCTTATGATCATCATCATTATTATTTAAGCAAAGAATGTTAGTAACTAGAGGAATAATAGGAATCAATAAGTATTAATTAGGAAAGATGATTTTTAGGGATTTTTAATAGTATGTGCTCTTTGGTTAATATTAATGAATAAAAATTGTAATCTGTTGCTTACTAGCGAATTACTTTGAAACAAATTTCAAGTTTCAATATAAAGCCTTGACCAGTGAAAATAAAAATAAAGGTTAAGTGGGGTCGAACCCTACAGGGAGTATCAACTCAACTAAGATTCCAGGAACACCTTGCTGATAACTTCTAAATAGTATGAAACTTATGAACTTCCTTCTGACTACTTCCAACTACATGACGAAACGTTGTAAAGCTTAAGATAAGGTAATCAGTGGACGTACGTTATTTTCGTAACAAAAAAATAAACTGACACTCAAATAAACTCAAATGTGATATTCCCAAAATTGGAAGGAAGAGTGAATAATGAACTAAAAAGTCAACTACCAACAAGTAACAACGAAACATGACTAAAAATAATATTACTTTATGCAATCGGAACTCAAAACTCTTGATTCAACTAATAGTTGATACGGTTATCATGTTTAAAACAAGTAGGATGAAACCCTAGTCTATAATTTTTAATTAGTCAGTCAGTCAGTTACAACGTAGGACCAGGCAAATATATATGCATCGGTCCAAGTTGCCACACCTCATTAGCACAGCAAGATGAACACCGAATTCATAGAAGTAGTTAGTTCAGTGATGGTAATATATAAAAAAATATTGCATATGAGGACATAGTACAGGAAGAAAGAATTAGTTCGTAGAAAGAAAGATATAAGGTGATTTTAATCCCATAGTTTAAAGGAAGACAAAGAGTGTATACACCTACTCCATCGTGATCGATTCTGAGCCATATCTCCCGGAGTCTCCAACCACTGGTCACGTTAGTCGCACGGACCCCAACCAAGTAGTCTGCATCTACCAACATGGCTCAGACCAGAAGTTAGTGACTTTATGGACTGACACTAGGTCTTAGTTTGGCCACCACTAACTTTCTTCCAACCGTCTCCATTACTTATCAGCATTGCGCGCCGTAGTAAATTTTATTATGATCCATTTGTGTTCTACCAATAAAAACTTAATAAAACTCAGTTACCCATACTCCGATAATCAATAAACTTTTTGTAGGCATTTTTTTCATAACTAGACAAGTAAATAATATATACTTAAATTATACTCGGTAAGAAAATTAAATTTCCCCTTTATTTATAATAGAATTGCACATACTACATGTCTCACATACGGACTATTAAAATGTCACGTATCGCAGAAGTCTCTCAATGTAATGTTTAGAAATTTAAAGTGTGCATTTATTTTAGTCATGAAAATATTCAAGAGGGTTTTTTTAGTAAACAAACTTTCGATTGTCACTCTGAAAATTACATTAGAGCATATTGAACTGTGCAGAGCCCTATTTGATTATACGATATATATATATATATATATATATATATATATATATATATATATATATATATATATATATATATATATATATATATATATATATATATATATATATATGATTAACGTATCTTTGAACATGACTAGTCTTTTGAGATAAATCTAATTTACAGTACTTACGCTTGCTACCCATCGTGAAGCATAGACTGCCGATCAGGAATCTTCAACTTATTCTCTTCTGGGTTCTCCTTTACAATTATTGCCAAGTGCCATTCATTCTTTTGATATCCACCTGCAATTTTTGGCCCGATGTGTTCTTCGGTTTGCCTTATTTTCTATTTACCTTTAAGACCCCAAATCAGGGCTTGATTTGTAATCTAGTTGGGTAATTTCCGTAATGTTTCCTATCCACCTCCAGAGTCTATTTCTAATGCTCTATTCGGCTAGTTTGCTCTATGCTACGGTAGGGCTTTGCTGATCCGAAACATTGCTCGTATATCCTGGGACCATCGAGTAAGTAACGCAGATGTTAGGAAACGGGTACTAGGTAAGGATGGCAAATCCATTGATGAAGTAGTGAATTTTCACCAGTTGAGATGGCTGGGACATGTGTTACGTATGCCCAACGACCGACTTCCTCGACGTGCGATGTTCAGTGATATGGGAATAGGTTGGAAGCTAGGGGCGGCCAGAGCAAAACATGGCACAAGTCCATGAAGTCACTGACAAGTGAACTGATTCATGTTGGTAGGTGTAGACTACCTGGTTGGGATCCGCGAGACGATAGCAACCGATGGTTAGAGACCTTGAATGAAATGGCTCAAAATCGTTTGCAATGACACAGGTGCATCCACTCTTTGTGTTCTCCCAAATTCTAATCTCCTGAATTCTTTATGTCTCTTTTGTTTTCCTCTTTCCAAATTTATTTCACTGGATTATACTCCTTGAATAACATCTTCAAACCCTAATCTTTCCGAATACTGTTTATACTCTCACTACCTATTCCACTACGGGATTTGAATGGACAACTGCATCTCTGTTGTAATGTGGTATGGCAACTCGAACTGATGTAGGTACGTACGAAGTTCTACGTTTTTACTGACTGACAACAATTTTCACATACTCATACTGAAATGTAGATATAAATATTTGTGATAAAAAGAGTTGAATTGTATTCTGGTTTGTTTAAATTCTCGATAGTCAACCAAGTGATTTGAATTTTTGATAACCAGTGTGCTACTACTAATACTATTACTATCACAAGTTAATGGCTAACATGATGAAAAAAAAAATTGAATCTTTTAAATCAAATACACATAGATATATATTTAATTGATGCACAAATATAGGATTAGCAACTAACCATGGAAAAACAAACCACACATCTAATTAAACACATATTCGACTGTCTCAATATAGATATATATATACATTTGCATATAAATTAATCTATCGACTAAATTGTTGAATAAATTTATGGTATTTGTTTGTAGTTTGTTTTACGAAATCTAATGATTTCCAATAAACCGAATTTGGATTTCACTTGTACATCAATGGAGAAGAATAAACAATACTGACTAAGGGATACACATAAACAAAACATTAAATTAAATAAATTCAAAAGTGAAATATGAAATCATCATCACTTTCTTGTTTATTTTTTGGATAAAATATTTGAATACATGGAAGCTAGTATTATCCGATTGTGTTATATTCAGTGTTGATTTAGAAATATTACAGGTGAAATAACGCTTTTCAATGTTCAGAAATATTTAATTCAAATTTGGTTACTCTAGAGCAGAGAAAATAACACACAAGGTGCTGACTAATAAAATCTGTTTGTGAGAGGATAGATCATTTCTAATGTCGGTGGTTGATGATATCACTACATCATAAATTGATTGAAATCTAAACTCTGAATCATTGGATTTATATCCATTAGTCTGAAATAATAGAGTTCGATGTCAGACTTGAAAGCCATGAGTCTAACCATGAGTTGGGATGTACGGATGTAGAATTAAGGATTCTGAAACTAAAATGTGTATTATGTATAATTAACAAGTTACCTTTATGCTGGACATTGGGTGGTGTAAACGTAGGTTGGAGGAAAATCAAATAAAAATGGGGTATCGGTCTAGAGAGTCATTAACTAATAATATAAATCATGTTAGTAGGCACAGACGACCTAGTCAGATCCGTGCAATAACCGTCGGAGTCAAGTCAAGAATACTTAATTTACGTATCTAAAAGTGATGTGTTCAATCTATTTATCTTACTTACATGATTTATTTTATGATATGGACTGTAACTCAACACTTCACATGAAACTCATTCTACTCCTTTTTAATTTACGAATAACATTTCCGACGTTATCGACGGCTCCTGAAAAGCGCAAAGCAGCCCCCAGAGGCTGCTTTTCTGTACATTTTTTAAACTTAATAACCGCTCCTACTAATTCCTCCCGTCTTTTGATTTGAGAAGGTGGGGTTGCTTCATGTTCGAGTGCCGATAACCGTATATCAAGTAGAGGACATAACAAATGTATTTCAGCTGTAAAAAATGTAACGTTCCAACTTGTCGTATCATCCAACATAGTCCAAATTACCTACGTACGCCATATTTTTCCACTATAAGATAATAGTTATGAAATTGTAACTGTGGAACCTAATGATGAATATATTGAAAATCACTGTGTTGCTTCAATATTCTATTTCTGAATGTCCTATGGGGATTTCTAATTTGCCATCTTATTTCATAATTTGAATCCTTAAGTTATCATGCCAAATGTATACTATGAAATAAAAATCTGTATTTAAATATTCATTGCTTGCCTTTTATTAGTTACTTAGCATTTCGACGTGATAACTTGCTTCAAGATCATATATGAAGTTTGTATGAAAAGTGGTTGTATCATGTGTTTAGTAATTTCAAGTGATATTAAAAGGATTCTTTTTAAAGGATCAGACTCGGTTATAGTGAAATAAGTGAGTTATTGTATCTGAAAACATTATACCTCGATTTTATTTTACTCCATATTCTTAAAACATATTCTATTTATTTACTTTTTTTCACTATTGTTGACAGAACTGCTGATTCGACACCTGCACAATGAATCTTGTTAATTTTTTCTAACTATCCTGATCTGATGCAGACCTAAATCAATGCACACTGATGTTATGTCCTACACTGTATACTACTGAATGTCTACTATCTACCTCCAGGACTATTATTCACTACTTTTCGGTCTTGATAACCAATAACACTCCCAATTTCGATGTTTAATAGACTTCAGTTATAATAAGCTTAACAGAATCATGACACTGAGCAACCCATCATCCATTGAGGCAATAGATGGAGGGTTGCGCAATATCATGTGTTGAAGTTAGACATTAACACTGTTGGATCCCGACTCAGTGATCTAAGGGTTAGACGTTTGCGCGCGACTCCCAAGTGTAGAATCGTGGATGTACACTGATGATGAATCCTATTCTAGGATTTTTGTGAAAAATACTACAGTCTACACAAATTCCCCATATTAATAAGAATCATTTTAATTAATAACGATCAATCACTCCAATTTAATGGTTCACTCATCTTGGGAAACTATAAGTTGTTATTTGATAAAACTATAAGATATTTCTAATGTTCAGAATGGAATAGAATCAAACACCAAAGCTATATTCATATTTTCAGGATACAACGAACATTATTGGGGTTTTAAAAACGATACTAATTATCTAAAATATATACAATGTATTCCTTAATTTAAAAAAAACTAGCAATTTATAGGTAACAGCTATTCTTAATGAGAAAAACTGACTTTTTACGTTTTTTTAAATTATACATCAGATACATGATAAATATTTAGGTAAAAACTAAGCTAATAACAAGAATCAATAACCAAGCGTGGCTACGTACATTTAGTAGATTTTGAGATACACACACATGCTGTAAATTATAAAGTCCACTACAAAACGGCCAGGACTAAAATTGTTTGAGTATACTCATAGTTCAAACGCATAATTCGACTATTGCTTTTTCCAAAGTCCACTACCCCTGAAACTACTAAATTTTGGTTTTAAAATCAGTAGCCTAAAAATCGGTGAACATAAACCGCCGTACTAATGAATAACGATAGTAATAGATTACCTTAACTGAGGTAAATGAAGTGGATTCAAACTTGTGATCTAGTGAATGCAAGTAATCAATTATTTACACAATTGAATTAGCAACATAACCAGTTTCTAACAATAAAAAGTCCCTGAGTGTTTAAACCGTTCTTCTGGTGTTTTAAAGGATCATCATATTTCAGGACACCACCAATCACAATTAAACAAAAAAGTATAGAATAAGGGACAGTTCTATGACTGCATAGATAGTCAACATGGACCACCAACCAGATGAAGCATTCTAAGTTCATTTATTAGATTGTTGAGGAGGCTGGAAAAGTGCTGAGTATTGTGGACACCTTCAGTAACAATCCAGACTTGTTTAGGAAGCCTTTATCTCGATCTAACTGTAAAAACTGCTTAAGCAGCAGTCTACGTCAGTAATAAGTTTGACCATGCAGAGTGAGTCAATGGAATGAGTTAACCGTTTCACGTATCTTTAAAAGCATCATTCGCTATCGTGGTGGATTAGTGGCTGATGAGATTTCTGCACCTATACAGAAAGCGCGCATGATTTATTAATCTGTACCACAAGTGATACAGTCTAGATGGCCGTTTGACAAATAAAGGGGGGATATATTGCGCAACAGTTCTTGCCATAATATTTTATGGGTGCAAAACATGACTTACGTAAGTAAAATACATATGCAGATTGAAATTACTTGAAAGTAGATGAATTAAAAACATTATTTGCGTATGGTCGAACACTCAAGTGAGTGACGCTAAGGTTAAAACCAGGGTACTAGATAAAAAGACCAGGTTCAGTGATGAGGCATTTCATAATGAGGAACTAAGCGTTCATTGACTGTGTTTAAGACATTTGATGTCCAAGACCTATCCACCGCCGACCCCATCAAACAGAGTTCTCTGACAAGAAGTGGGCTTAAAAGACAAGGCATCAGTCAATCGAGGGATTGACTGTTCGTTTGAACCATGTGAGGAGATAAAAATTTTGTGGTTGGGGCCCAAGGAATACTTGTAACCAATAGTAAGCAACTTTGGGTGACACGCTGCAAAGAAACTGGTCATATATACAATATATAAATATATAGATAGATAGATAGAAAAATTCTCTACGGCCTGTGTATTGCGAAACACAAGCGGGATCCCATTATACACAAGCAAACTAAAATAATAATATCATTAGCAGACTAAATATAGCACACGCTCTAAATTCGGCAACAGCTGAAAGGAAAAGATGACACGTAAATCACGTCGTACATAAGTCAGCTGAGCTACTGGTTAAGAAAAGTAAAATCGCTCCTAAATTACCATGAAAAAATTCTACAAAATCCAGTAAAAAATATAACAAACATCCAAGAGAGTGTGATGTTAAAAAACGAAACATCTAAAGTGGACGATTATATAAAAACCGCATAATCAAAAAATACCATTATATAATTGTTCTTTTTGCTTAATGTATGGAGTTCAGTATTCGTTCACTATTCAACATCAAACTGATAAAACATGAAATGATTTTTTTGTCCTTCAGATTCTGTATAAATAAACAGCGGAAAAGAGTGATATGCACACATTTCCGAAAGCCTTAAACCTTAATTTATTACCTGTAGAAAAAAATACAACTTTCGTATGACAAACAGTGTAAGAACCATGAATTAATGCTGAGAATACAAAACATTAGCTTTATATTTAAATTATTCAGTTGCTTACAATTTGATATACTGTAATGTAACAAAAACCTAACATGAAAATCTTTCTAAGGTTAAAATGAACAATGATTAGTATTTCGTAAGAAGAAATGGAGGCAACTGATGTATCAAGTACAGATCTACATACTGAGCTTTAAGCTACACTGTATGTATAAATGCTCGTGACACAATCCAGCTGCCTATATCAAAGTAAACAGAGCAGGCTTTGAACATGTGACTTATAAAATTTGAATATCAAGCATTTCAACTACTAAGAAATCACTTCAATGTAAAAATAATTAGAAAAATTCACACGAATTACGAAAGTTTTACTAGAATGTTACAATCATACGACATACTCAATCGGAATGCTTTTGAAAATCTATACAGATTCTAATAGTTTATTTGAAATACGAGATCTTGAAATCAAATTATTAAATAAACAAGTTTTTAATATTAAAAGAACAAACAAAATATGCGAAAATAGAATGATATACAAAAAAAAAGTTAATTGAAATCCAAATTTGGATATGTACTGCATACCGAAACTCAATCAAAACAATGAATTGAATAGAGAGGTTTACAAACTATTTAAGGAAATAATCATATTTTCATTAGCGAATAGCTGCTTTAAAGTGGATTTGTGGAGTGCTAGTGAGAAGTTAAAATTAATGGAATTTACCCAGGTTGACAGTGTGACAGTCATCATTAACAGAACTGCCCAACTAAACTAAGAAACCTAGAACCAAAGTTTACAGCGGAATAGCTGCTACTAACAATAATAGTCAGTCAGTCAAACGTAACATAGAACATGGTACATTTGTACATCGGTCCAAGCTGCCATATCCCATCAGGACGAGATAAAATTGTTGGGACAAGCCGCAGAGTACTAGAGGTAGAAAGTCTTAATGGTAATAGAAAAAAGGACCCCAAAAAAACAATTTGAGAGTTCAGGAACATAGGGCCTAAGGGAAGACAAAAAGGAATTCACTTGTTCCGATCCAGACGATCTGAGCGACGTCATCCAAAGTCTCTAACCATTGGTTACGATAAGCACGCGGACCCCGACCAGGTAGTCTGGAGCTGCCTACATGACATAGTCCACAGTAGTTGATATGTCCATGGATTGATGCTATGTCTTGGTTTGACACCTCTAGCTTTCTAACAAACTCCTACATTAGTCATCACATCATGAGTTAAAGTGGTCGGTGGATGGACATACGTAATACATATCCCAACTATCTCAGTCGATGAAGACTCACCACCTCGTCGAACGGTTTACCATACTTATCTAGTATTCTGAGCCCAACCTCAAAATTGATAGCAACATTAAGTTAAAGTTGTCGTTATCGCGATCCCGAAAAAAATATTGATAGTTTCCTTGGTTGGTGTGTCGTTTTCATCACCATCTTATTGCCCTATTCATATCTATATCCAACAACTATCATGCTTATTGTAAATGAAAAACATGTTAAATTCTGTACTCTCTGAACAATTTATAGCTTTGATAACCTTTCTCAATAAAACTTTTTTAAACATTTCCTCGTTAATGCCTCAATCTGAATAAACAGCTGTTTGCAGTGCACTCTAATTTCCACTAGTTTTCTAGTTGAATATCAGTTCGTGTTGAATATCGAGAATCTAATACATCTATACAAATCATGTATTTAAACAAAAAAAGTGCGTCACGTGGACGTAAATAAAGCGTTTCCAACCATCCACTAGATTCTATTACGTTTTCTGAATAGTTTAACGCATGTATTTTATATAACCCTAACGATATCAGCATCTACTTTGACAAACTGGACATCGATGATCGTAAGAAATTAGGAGTTAGGACATATACCTAAATGGCTGCCAAAGCAAATGGATTCCAATGGTCAAACAAGATCACAAGAGAGACAAATATCTTCCTTCATTGTAAAATATTTTGTTGAGACGGGTTACAGGTTTAAAGAAAGTCAACCTTTATAGCGTTGTATAAAATGGCTCAAGGGCGTATACTAAAAGTCATTAAAGCCTTGAGTATACGAAGACTGAAACCCCGCTAATTTGCTCAAACCAATTTGTTCCTACCCTTGACCTACCCTGGTAATACTGGTTAATTATCCAGCATGACTTTCACATTATGTACTTTATATAACCATTACGTTTTAGTTTGTCTAGTTGACCTTTTATTTTTTAAATATTATTTCTTAACAAGTCTATGTATGATCAGACTGTTTCAACATGCATCGCGCAAATATACCACATTATTCTGATAACCATCGTCTTCCCATAGAATCCCGATCGAAGCTGCTACCTTGACGCGGTGATCGGGCTTGCCTATCGTGATGACCCAACCGAGCTATATTGGCTGGAACATATGTTCCTGCAGGTTCTACCATGCCAGGCAGGTCGATTGGCGAACGGTAAGACTAAAAGCAGCAACTCAAGGTCTGAGGGCGAAGTCGTACTGCTGACTGTAGAGAGGTGTGACAGCAGTAAGGTGTTTCCCTCGGACAACCAGCATGACAGCGATGCTGCCTTCCCACAAGGAGGGGTGGGGTTAGAAAAGGTCGACCCTAAAAATGCACACCTCACCTTACCTCACGGATTTCCGTCTCCGGCGGTAAGGCCCCTTGAAGAACGGAGCTAACACGTCAAAAACCTTCCACAAAAAGGCCGTGCGCGACCGGCCTCAAGCAGTTGTCCCTTGGGCTCTGCGGTCACGCTCCCAGGTCGTCAAGACCAACACTAATCCAATTTCCTTTTCAGGTTCCTCAAGAAATACCCTTCCACGGTGTGGGCAGCCGGGAAGTGACATCAGCCCTCATACCCGTAACAGCACAAGAGACCAAGGTGGTCACATTCAAATCCTTCCTACACCTCCTAATACTTCTCTTATCCTCCCGACTAACCCTCCTCACGTCTCTTTATCACCTCGCACCGCTAGGGCAAACGATTCGAGTACGTGGAACGCCATTCCTGGTCTCCTGAAACCACGCTCTAAACTACACGTAGGAGCTTTTAACGTACGAACACTTTGCCAAATAGGACAGCAGGCTTCCTTAGCTAAAACTTTAGAATCTCGCGCCATCGATGTGTGCTGCGTCTCCGAAACGCGCATACAGGATCCAAGTAGCGTCATTCATTTGACCTCACCATGCCAAAATAAAGAACCGACTCGATTTACGCTTCGTGTATCTGGAAGCCCTGATTCTGCTTCCCGTGGCCTCGCCGGCGTAGGTATAGCATTGAGTCCTAGGGCAGAACTAGCTCTCTTAGAGTGGATCCCAATAGACAGTCGTTTGTGCGCTGTCCGACTGAACGGAACAGTAAGAATCCGGAAAGATAGGGACACTCGTCGTTGCCTCTTCGTCGTCTCTGCCTATTCTCCCACTGACTGCAGCTCAGATGATGTAAAAGATGAGTTTTACAGAAAGCTTTCGGACCTTCTCCGAAAAGCTAGGCGCTCGGATGTAGTAATAGTGGCCGGTGACTTTAATGCTCAAGTAGGCAAACTAAGTGATAAGGAAAGACACCTAGGTGGATCTTATGGTGTCGTGGCTCAAAGAACAGATAATGGCGACCGTCTGTTGCAGCTATGCTCAGATAACCGCCTGTTCCTTGCAAATACTAACTTTAAGCATAAGGAAAAACATCTTTTAACATGGCGACCCCCTAATTCGTCCCAACGTTGGACCCAACTGGATCACATCGCTATCAGCCACCGATGGAGGGGCTCGATAGAAGACTGTCGCTCATTCTGGAGCACATGCCTAGATTCAGATCATGCTCTAGTGCGAGCGCGTATTTGCTTGCGTCTTACTGGACGTAGGAAAGATCCTGCAAGGAAACCTCTTAGGGCCCTACTTAATGATAGTCAAGCTAAGAGTATATTTCAGGAACAACTAGGAAAACAGTTAGGCAGCCATGTATGTGATGCCCACCCCGATGCAGCATGGAATGATATCCGAAAAGCTGTGGAAACAGCAGTGATATCTGCTAGTAAGGTAAACCAGAAGGTTAGGGAGCAACACTGGATCTCAGCAGCATCTATCTCACTGATAGATGCTCGGAAACACATTCCACCTGGCTCTGAACATAATGAAGAGCGGAGTCAGCTTAAGCGCAAGCTGACAAGAAGTCTACGCAATGATCGCGAACAGTGGTGGGTAGCGAAAGCAAGAGAGATGGAAAAGGCAGCGGCAATAGGTAATAGCAGACAATTGTTCAGACTCGTTAAGGAAACCGGAATTAGGAACCCGACCGTTAGCGAAACAATCTCAGAGAAAGATGGACATATTATTCATTCTCAATCCAGGAGATTGGATCGATGGGCAGAACACTTTAGGGATCAGTTCAACTGGCCTTCAGCCACACTTCGGTTTCCCACGATCTCCAGTCAACCTGAATGGCAAGTTAATGTAGGTCCTCCGTCCCTTTACGAAGTTGAAAAAGCCATAGGAAATCTGAAACGAGGGAGAGCAGCAGGCCCTGACAGGTTTACTCCTGAGATTTTTAAGGATGGTGGTCCAGTATTAGCAATGAGATTAACTGAGGTCTTAGGTAGAATTTGGGAACTGGACGTAATCCCATCTGACTGGTCTCAATCACTGATTGTGCCAGTTTTTAAGAAAGGACAAAAGTCCTCTTGTGACAATCACAGAGGAATCAGTTTGACTAATATAGTGTCTAAAATATTAGCTTCAATAATACTTCGACGCCTAACTAAAGCTCGTGAAGAGCAGACTAGAGAAAACCAGGCTGGTTTTCGACCTGGACGTGGTTGTATAGATCAGATATTCACACTACGTCAGGTTCTAGAACACAGACACACATTCAGACGCCCCACAATGGTAGTATTTCTCGACCTTAAGGCGGCATTCGACTCGATTGATCGTGAGGTTCTATGGCAGTGTTTGTCACTGAAAGGAGTACCAAAGAAGTACATTAACCTTATAAAGGCTCTCTACTCGAACACAACTGGTCGAGTGAGAGCTTATGGCGAACTGTCATCAGAATTGATCACCTCAAGTGGTGTTCGTCAGGGCTGTCCACTCTCCCCATTCTTGTTCAACTTTGTCATTGACGTACTTTTAGAGATAACACTCTCCTCATCTAAATTTACAGGGGTTGAACTTCTACCAGGAGGTTCACTTGTTGACTTAGAATATGCTGATGACATCGTTTTATTTGGTGAAGACACTGACAAAATGCAGAGTCTTCTGGCCACTCTAAGCAACAATGCAAGCATGTTCGGGATGCGATTCTCTCCCTCGAAATGCAAAATGTTGCTTCAGGATTGGGTTACATCGACACCCGAACTAGTGATAGGGAGTGAAGTAGTTGAGTGTGTCGACCGCTTCACTTATCTTGGAAGTCTCATCAGCCCTTGTGGTTTAGTGTGTGACGAAATCTCAGCACGGATACAGAAGGCTCGACTAGCTTTTGCCAACTTGCGTCATTTATGGCGTAGGCGAGATATCCGTCTATCAACC
Organism: Schistosoma mattheei; assembly: GCA_944470405.2. Classification (NCBI taxonomy): domain Eukaryota; kingdom Metazoa; phylum Platyhelminthes; class Trematoda; order Strigeidida; family Schistosomatidae; genus Schistosoma; species Schistosoma mattheei. The sequence goes on from OX103943.1 coordinate 81,332,870, forward strand.
AAAGGACGTGTTTACTGCGCAGCAGTTCGTTCCGTCCTACTTTATGGCAGTGAAACATGGCCGGTAAGAGTAGAGGATATCCGTAGGTTACTAGTATTTGATCATAGGTGTCTTCGAAACATTGCTCATATATCATGGGACCATCGAGTAAGTAACACAGTTGTTAGGAAACGGGTACTAGGTAAGGATGGCAAATCAATTGATGAAGTAGTGAAACTTCATCAGTTGAGATGGCTGGGACACGTGTTACGTATGCCCAACGACCGACTGCCTCGACGTGCTATGTTCAGTGGTATAGGAGTAGGTTGGAAGAAAGCTAGGGGCGGCCAAACCAAAACATGGCACAAGTCCATGAAGTCACTGACAAGTGAACTGAGTCATGTTGGTAGGTGTAGACTACCTGGTTGGGGACCGCGAGATGACAGCAACCGATGGTTAGAGACCCTGAATGACATGGCTCAAAATCGTTTGCAATGGCGCAGGTGCATCCACTCTCTGTGTTCTCCCAAATTCTAATCTTCTGAATTCTTCATGTCCCTTTTTTTCCTCTTTCCAAATTTCTTTCACTGGATTATACTCTTTAAATAACATCTCCAAACCCTAATCTTCCCGATTACTGCTTATACTCTTATTACCTCTACCACTACGGGATTTGAATCGACAAGTGCATCTCTGTGCTAATGTGGTGTGGCAACTCGAACTGATGTACGTACGTACGAAGTTCTACGTTGTTACTGACTGACTGACTGACTCCCATAGAATTATCCATATATATAAGTAAAGCGACATGATCAGGAACTAGCTTTATTTCTGAACGTCTAAATGGGATTTTCTGTTTTACGAAAAAATTTGTTGATAGACTACCGCTATAAATACGGTCGGGCAGTTTTTGACAAACGACATTTTTGAAAATCTTTTCGTTAGGGTATCTTTACCGCTTCCCGAAATTCTGTTAGAAAGACGTGCATGCGTTTGCTCGTCTATGTATGCATATGTATGTATGTATGTTTGTATGTATATGTGTATCTATACGTAAGTGTAGAACAAAAATAGTGGATACGACGCTACTGGAAATTCACTAAAGGCATAGTTTTAAAAAAATACTGGGTCAATATTGATAAATATATTATCAAACTGTCCAATTGATACCAAAAGCACTTGAGATAATATAACATTCGACGATAAACTTTGTTATGTAGCGTAAACTAAGACACACATGCACGCTCGTGAAGCTAAAAACAACGGATGTCGTTATATTAGTTTTCATTGTTATGTAGCCTCTTTTATTCGGTAGGACGTGAATACCACGTGATCAGCGATTAACTGATTACAGATCCAATAGTTATCGATAGTCGATATTGATGAGGTGAGTTATAACTATTCAAATCTACCAAATGATTAAACTAGAAAGCATATTTCCTTACTCTTCCAAAGCAATTATTTTAAAATAAATGGGGATTAGAATATATCACGTCATTTAAAAGTAGGAAAAGTGGTCGGTTGTAAGATTTACAGGTCCTGTTTGCAGTAATCAAATCAGAATGACAAAACAATTATTTGATTTTTTTATTTATTCTGTAAAAAGTCAAAGAAAACAAGAAAGCTGGGACAAATCTATGCTTAATAAATATTCCCCAGAAAGAAATGAAAAGTAAGGAACAACACCGAACTCAATATATAAAGTAAAATATAGGATGAGGACAACTTCACCACTGAGTACGATGCAGAAACATGACATTTGATGTCTTCAGCAATACAGTGATAATCTCAAGAATCTCAATTCAGAAGTCTACATCAACCAATTAGCCTGAAACCAAACAATGGTTTCTTTCATTCATACACTTTTTGTGTTCTCCCAAATTCTAATCTCCTGAATTCTTTATGTCCCTTTTTTTCATCTCCCCAAATTTATTTCACTGGATTATACTCTTTAAATAACATCTCCAAACCCTAATCTTCCCGATTACTGCTTATACTCTTACTACCTCTACCACTACGGGATTTGAATCGATAACTGCATCTCTGTGCTAATGTGGTATGGCAACTCGAATTGAAGTACGTACGTACGAAGTTCTACGTTGTTACTGACTGACTGACTTCATTCATCTTGTCTTGATTTGACTACTTCCAACTTTTTCTAAACCTACTTATATGTCAGCTAGCATTTCGCGTCCGGGTACGTAATGGCTATTTGTAGGTACCATCTATAGATGTATAAAAGAACGGAACAATGCAAATAGTTGCGTTGTTATCACAGATTTGATAGTTTCCTCATAAATTGGCGGATCATAGGTTAAATAATTTCTTGACTTTAAAGATTTTTATGAGGATACTGTTAAGCCTCATATCCTGAAGTTAATTTATCCATCTTATGATATTTTAATAATTATAGTAATGTAGCAATAGAACTCAGTAACAAAACAAAAATTAATGTGATTAAGTCTATTATATGACGGATAGTGATACTTTTTGACTGGTTGTGTATGGGTAAATGAAATTTTAGACCCATGATTAAAATCCAGAGTCTTAACCAACAAGTCTCAGCCCCGTTATTATTATTTTATTATTTGAACACATAGATATTGGTACAAGGACGCTCCAAATACATATGCGCCAAACAAATCTCATTAGGTTTGTATGAGCTGTGATACTGCCCGGGTGCCCAAACAGAAGCAGGTGGTTTTCTTAGGGAGCCACACGCGGAGCCTTCGACCTAAAGATCTGATCCACAAAGCAGTGGAGCAACGTCAGGAGATGCAGTCCCACGGGAGCCGGTGACCAACGATTGGTTCATACGTCATTCGTACCCTCAGGATACTGGAGCTCATGTGCACCATTTGTTTGGAATCAGGGTTTTCCAACTCCCCTAGGTGGACTTTCCGTGTCCACCAACCCGGTTAAAGCACCGGCCATTTGCGTTCTGTCCTCTCAATTTCGTAAACAACACCCCCGCCACGAGAAGAAAGTGAGTAGGCCCCAATAGTTAACAATAATTTCTACACAATCGGTTTAATAATATATAAGAACTTTTAAGTTAGGCAGTTATGAGGTATCACTAGTGAAAATAAGCAACCCAAAGGAACAAGTTGATACTACAACCTTACTACAGCCTTACCATAACCATGAAGCTCTGTAGCATGTGACTAGTTCTTAAAACTGTATTTGAAGATTATGAAGACTTATAGCTCATGTGGACGACTTTGATGGAGTTTCTCTCTCCAGCCCAGATAATGAGTTCAAAAAATTAATTAAAATTGCTGATTCACACCATATATCAATGGATTTAGGATATTATCACTGGCTATGTTACAGAAATATAGGTCAGAAAATGGGAAATACATGATCTATATTACCAATAAATGTACATACATTAATTAGTGTAAAAATAACCATTTAGAAATGTTAAAAACAGAAACTGAGTCTAACTTCCAATGTTTGCAAAAAGCAAAATTCGTCGCATAAAAGTAATCTATGTGATGACCAGCTAACTTACTGATTTCCGCTAAATGTCTTACTCTTAGGTAGTTAATGAAAGACTTAACTAAAACCCCTATCTCTCCAGATACACCACAGTATGAAGTACAAGAAACGTTTTACCCTCGGTCAATAAAGGCAACTTAAGACAATGATATTTTGTACTTAACCAATATGTGATGGGGCAAGGTGAAATATGATCAATGTCACATACAAGAACTAAGCTTAACACGTATTTAAAACTACCACGCATAATCCTTGGACGTGTTGTTGAGTTTCACTTTACATTATGACTATCAGGACATTTAGACGACTGGCATCTTAAATGTTAATAACGTCAGAGAGATGATGTTAAGCATGGAAAGCGAAAGAAATCTAAAGAAATTACATGGGTAAAGTTAATAGTAAAAATAAAAAGATAAAAGTCCACTACTAAAATTGGTTCTTGATAATATGAAATTGATGCTTGAAGTACATGGACTTGAGGAGTAAAAAATTTCCTTTGTGTATTTCAACAGCTTGGAAACGCTAAAGGAGTCAGTCATCAATCAACAAGACAAATAGTAAAGGAGTCGAAATAGTCGTAGAATCAGTAGTAAATGAATTTGGGCACTAAATTATCAGCTTTGAAATAGACGGAATCTTTTCAAGTTATAATTCTATACTGCCTAGACAAGTCACATAGCAATATTTGACATCTATAATACAAGTTTGTTATATGAATTAATCCAACTTTCAACTTGCTATGACATATATGATAACATCACAAGTTCCTAAGCTGAACAAACCCAATGACTCCATCTATGCCACTAAATGTGCTATAGTGACGAAGGTTGTAGTCCGAGATTGAAGGAATCCATTTATATAGGTTTGTCGAGTAAAATCTTAAAGTGGGGTCTATTAAAGCTTCGCATGCAGCGAAACCACTTGTCAACAGGAATTTCTTGACCAAGGAATTAAAACTGATCAAAAAACACATGATATAATCTAAAACATTTTTGTATGCAGGGTTTTGAAGCAGAATCCAAGTTGTAGATAATACATATCACTTATGACACAGAAGCAAGGAAACTCAGCTTAAGGATAGTAAATGAAGACTTTATATCTCTTACCAGGATAAAATTCATCTTGTTTTGATATTTTGACCTTTGTATTAGTATCCTTTTGAATCCGGCCGATGGCCTCGCCAGACTTCCCAATGACTGCTCCAGCAGCAATTGATGGAACCAAGATTTTCAGCTGGACATTATCCTCTTTAATATGAAACATAGTTTTTACCGATCATAAACATGAATTGACATATAGAAAACAAGTTTGAAAAACTTACCACAGTTTGGACGTTTCGGACTGGTATCTGGGTCCATATCTTTCTCCCGGGGTCTTTTCCTGGAATCGCTGCTGTCATCAGAGCTTGAGTGGCTTCCTGACATTCTGTTAACAACAACTTCTAATAGTAGTGCAAAGTAAATGCTTAACCCCTTGACATCACGTAAGATTAATTTTAGGGGCTGTAACGTCTGACTTGAAGCCAGCTCCAACGGAAGAGAGCCTTCAATTTTCGCATGTCAAAAACATGCGACGAGATTCTTCACTTCCCGTGTTCACGATAACAAAATATAAACTGTAAAAACAGATTGTCTGAACTTTGACTTTCAGTCCACGGAGTACAATAAAAACACCCACACAGGGTCTCCTGTAGGCCGGATGATAGAAACGGAATCCCCTATATATACCATCATTAACTGCCTTATCCAAAATTATACGTTCGGTGCAATATGGAATTTTTAGAACACAAGGTCTCAAAAGGTTTCGCTTAAAAGATCACAAAACAATCGATAACTGCATATATAAGTAAACGCACTATTTAAAGAGAACAGTGGTATTTTTCCTCACTGAGTTAATTTTGTTGCTTTGATGGCTTATCACGCATGAAGACTACTGTTTTGGCTTTAATCGAATTTATTTCAGGTAAATTAGTCGTCGAGAGTATCGTTTTTTCATAAGTAATTTTCCATCTGTACTTGAATACATTGGTTCTTCCTTTACTTGTTGCACGTTTTTTCTCTTTTTTAAGGTCACAACTTTTTTTTCTTTGGGTGTTGTTTTCATTTACTCATTTTTTTAAAGCCTCTGACTGATGACTATACAGTGCTAAAAAGCAAGAGTCAACGTTTGGACTGTTGATACTCTGCGGAGAGTGACACGCAGTGCGGTGAGTGTGAAGGATGGTACTATGAAGCTGCACGAACCTATCACCTGTGGCTTTTAAACAGTTTAATAGAAATGGTAGCATGTGGTTGTGTCAGCAATGCTGCTCGAACGCAGACAGATCGCTATCCAAAAATCATTCCAGTAGTGAATGCTGCTAAAAGGAGCAAAGTAAACGTAATCGAGGTGCATCGAATGGTACTCGATCTGTTGATACACAAATCTATGTGAAGTTACACCAAAAATGCTCTGAATCCGTTTGTTCGCATGGACTTCGGATCGACTTCAGAGATGTCTGTTAGGGATGAAAGCTCAAGCAAGGAAAATCCTTCTGTCCTTTGCCCTACAAACGTCGACAGGCAGAAAACCCCTATAAAACCTAGTAGCAAGGCTGGGTTTGTTTCTAGCAGGAAAAACAACAGCCTGACCACCCAAGTCATCAACAATCATCTAGCATCCCACAGTTTTTGTGACGCAACTGTGACTGCTATTCCAATGTACTTTGAAAAATGGGTACGGATCACGAATAAGAACCGACCTAATGTTGAGGAAAAGCCGGCTCCCAGACAGTAGTTGAGGGCTTGCAGGTTGATCGTAGTGACAGGTCAGTTGAAAGGTCAGAACGGCAAACTCGCTTTGAGCGATTGGTTGATAACAGATTTATTTAACCAGCTAATGCCCCAACTTCTTGCTTAGATCTATGAAAAACACATGTATTTGTGCACTGCTATCCTCATCTACATCCCCAACCTCTCTTGCAATGAGGAGGATAATGAAGCACAAATACCCTTCACTGAAACTATGTTTTTCCCCTTCTTAAACATTATTCCCTTCCACATAGTTTGCAACAGCCGTATGAATAATATTACCGCATTAGTTTGATCAATACAGCGGTAAGTCTTATGGGTCGATTGTAACAAACTAAGTCTTAACTCCCCACTACATAGTCCAAACAGATAAATGCGTCCTTCTAGTCTCTTGACAGTTTAGACTGCACAAAAGACAATATCAATAATAATATGATCTAAAAATAGTAGTTACAGAATTCACGCCAGTTTACAGGCATGATCAGCCTCATATAAATAGTAACATCAAATGTAAAGGACACACTTATGATATAAGGTTGACTAAAGTTTACTAGTTCAAAAATTGTTTACATAGTACAATATTGACGTGTGTTACAGCAATGCAATTCATCGGCTGGGAAGTCTTCATTCTCCTTAAGTGAACATTCTGTCTGTTTGTAAAAGATGCACTTGAGGTCATTTCTTGTGTCATAATGAATTAAATATAATCATCTACAACAAGAGAAAAAACGAGAGCACGGAACAACACGGTAATTATTACTAAAATATGTCAATCAGGTCTACCATAATGCATGTGTCATGTGACTCAGTGATATACTGTTCATATTAGACATTATTCAAATAATTTAGGGTTACGAGGGACGGAGATAACGCTAAGCAACAGCAGGTAGGTGGTTTACTTAGTGAATTCAGTAAGTAATTCAAATACCACTACAAACGTTCAACAATTACAACCGACAGGGCTTTGATGATGCTGGGATAAACATCTTAAGGACCCGTGGAATTATCTGATTTGAAATGTCGAAATGTTCACACGACAGCTTCCTTCTAAAATAATACAAGATCCGTCAACATGCCGCACTCGCTAGAACTAATTGTTGGTACGCACAATAGTCAGTAGGAAACACGTTACCAAAATATTTTGACAAGTCTTCATACCTGCTAACATCGCTTCTTCACAGTGTCCAGGGTTTTCGTTTACCAAAAACGAGGTTTGTTACCTTAAAAAATTAAAACATTGGGGAACCATATATAGACTGTTATTATATACAGAATCTTATTGTATAAGGATTGAGCAACTAGATTGTATATATTTATACTTTTTATCATAAACTTTCATTTGATCTACTGGCTACGTTATAAGGTATACCATTTTTAGTTTATTCCTTATTGTTTTAGCTTCAATCTCCCATATTCAACCACTTTTGGCTTGATCTTGTGTAATCATTATTCTGCATTTTATGGTGTGATGCGTTCTGGTCTGTATGTGTATACACCATGTGTGTCTGAAATATGTAATTCATACAGCGGAAGCGGATATTGTGTTCTTAAGTGAACAGGCTGGGTTAGATGAGAAGCCATTATTACCTAGAACCAATAAGGATTCAGAACTGGCTCAAAGTTACTGGTGCTGGTCAACCTGTAATTGGCATTGCACAGGGGTAAATTCATACATGTCGGTATTCCGATTCACGATTTAGTCACGTGATAAATGAGAGAGCACCGGTCATAACAGCGAGGCCCCAACTCTTCTCCAGTTTCAACTTTTCATGTAAGTGAACATCCTTTTCAAACTTTTTTGCAATCTCTATCAAAATGTTTTTTATACCAAAGTTTAGCCTTACTTATCAACGCTTTGCTTGGTGGTGTTACAGTAAATGGATCTGTACTGTTTAGAGCCTAAAGAGATAAACATACACTGATGCCTCTTCATACGTGTTAGGAGTTTCTTTACATGTTCGCTTATCCATGGTGGACGGTTGTTTGATCTATGTTGTACTATGCACGGCAGAAATAGGGACATTACTAGGTTAAGGTTACCCGGAAATTTGGATCATACATCTCCAAATGATGAGCTAGCATTTACTGACCACTTTACTTTATGTCTGATTGTGATCCAAAATAAAGTCATCAGCTGATCAGGTCGGTCTACCATGGATGACACTAAATATAAATGTATAACCTTCAAATCTGGGTTAACAGTTGCTGACTTCACAAGTTACACCATGGTATTCACAAAGGTATGGACTATTACGTCATTAGTTACGCAGGCAAAGAACCTGCCACATTTCCTCCCTCCATTTCTATCAGTTCTTATATGACTGTACACCAACAATTCTGGTGTTACGCTCAAGTCCTAGACTAACCAAGTCTAGGCCACAGATATGATGGGTGGCTTAAATTCGTCCGTCGATACTCTCAGTTTATGGGATTTGTCTCTTAGACTACGATTTTTTGTATATGACACTTAAAGAGAATAATCTATTTATACAGGCCTTGATATAATTCGCTTGTAAGACCTGTGTACTCAAAAACCAACTAAGTGTTTAGTCTAGTCTTACTTAGAAGCTCTGGCAGAGTATTCTTCAATTTAAAATGGTAAACTAACGATGGACTACCAAATAAGCAGGCGCTTTTTGCGGGGCTAGCATTCATCTTTTGAACCGCCGTTTATTTCCAGTCACTCAGGACAACCAGATCGTGACATTTTTGGACGGTGATGGTTTTCATCCGGGTCTTGATGTACTACTTTGTGATCTCAACAACCTACATCTAGTATTACGAGTGAGAATAGACGAAAGGAAGAGTGCCATGAAATCGATTTGAAAAAACTCCAAACTTTGGTCGAAATAACTCTAGTTAAGGCAAAATAAGTATGTTGTCGGCGTAACAAATTCACAAATGTAATTAATCCACAACAAGTATGAAAATCAGTGAGCTTGTTTGTCCTTTATTATGCATTTTAGTTAAGGTATGGTGGGGCATTTATACCTTGCTCGTGTTGAAGGACTTTAATTTACCGGCCTCTCATCTCACTGGCAGAGGTGTAAAGCGGAAAATGTGAATGATGTGGTTTGCAAGATATCATACAATGATTACAAATCACAAAATTAAATGTCGAATAATGGCAAAAGCATGTAACCTCTCAACATAATAAGTCAAACGAAAAGTGCCTTCAATACTAAGAAAACATGAGCAGTCCAACAGAGACCTGTGGATAAACAATATCAAGATAAATAAGCGCTGCTTTTACAGTAGATTCTCCAATATTATAGGCTTTGAGCGATCAAAGAAGGGTGTTTGTGTTATTCATGTCTTGGTCCAAAAATGGCATTTTGACACTTAGGAGGATTTGGTGTGAGACCATAAACAATAGGCAATGGTTAAAAGAACAAATCCACACATTGGTTTCAATGGAAATATGAAGAGACGGAAATTGATGTACATACAGCGAGATCATCTTCTTACGCAAAAAAAGTGTTCTTTGTAATAATACAGAAAAAATGAGGAAAGGTGAAAGAACAAATGCTTTTGGCACACCATAAGTTATCTAAAACGTAGAACTTTCCTAAGTACAATACACTGTTCACTTCCAGAAAGATAAGGAAACAGTCAGTTGTTTATCAATCTAATGGTACTGATGCCACCAAAATTATTTAATAGTACTTGGAACAGATTCAAAGATAGAAGTGGTATTGCAACGCGCATCAAAACATACTCTCTCCAGTTTCCTAAATTGAACAGTATATTACGATACAGGATAACAACAGCATCCGAAGTATTTTTTTATACATGTTATCCAAGTGACACGGACCAATGCTCTCTTCAGCTTTAGCAGTAAATCTTTAACATTGAAGATGGTCTAGTAGAAAATGCTCGCTTATATTAGCATCAGATCGCGAGTGAATGAACCGTATTACATAATCCAAGCGACTACTAGACTGTTTAGATTAAATGCTTTCCAGCACATCAAAAACCTTCCTAATATATCTTTGAACACACTCATTTCTGACTTCACTGATATGGTATCCTTGGTTTATAAAGGTGTCAGAACCTGAATATCTGTAGCAACTTTGAATACAGCCTAAAGTTAGAGTAGCAATGTTTCTCCATTGTTGTAGGGAAGGTTAAGTTATCAGTATGGGCACAAATTTTACATACTTATTGTCAGAATCTTTTATCGTCATCAAGAACACCTTTATCTCTTTTCACATTTTCGATAAGAATTATGTTGAGGATAAGCATACTCGTGATTGAATGACACAGAACATCGGCTTATTTCTCAAAAAGAAGGTTCAAGACTTCGCGTGGTCTTAAACATGGGGATACAGGAAGCAAGGAATGAGATGAGTGATACATGAAAAACTAAAATAAGGTCAACTCACGAAACATTCAGCTGGAAATCATCACCAATGAGTCTCACTCGTGTTTTAAACGGAGAGGGATAGTTGGTCTAGGCAGTCCGCCACCATAGTCGAACTTTCAGGTATCCTGAAAGACAAACCTGGCAACACTGTCCGACTGTAGGTCAGCCTTCTGCATGTTATAAGTCACATTATTTTAGCCACGCTTCCTCAACCGAAGCTTCCCACAACTATTATCAGTGCAGATGTTCTCGTTTGTATCGTTCTCTCGAATTTGTTTTTCTACTCACGAAACCCTCTACCATCGTCCGTTATTAATCGGATGTACTTAAACACGCTTTGTGCACAGTATTAGTACGTTACGCTGTGAACGGATACTTCTGCACGTAGCGAGGTGATATTAAACCTTAAATCATGCTTAGAGTCCGGACAACTATCGACTCCTGGAAGTTGGTTATGCGAGGTGCAAAAATACGGAGACTAGGCACCTCTGCCACTGATGTTTAACGTGTTCTTTGACCACAAGTTGAATTTCATAGGAAACTTCACTGAGCGCAAGTCTAAGACAGTCAACTTGTCCTTTATACTTACAATGGCTGATATCTCGACTTGATTATTCTATCAGGAACAGAGGTACGACTAACTAATCTGGATAGTGGAGCCGTTCTGAAACACCAACTTTTTAAAGTTCGCGATAGACTCTGACAATCCTAGTGGCGTCTCGCCCCAACTCTTGAGTGATCAGAGCAACTCAGTTTAGTCTGCAGATGTTGGAGATGTAAACCTATTTCGGCAATAAATTGTTCTAGTTTACGGCACCATCATGAAGCATAAAGCCCAACCTTTATCGGCTTCTTTTGATGGGATTCATATTTTGCGACAAATTTTCTCTTTAGTAATACTTCCACACGACAGAAAATGTTTGGTGAATGATCTTCACTACATGTCAAAAGCTAGCACTTCGGTAGATGTAAACATGCATAAAGAATGAGACTGTAGAAATCCAGGGTAGATAAAGTGCATACAATAAATAAACACCCACGAAGACAATATGAGATAACGCTTAAAAGGTTCTTATTATATGAGTCAAACTCAATCCTATTATATTAACCCAAATGTGTTATATAAGAAATGAATTTAAAGAGTTTACACAAAAAATTTCATTCTTCATCTAACTCTAAAATTGGTGATGCAGTTAAGTGAACAGCTGAAAAGTTACTATTTGTTATACCATTAGCATCGATAGTTTCAGGGTGTTTGGGAACACTTTCGGAGGTTTCCTCATCACATTTTGAAATAACTTTGGAACTTGATGACTGCGAGTGGTTGGATTCGGAATGTAAAATAGGTAAGTTCTCACGATCAGAATCAGAACGAGAATGTACAGGGATATTAGTTTTTGATTCATGAAGAGTGAAGGAATCGTGAAATGTACTTGTACGAATAGATTCGGTTGAATTAGGATTGTTTTGTTCCGAAACCAAGCAACCTGTCGGAGGAAGAGAATAAGTATAACTGTCAGAGTATGAAGAGTTGTTAATTAAAATGCTGGGTAGGAAGCTGTCGAAAAATTTTTGACCACTAAGATAGTTATATGGTCGAATAAACTTACTGGAATTCTTGCTGCAATGGTCAACTTCAATCGACGAAGACAATGAACCGTTTGAAGATATGTATGTACTAAGTGTAGGAGTATTAATATCAACACTCGTTTTAGAAGGCGCGTTTTTGTCATTTTCCGATTGTTTTGAATTTCCACCACTTGCACGATGACGGCGAGCATCACGTTTGCGGAGATTTTTCCTGTGAAAAGAAATATCGATAAAAAAAGTATCATCCTTCACAACGAATGATCTTTTAAAGTACGAACACATTATAAATGTTAGAAGTCCCGATCGTGAAAACCATCACAACATATATACGTGAACATCATTGCTTTTAATTAGACTGTCATATCGGGCTTTACCTTAAAACACAATAATATCTACCTCCATATATGGAAACTACCAAAACCAATCAAATCAGTCTATGGGTCAATGATAACAATCAAATAGATTACATGACTAATTACAGAAAGCAGAAAGTATGAACTGACAGTAAGATGATAGACATAATGGAAGTGACAGAAATGGCAAAACTTTCAACCAAGGATTCAATACAAGAAGTGCGTCAGAAAATGAGAGAATAGGCATTACAGAAACGATCATTGAAATCGTGTTAAGTGTGCGGAAGATCTGACAGTGGAGAATACATACAAAAGGAGGTGAAGGAAAACGAACAAAGAATGAGGAAAATCAGTAAAACCGTTTGTCTAGTCTTATCCGACCGAGGAAGAGACGAGAATTAGTAACCTACGAATATCTTCTACTCTTATCAGCCATGTTTCACTGCCATAAAGTAGGACGAACGAACTGCTCCGCAGTAAACACGTCCTTTGGTTGGTAAACGGATATCTCGCCTACGCCACAAATGATGCGAGTTGGCAAAAGCTAGTTGAGCCTCCTGTATCCGTGCTGAGATTTCGTCACATACCAGACAACAAAGGCTGATGAGACTTCCGAGATAAGTGAAGCGGTCGACACGCTAAACTACTTCACTCCCTATCATTGCGACCCAAAATTTTGCGTTTTGAGGAAAAGGATCGCATACCGAACATGCTTGCATTGTCGCTTATAGTGGTCAGAAGGCTCTGCATTTTGTCAGCGTCTTCACCAAATAGAACTATGTCATCGACATATTCTAAGTTAACAAGTGAATCTACCGGTAGAAGTTCGACCCCTGGAAATTTAGATGAGGAAAGTGTCATCTTTAAAAGCACATCAACGAAAAAGTTAAACAAGAATGAAGAGCCCTGACGAACACCATTTGATGTAATCAATTCTGACGATAGTTCGCTATAAGCTTTCACTCGACCAGTTGTGTTTGAGTAGAAGCAGCATCAGGAATTTCGGATACACGAAGCGTGAATCGATATGGCACTTTATTTTGATGTGGTGAGGTCAGATGAATGACACTACTCGGATTCTGTATGTGCGTTTCGGAGACGCAACACACATCAATGACGCGAGATTCTAAAGTCCTAGCTAAGAAAACCTATCGTCCAATTTGGCACAGTGTTTGGACGCTAAAAGCTCCTACATGAAGTTTGGAGCATGATTTCAGGAGACCGAGAATAACGTTCCACGTACTCGAATTGTTTGCAATAGCGGCGCGAGGTGATAAAGGAGCGTGAGAAGAGCTAGTCATGGAGATGAGAGTTATTAAGATGTGTAGGAAGAATTCGATTATGACCAACTTGGCTTCGTGTGCTGCTGCGGGTATGAGGGCTGATGTCGATTCCCAGCTGCCCACACCGTGGTAGGGTATTTCTTGAGGAAGTTGAAAATGAAGTCAGATTAGTGTTGGTCTTAATGACCTGAGAGCGTAACCACAGAGCCCAAGGGACAACTGCATGAGGCTGGACGCACACGGCCTTTTTGTGGGAAGTATTTAACCTGTTTGCTCCGTTCTTCAAAGGGCCTTACCGCCGGAGACGGAACTCCGTGAGGTAAGGTGAGGTGTGATATTTTCAGGGTCGAACTTTTCTAATCCCTTCCTTCCTTGTGAGAAGGCAGCATCGCTGCAGATGCTGGTTATCCAAGGGAAACACCTCACTGTCGTCACACCCCTCTACAGTCAGCAGCAAGACTTCGCCCTTAGACCTTGAGTTGCTGCTTTTAGTCTTAACGTCCTTCGATCGACCTGCCTAGCATGGTAGAACATACAGGAACGTGTTCCAGCCAATACAGCTCGGTTGGGTCATCACGATAGGCAAGCCCGATCACCGCGTCAAGATAGCAGCTACGGTCAGGTTAATGAGGCAAAGCTATATACTACACATTATCGCTCAGAATTGTAGTAAAGAAAACAAAAAAAAACACTAAAAAATAAGAATGGACGCATGGACAGTTAGCAAAAAGTGTATGCCGGATCAGATGAAATCAATTATAAACAAGTAAACCGAATCCGAGTATAAATACCCTTTTTTCATAAGTTTTATTAAACATTTTTATTCAACCACTCTTGTGGTAAATAAATTAGTGCTACAATTTCTGTTACATTTCAGGATAGCATCCTAACAACATTAAACAATACCTGATAGCCTGACGTCTGTTTCCATTAAGAAACGTCTAAACAACAACAAAAAGAGTGACAAGTCTCACGAAATCACATGTCAATTTTAAGAATCACATATTTTCCTTAAAAAGGGGAAAGACAACTAATTAAGCAGTTTGAGGTTCGTGCGTACGATTTTAAATCGGACATCCCATCTCAGAAGTACAAAATACTAACTACGATTCCAAAATGAAGTAGGCGTAAGAGGAACTAAGAACCGACTTTTTAAGAATTTCATCAAACATCATGGGGGTTTCGGAGAACTGTATAGTATTGCTCTATGTTTTACATGCTTCACAGTTAAAGTAGCCTAGTCTTACTAGTGGTACAGTTAGATGTGAAAAACATTTGACTAAGTCTACCTTTGTTGTTTACTATCGATAACGTCTTCTAGTAGGAAGATTTTGGGTCTATAAAAGTGTGTTCCGTAATGACTATTAGCGAAATCTGAAAACTCGCACCATATTGAACCAGAGAATAACTGAAGTCATAAAGCTAATGGTTGAGATTAGACTGACTGAACCTCTGAAATACCCCACGCAAACTTATTAATTTGATTCAAGTGGTTGTAACAAGCAGATGGTCACAATTATCGTTTGACATTTACTGAAATTACCCTGTCACTCAGCAAGAAACAAAGAGTAAGTTTAAAACTTCGACTCAATGATTCATGGTAGTCTCTAAACTCCTAGGCTGTCTCCAAGCAAAACAGTAATCAGTTTACTAATAAACTTTGGTTACAGCCAAACAACGAATAATAATTAAAATTCACGACAACATTATACTTACCGCAAATTGCACAATGTATGATGCAGTGTTTCTACTGTATCCCTAGGTGAGAAATCTACATGTTGATCACGTTGACAGAAACTCACTGATCTTACTCGTTGTCTACATATAGGCAAATGATGATAACATTGACTCATTGTCCCTGATAATTTATCACTAGATATACATCGTCGAAAATCAGATTTTGATAGTACTGAATCGTGATTTTCATCACTACTTGCGGTAGGAAATTCATCCGATGTTAAAGGATGCTCTCTATTACTAGCCAGACCGGCATCACGTAAAATATTACCTTCTAAAATAGTCATTTCATCTCCGCTAGATTCTAAACAGTAAATAAATGAAGATATAAAACACGTAAAAACAAAAATGGTGACATGAATCATATTTTAAAAGTAATAAAATTTTATTATTATTAAAAGTGAAGTAGCAAAACTGTACTTTTAAGCAACAAGTATACGGTTTTAACAATAGTGAATAAGTATTATACAACTAATACAATTTATCACAGGTCTCTAAATCAGTGCTCACATCTTTAAACTTATAAATACTAAATGTCATCTAGTTGACTTAAATGTTATAAAACAATAATCTTATTGTGATAAATAACAAACAAAGCTCTTGAAGCTGCTACAGTACTATTTAAAATGTGTAATGAGTGCCAACTTCCTATACACGTTGTAAGATCTAGTGAACATACCTTAGATACAAAATGGGGCTAGTCTCAATTTAAAAAAGCACTAAGTATTGTGAGCTTAATATAGGCATAGAATATACAATGATAATAGTGTTGAATCAATTACAGGTGTACCGACTTGTTTTATCCACCTTCAAATTTTAAAAGTAATAGTAATTTATTAAGTTTATTTTCTGAAGTAACAGCGTTTTTTGACTTTTTATTTTACATTATTTTCATGCATTTGTTGTTAACTTTGCCAATTTGTGTGCTTTGAATACAATCATTTATAATGTGATACTTTAAACTGATATATGGTTTCTTAGAATCAATTTTAATGTTAAATCTCTGTGTGTATGGAGCACCCAAATGCCTTAGTATGACCGAGGGCGGGGAGAGTTAGCTGGTCATACGCATACAGCCACTGCCAAGGAAGTCCCACTCACTGCCTTCTCGAGGCGTAGTGTTGTTTAGGAAAAGTGAATGTCCGGTGCTTTAACTGGGTTGGTGGATAGGCAGGATCCACCTAGGGCAGATGGAAAACCCTGATTCCAAACAAATGGTGAACATAGGCTCCAGGATCCTGAGGAAACAAATGGCGTATGAACCTATTTTTGTCATCGGCTCCCGTGGGACTGCATCTCCTGACGTTGCTCCACTGCCTTGTGGATTAGACCTTTAGGTCAAAAGCTCCGTGTGTGGTCCCTAAGAAAATCACCTACTTCGGTTCGGGCACCCAGGCATAAATCGAATGATTTATGTGGCGCATATCTACTTGGTGCCTCCTTGTATCAATGTTTATGTGTTCAAATAAATAAATAAATAGTATGGATATTATTACGCAATATTGGAAAACCACGAAATTGTTTCCTAATGGTTACTTTAAATAATAGTTTTATTTTATGAACATTCAGTGGAAATGATCGTATAGATTTTGGTAGTCAATATTCAACAACACCATGACTGCATTACGAATTAGGAAGTGTCAAATGTTGAATCTTGACTAAATAATCTGAAAATAACATGCTTACTGTGAAATATGAAAGTCTTTAGTTTGATCTAATGTGACTTTATGGGTGTACAATGTGAAAATGATGACACAAACGCTTAGTACTCGTTAGTTTCCAATGATCATTCGGTTGATGTAAGTTCATGATGAAAATGATAACTGAATTGAATAAAACTCTAAATATGATTCAAACAAAGGAATCCATAAGTTTAACATTAAAACAAGCCATTTTAAATCCGTTAAAATTTGATCAAATATTCATGACTATCAATAAGCATACAGTTGGAATTCACAAGATAAGCTGCAAATAATAAACACATCAAACAACAATACCACAATAAGAGTATAAAATTAAGTTATGCTATTTACCTGATATTGAACGTTGTTTCAAAATACTCTTTAATACTGGTCCAGTCTGACCTGGATTACCAGGAGTTGAATTACACCTGAGACGTCTGACAATGTAATTATCATTATTATTCTCGTTAGTTACATGTTGATTTATTAAATTTGACTGATGATTAGATATAAAGCAAGAGTCATTCATTTTCATGAAATTACAATTTAAATCGGTTTTTGAACCTATAAATTCAACAGTAGGATCCCATTCTATGGAACAACATTTATCTGACAATGAGGTGACGTTTACAGACTTTAAACTTTGTTGATTCGATGTACAACTTTTATGAAGAAACCGATTATTGACTGATGGTTCAGAGGATAAACTATTATTGATTGAAGATACTTTATTGGTCAGTTGAGTAGAGGAGAAAACACCATCATGATAACAGTTATCAGAAGTTTCATTAACATCGGTAGGTAGAAAATTATTTTGTCTATAATGTGGTGTGAACGATTCCATTCCAATGAATGAACACTCCTAATTATGTAGAAAAACACAGAATACCAACGATAATAATGAAGTTTAAAAACAGATTACTGTAAATTATAAAGTGAAATCCTTTCAAGTCTCAACTTAATGAGTTTTAAACAATTAAAATTTCAATCTATCAAAATCAAATCCTCGGTGCATTTTAAGTTAATAATAAGAGTGATAGGTACCAAGTAGTTCAATTTTGATACAGTTAAGTGAAATAAATAATGTTGAAGAACTCTTTTATGTCTTTAGAACCAATGATACATTTGTATAGGGTGTAATAAATGTAAAATACTTGCTGTAAACATACTTAAGAAATCGATGAGAAATGACAGTTAACTTCCAAGTCAAGCAATACAGTTAGTATGGGATTGAAGATGTTCCCATCCTACTTCCTTCGTATATGGTTGATCAAAATTAATTTTACATGATTTCGACTCATAAGATCATTTCAATTTAGCATTCTAAACGAAATCACGATCATTACCCGAACAGTTAACTATGTATAATATAACTATGTATATACATCAACGTGTTATTAAGTACAACTTATACCAAAGTATTTTTCTAAAATAAACATTTATTTTTAATAAACTGAGTAGAGAAAATGTATTTCTGATGTTTCGTGACTTAATGTAAGCCAGTTAATGTAGGCCCCCAAATGCCCTGGTACGGCCGAGAGTGAGGAGAGTCAGCTCTCCCTCTCGAAATGCTTTTACATGACCACGCGTGTATAGCCTCTGCCAGGGCAGTCCTACTCACTGCCTTCTCGTGGCGGGGTTAGTGTTTATAAAATTGAAAGGACGAAAAGCGAATGTCCGGCGATTTAACCGGGTTAGTGGACACGGAAAGTCCATTTAGGCGAGTTGGAAAACTGTTATGCCTCGATAAGAATAATCGGTGGTAATTTTTGAAATCCATTTTTGGACCAAAACTATACGTATATTTTTACTGTATAATTGTTAATTACCTAAGCTATTCATATTCATATCTCTCTTATCATAAGCTTTATTTTAACCTATAAGCTGTTATTATACGATTTTCCATTCTTGAATTATTCCCTGTCTATTAGTCACTGCCTCCCTCATTCACAGCCACATCTGGCTAATTCTTGTACAAATGTTGTTTCATATTTTATTGGTACGTTGTGGTCTGTTTGATTGGTATATAAACTCAGTATGTTTGAAATATAATGATTCATATCACAGAGGCTGAGATTGGTGTTCTAAACTTAACAGGCTGGGCTAGGCAGAAAGCAGGACCAATCAGGACTCTAGGCTGCTCGCACGTGCTTACGCATCCTTGGTCCGACCGATAATTCACTGCCCTCTAATCGGCGGCCACAAGTTATGACAAAACCCTGATTCCAAACAAATAGCGCACATGGGCTCTAGTATCCTGAGGGTACAAATGACGTATGAACCAATCGTTGGTCACCGGCTCCCGTGGGACTGCATCTTCTGACGTTGTTCCACTGCCTTGTGGATCATATCTTTAGGTCGAAGGCTCCGCGTGTGGCTCCCTAAGAAAACCACCTGCTTCTGTTTGGGCACCCGAGCAGTATCACAGCTCTCATACAAACCTAATGAGATTTGTTTGGCGCATATGTATCTGGTGCCCCCTTGTACCAATATCTATGTGTTCAAATAAATAATAATAAAACTTCTTCAAAGTGAATAAATGACAAAAATATGCTTATTACAAACTTTCTACTAAATGTTCAGTCTATTTGAAACCACCAAGTCCAACCTTGGCATTGATATCTACAAACTGAGATAGGGTTTGTTACAGCCATATGAGTACGGGAAAAAGCCGAACTTTGAGAACTATTCTTAGGATTTTAAGCAAAGTTGAATAGTGGCTAGCAGTGGAATCCAAGACGAGTGTTCCACTGATGAATCCCAAATAGGACAAAACGTGCGTCCTGGATTCCACTGCTAGCCACTATCCATCGTTGCTTAGAATGCTTGTGAATTAAGGCAATATAGAGGCAATACGCACAGTATGCACATATGCCAATAAGATACTGATCAATTGCAGTCCTAAACATCAATGAGAAGATTCAAGTAAACAATACTAAGTGAATTTATTTTTAGGATTATTATATTTTTATTGTACAACTAATAGACACCTATATTACTGTATTTCTATGTTCTCCTTATTGTAAGCTATTAGTAAACCTATTAACTATCGTTATACATTTTACCACTAATTAATTATTGTTAATTAAACGTGTACTGTTTGTTTTGCTCTCTACCACTTACAGCATGGTTGTTTTTAAAGTATGACTAATTATCTAGTGCGAAACGTGGTTCAATGGTTTCTGTATATAAACCCATGTATGTTTGGGATCGAAGAAACTCTAATCAAAATTCTGATCGGTGACCTTGACTCGTGATATTAATTAGCATCTTCAGTCATAACGAGGTTATTGTCAAAAACAGCAGCTTAACTCACTTCCATACCAGCTGTTAAAGTGCGCCCAGTTGCAACTGATGTCCACCAAACAGCACGACTTGATAACATTTCACTAAATAACTTCTTATTCATAGACAGATCATCACAGTTACACGAAGGTTTACGAATAACCAAAACTCCATTTGTTGGAGAAATATTACAGGATATTATCTGTGGTTGTAGGGAAGATTCACTGGATCCATAGGAACTGAATGACTCTGTAATACCGTTAAGTGTATATTCATATTTGTTGGTTGTGGAAGAAGACGGACATTGTAATACTATGCCCCAGTCCATAGTAAACCCACCGGACCCACAACTTGAAAAAGTGATTAGTAAAAGTAACTGAGATGAAGATGAATCAAGCATATCAGTATTATCGGGTAATTTGAAATGCAGAGGATCAGTCCAATTTATCATGAATGATTTAGGCAAAATACCACGCACATCCAGTAAAACAGTTAAGGAGAATGGATCTTGTCGAAAACGAACTGGTGCTAAGCGTCTTTAAATTAAATTAACAAAAAAATAGATTAAGTCAAATATTCAAAAATTACGTAATTATCTATGTTTATGAAAGATTTCTAGATAGTTTTGCAAACAAATATTTCTAACATTCTCTTCAACAGATACTATCCTTCTAGACAGCAAATTCGACGTAAAATCTTTAAAGTAAATTAAAAATATGTTGGGGATGTTAGATCCGCAGAACTCACTTGGTAAATACCTTAATTTTGTAATTATTTTGAAAATTTGAATTCCTTTGTTTTCGCGCCAAAAGCGCTCTTTTCACCTTCACTTCGTATTTCCCATTTGGGAGAATCTTTGAAGCTATTGGTCCGTTGTATATTTTAGT
Source organism: Schistosoma mattheei (assembly GCA_944470405.2). Taxonomy (NCBI): domain Eukaryota; kingdom Metazoa; phylum Platyhelminthes; class Trematoda; order Strigeidida; family Schistosomatidae; genus Schistosoma; species Schistosoma mattheei. The sequence continues at coordinate 81,354,322 of OX103943.1, forward strand.
ATGTTATTTTATAACGCTTCCCAAGGATAGTTTTATACTGTATATATACGTCTGATGTGTGTCAGTTGTTATCGCTCGTGCTTCTGGATACTTGCGGAATATACTTCCCCATTCCAAACTTCGACTACTCTGTCTAGTTAGCGGGACCAGGACGCATCAGAATATGTGGCTTATTGGTCATTGGTCACAGAGTTTTTGTTCCGTTCGCAGACTAGGTGAACTCGTAATCGTTTTAAATATAGCAAAATGATAGTCGTAATAATGTTATCATCAACAGTTTGCAAGCCAGAATACCTTATTCCAGTGACTCATTTTTTAAACTGTTCTAGAAACAAAATCTAAACGTTACTTACCACTTTATTGATATCTTGAAAAGAATGATGCTTGCCCATATCTAGAAGTATAATGATTTATTATGACCATTAAATCTATGTAGTTAATCTAGTTATTTCAACACAGTTTTTTCTCGCTTTAATTTCTTCTTCTAACGTAGCTCGTGTTAACGGTTTATAGATAGATGGTTTTAATTTTCTTGGTACAATGACGAATAAATTTAATAACTTTTAGCTCCCATAATCAGTTTCGGATAAATAGCATGCTATATTAACTAGAAATAGCATGTCGCGTGTATAAAGCAGCTGAGTAAGATTTGAGTAAATTCAATCTAACTAGTTTAGTGACTGTATGGAGAACACATCGGTGAGAATAATGGCAATCAACTTCAACACTACAAAAAAAAAATGAAGGAACTTTCTTCTAGGAAAAAGTCTCACAAGTTTTAAGAACAGTTTAACAACAGCATAAGTCTATTGAGTAAACACGAGTACAAAGACTAATTTACTAAAACACTCTACTCGAAGCTTTAAGATACTTGGAGTTATTTGAAATGCTTAAAAAGATCATTAAACTGCTTTCACTATTTTTATGCATTTTACAAGTAACTTTATAACATTATAATCTAGTTGAAAACACATAGAAACTGGTTAGACTGTTCAAAAGATCTAAGTGATGAAAAAATTGAGCTAAGTCACTGATTCACTGAAGAAAACAAACTACAATTAAACAACAGGGATAAAATAATAATCAAAAGTATACTGAGTTAATGAGTTGACTGTAAATACGATAGAGAAACAACTCACTGAACAAGAGATAAGAAAGTAATACCGATTCCAACAACTGGATTTTAGCACCGAACAAAGTTATGAGCGTGAGTAAAATTTATTGACATATCATCTAGGACACATTAGTCAGAAACGCTTGAAGTTTTAAATACAATACAAATCAACAGTCCGTGTCTCTAAACACAATACCAGCTACTACCTTAGTGAGGTGATCGGACCTGCTTATCGAAATTACCCAATCGCGGTATATTAGTTGAAACGCTGTTTTGTTTAGGTCCTAGCATCCAAGGTAGGTTGGTCAGGGAACGGTAAAACTAAGAGTAACAACTTAAGGTTATAGGGCGAAGTTGTATTACTGATTGTACTGGAGTGTGACGCTAGTAAGATGTTTCTCCCGGACAACTAGCATCCGAAACGGAGCTGTTTTACCACGATCAAAGGTGTGGTTAGAAAAATTTGACCCTCAAAATAGCACACCTCATCTTGACAAAGGGATTTCTATAGTCTGAATTAAGACCTTGAAAGTACGGAGCTACTCACAAAAATACCGCTTCTGACAGGTCCCAGGCAGTTGTCCTCTGGGTTCTGTGGTCATGCTTTAAAGTGACCACAACTACTATTGATCCGGTTTCCCTTTGATATACCTCAAGAATAAGTAACCTTCTGCAGCTTAAAAATCACCCACAGGCCTTTAAAAACACTCGAGATCATTAAAAGTCAACTACCCTGACAATCTAAAATTTAAAAGATGGAAGTCTAGTGCCTTAACTACTACATTACCTCATGTACATGTGAGTGAAGGTTGGATATACATAGTTTATCACGACCAAAGCCATATTCACTTAGATAACGAATAAAAGTAATCACATCCATACTACTACTAATAATAGTCGTAAAAAAATATTGCTTAATACCACTCCAGAGATAGGATTCATTACCTATCTTTGGACAAAATCATTTCACAACTTGGAACCTGGTTTACTTTGATTTCAACGCCCGGGGAATTCGATGAACTGAAAACAGTAGATAATTGAGACGTAATTTGGTTTTCGTTTTCTATGTTCTTCTCAACTTCGCACAACTTTTCATACGTATTTGTTAACTGCTCAGATTGCTTTTCTGTTTGCGTTACAGACTTATCAACGGCAACAACAGAAGATACGGGTAGATCAAAATTAGGACATTTTGAAACTGAAGATCCACCATCAGATGAAGTATCCATTGAGCTTTCTGTAACAATATTTGCTTTAGTTCGTTGTTTCCGACGTTTTCGACGTGCACGTTTTCGAGTTGCTGCATTTAATGTAACTGATTCAAGATCAGAAGTGTTTGTTGTGGAACTGCATTCAACAGATTTCGTTTCGTTCTCTACAACGTTTTCATCATCACCATCTATACTACTATCAGTAGGCTTAAAAGTAGTTGATTCCACGTTTTTAACAATCGGTAGTGTAATACATAGAGTGTGAGTAGATTTATCAAATTTTGCTGTCCCTTCAGCATCTTTCACTTTATAGGGTAATTTCAGGTCAAGCAAATATGCAATTGGTTTTCGACTCTGCAAATTTATTTCAAAAATAAAAAGACTAAAAAAGTGACATCATCCAGAATGTGTAAACTGTAAAATTAATGAATAGTATAAACTAAGTTATAAAGATAAAATCGAACGATCAGTTGAATACAAGTCTGTATATTAAGCTGCAAATCAAACATTTGGTGGGCATATTTGAGTTAAATTAACTGAGTAATAACATTCGAAAATATAACTTGATCCGAAACAGTCAATACTATGCTTTGAAATCAACAAGGGATAGGAAATGATTGATGATATGGACACTATTAGAACACGGAAGTTCCCTAAACAAAGTTTACAAAATAATCCACAGATAACAATGAAGTCCCTTAAAACAAACAGACATTGACGAAGACTATACCATCACGAGTATCTGTCGTTTTTTCTATAACACAGGCTATCGATTGTCATTTATACTATCATGAAATATGATTACTTTGATATATGGTTTGTTTTGTCCCGTTTATATTTACTTCATAAATCTTTAAAAATTGTGAAATTTATATATATTACAGTACAAGAAATCACAAATACGAAAATACGAGAGAATAACTTAGTATTCTTGGACGTCTAGCGCAATTCTGAGGAAAACATTTACGTAAGGAAAAACGATATTAATTCACTAAAATTACTACTGATGTTAAATAAAGGAATGGCAATATTCAATTTTGAACCGATTATTAGTAAAAATTTGAATTATAATGGTGTTGATATTTAGGATTGAATCGTGACCAGTCATTTTTGTCATATGTGCGTACCGACTCGGCATGGTCATTTTATCACAAAGTTTTTGAAATCGATAGATTGTGACTAGCAATAGAACCAAGAAAGTACATTACATTCTGCATGGGGACTTGTTATTAGGATTCACCTGTATCCTAGTGTTGGTTTTCACGTTGTAACTCGAACCCAAGGCATCCAGCTCATGAGATCCAAATAGAACGAAATATGGAAACTGGATTTTACTGTTTGCTACTGTCTATTCAATTTTAATCCTTACAGAGATTCTTTTAACCAACAATTTCCTCACAGAGCTAAATTGGTCAGTGTATAACAAAAAACCAGGGACTATTGGACATTTGCTCCATAATATCTTGAGACTGACAACTGCAAACGCAACCAAAGCAGAACAATAAATTTTAAAGGAATATAAGAGTTTTGCCATTGACTTAGATATCAACACTACAACTGATGATTCTTGAAACAAAGCGATTACTATCCTTTTCTTATCTGTAAGAATCTTCCCCCCCTCTAAAACTGTGTTGACTTCGTATGTGACAGATTCTCAATGTAACATCAAAAACTTCATCTAGAAACAAATAACTAGTGAACATTTGAACATTATTTAACTTAGTACCCATGGAAAATTATTTAATCTGAAAACAGTTTTCGTGATGGACTAATGTCGTATAAACATAAACTAGGGAAATATTTACAAATTTTAGTGAGAAGCTATAACTTTAGAAATTAGACCAGTTGAAAGAGAAGTGGGAGGTATCCAGTCACAACAGGATAATATTCACACCATATTATGAAATATTTTGATAATTTATCTATTTATGAATGAGCTTTTAGTTGTGAAATGAACAAGTTTAGATCGATAATGTAAATCAATATTTTCTTTCTTTTCATTCTTGCATTCTTAAATAACATAAATTTCTAGAATTGATTGAATTTTTCAGTATCATTGAGATTGAATTCCTTTTAAAGTGAATAATGACTTATCAATAACTGATAATTGCTCGATATATATACTTTAGTAGCAGATCTATTCATAAGAAATAACAAGTTTTAAATAGACTGAATGTATCCTTATATCTATATTTTTAAAAACAGATGCTGGATTACAGCTTGGTAAATAAAACAGTATTAAATTACCTAGATGAAGCTAGTTTTGCATATACCGATAATACTTTGATCAGTTGCTTGTGTATATAAATGATCTTAGATGGTGGTTGGAGGCAGTCGACAGGAAACCCTGGACCCGGGTTTCGTGCTACTTGGCACTCGTCAGCAAGGTGTACCTGTAATCTTGAGGGAACTGGTGCTTCCTGGCGGATTCGATCTCGTGTCACCCAGCTTCACAGTCAGAGACGTTATCACTGGGCTATCCGAGCCGCGACCGACCTCCTGTAGGACTGAGATTTAATCACAATTGATTGATCACTGGGTGGTGATCAATGTCATGCGTGTCTAGTCCTTATAAATGATCTCATATTCATAACGTCTCAACTTTACTCATTCAATGGCAACAACCAAAATATATTTCAAATACTGAATCCACCAAAAAATTCAGACGGCACAGTTTTCAACTATTTGATACGGGTTATAAATAAGTTAACGACATAAGAATTATTTATAAAGTAGTTTGGGAGTAAAACACAACTGGATTTTAATTAAGCCGAAATATATTACAATACAACTAGTAATATGAGACATTTTTAAGGATCAAAGAGTTTTTAAAGAATACCTGGAAATCTGCTGGTTTCCTAGTAAACTATTAGGAATGTTTCAACATTACGTAGTGAACAACCTTTATACAATGATACAAAAGAGTATAGAGAGAATACATTGCAAAGTGTTCAAGTATAAATCATTCTGGGAATGTCCTACAAATTCTGCTAGTGTGAACAATTTTTCAGTAGTGCAATTGAGTGCCATTTACTTAACAGTGGCTTCGAGATAATTCATAAACAAAGAAGGCCAGACTTAGTATGTTTTACTGAAGCAGTTAACGTAAGAAAACTAAAAACAAATATTTACATCTAAAAAGACTCAGTTATCAATCTTGCTTTGCCATGATGACCTCATTGATAAATGTTTATAAATAGTTGAAATCATGAGTCGATCTATGCTAGAACACCACTGAAAACCTGGAAGCACTGGAAGGCCATCTCGTCCTAATATAGGATTCCTTAGCAGTGCGCATCCACGATTGTGCACGTGGGACTCGAACCCAGGACCTTCGGTCTCGAGTGCGCGCAAACGCTTAACCTCTAGACCATTGAGTCGGCATCCAACGGTCTTAATGTCTAGGCTCAATCAATCCATAATCATACTCAACCCTTCATCCATTGTCTGAGGTAGATGCCTGTTTCTACCCGGCACGGATTGGATTCCACTGATCCAGAATAGACTCGTGAATCCGACTATTAAAAATTACTACAATCTCTACGAACCCACATTCTAATAAAGATGTTTATTACGCACCTTTCTCTCTTTATAACGGTAATTATTAACTCTAACTTATTCAATCGATGCTCGGTTAGTCAACTTTATTTTATTTCATGTTTTAAGCATTATATAAATATAACACTAATATTTCATTTAGACGCATAAACATTGGTACAAAGATGCACCAAAAATACATATACGCCACATGGAATTTTTGAGGGCTCGGATACCTCTGGGGCACCCACACTGAGACGAGACGTACTCTCAGTCGACCAATCCCCAAGCCTTTGACGTACATGTCTAGTCCACCAGCCAGTTGAACAACCTTGGGAGATTCGGTCTCATGGAAGCAAGTAATGACAATGAATATGTCCATACGCCGTTTGTTTCCTCATAATCTTGGAGGCTATGCTCAGCATTGATTTGAATCTAGAGTTTCCTATCTCTTCTAGGTGGATCCTTCATGCCCACTAACCCTATCTAAGCACCGCATATTCCAATTCTAAACAATTGTGGTCCATTACTTCCAGTTTTTATTTTAGAGTATTTATATATTCATAGAGTCCCTTTAACCTATAAATAATCTATTAAAATCATGAACTGATATAAGACCACCATCGAAAACCTGGAAGTACTGGACATCCGTTTCGTTCTGGTATGGGACTCCTGATCAGTGTTTATTCACGACTCCACGCGTGGGAATCGAATCCAGAACCTTCGGTCTTACGCGCAGACCCGCAACCCCCAGACCACAACAATTTCCACAACCCTATACTTAAAATTATCATGTGTTTACTAGTGACTAGTTTCGAGAGGAAATTACCGTAGCTCTAGTGCGAAGACGTTAATAATCGAGTTTAACCGTATTGGGTATCAGGTAGTTATCCACTTAAGACAATGGAAGATGGTTGCTTAATGACAGGGGCTGATTAGAGATTAACTCTGCTGGATCCCGGCTCAGTGGTCTAGAGCCTAAGCGTTCGTGCGTGACCAGAGGCTCACGGTAGCGGGCGCGCACCGATGAGGAGTCTCGAATTAAAACGAGAAGGCAGTCCTGTGCATCTAGGTTTTTGATGATAGTCTAACTCAGACTGGTTTATGATCTTAATGACATTCAACAATCTTCACAACCCCATAGTAACTATAGATATTTGCGTTTAAACGTCGCTCATAATTCTTGACTATTTATTGTTTGTTTTATTAGTCTTCACTGATGAGAAATCCTCCGATATTATGGTATAAATTATATACACTAATGATTGATATTATTTTTAAGTTTTAAGCAGCCTATGGGAAACCGAGAAATAAAAATTAGTGTTATTCGCTATCGTCAGAGTCATTGACTTAGTCAGATTCTGTGAATGACTCGTTGGATAAATATAAATGGATTTGTAGAGCTTCGGCTAATTATAGATATAATTAGTTTTTAATATAACACAGCTCAGTAATTCACTGAAGATTTCTGTACTCAAATCCCAGTTGCCTTTTCATCTGACGGCTACTGATACTATCCAGTAGTATTAACCGAAGTAGAACCCGGTTTTGGATTTGCTACTTCGCGGTTGAAAATCAAACGTCGTGACCAACAAACTAGCCTTCAAGTCGTGCAAAAAAGCTATATACATTCAACTTTTTATTGCTCAAAATTTATGCAAGATAAGCAGTGAGATAATTAAGATAGAAAAATGCGCATAGAGGAGAGGAAAATAGGTGCAGTAAAAATTATTTAAAAATAATTAAACTTATAAAACTTACACTCAAATGTATGTGCATTTCTGTCACTTCCAAGTCAACACATGAAGAGGAACTTAAACCAGGCAATTTAACATTGATTTTTAAACGATCGGGTGGACGTAAAGGATTCACATCATTAGAATATCGACAGTTACTTAGGTCAAAATCTGAACTGTATGTTATAGAATAATCAGGTTTAGTAGGTGTACTTATTTTATCCGATTTGACAGTCTCTAGAATTAGAACAGAAACAACATAGTAAATATACACTGCACCACAAAATGTAACTTGTTCACGTTCATAGATAGTTTGTGACAGTTTATGCTTATTAAATTTTTGAAACTTCAGTGTTGATTTTCAGTGCGTGTTTAGTAGTGATGTAAATGTTTTTATCTAGGGGCGGCCAAACTAACATGTGGCATCAGTCGGTGAAGTCACTGACTGTTGGTATGATCCATATTGATAAATGAAGACTATCTGGTTAGGGTTCGTGTGATGATCGCGACCATTGATTTGAAGACTCTGGGTAACATGGCTCAAAATTGTTTGCAATGGCGCAGACGCATTCACTCTTTATTTTCCTCTCGATCTTGAATTACATTGTCTCTTCATACATGTCTTTCCAATCTGTCTTCTCAACACATATTCCCAAGGTTTAATCTTTCTCCTTATAATTGCTACTAAATTATTTTGGTACGTTCTGTTATTTTCATATCGCCATGCTAATTGGGTACATAAACTTGGGGCAAAGCAGATCTGTGCTAAACTCTATGTTGATAATGTCTACCGGTGTAATACGAAGAAGCCAGCCCTTTAACCTTTAACCCGTGTAGTTAGTTAATAAAAGTTTTTATTTACTGAATCTTCGACCTAGTGGGAAGGAACTTTGTAAATATCAGAATATAGCAAATTACTTGAATCTTAAGTTATACATTCAAGATTATTAAAACTCGGAGACCAAGAGTAAAGGTTAATGGATATAAGACTATTAGAATTATTATATTTTGAACTGAAAATATTTGAAATATCATATCAGAGATATTGGTTAGCGAAACTGGTTATGACATGATATACGATGAGTTATTTGTTGTAAATTTCTTTAGATTATTTTGCTTTACATCTTCTGAGTACTTTTTGAAGCGATAAACACTTTTTTATGAATAAAACTAACCTCAGACAAGATATTTTCAATTGGGGAGTCATCATTAACATGATAAATGTTCAGGAATTATTTTGCCATTAGCTGCTGTTATGAATAATCAGTGAAAGATCCTGGGTTTGAGTCCCATGTGCGCAATCGTGAATGCGCACTGCTAAGGAAGCCCGTATTAGAAAGAAATAGCTGTCCAGTGCTTCCTGGTTTTTAATAGTGGTCTAGCATAGATCAATAAGTGATTTAAACTGTGAAAATACTACAATTTTCACAAATCCCAATACTAATCTAAATTTTAGTCGTAAATAATTGACTCATGAGGACTCATACTGATTGATTCTGAGTACTACAAAGTAAAAACGTGACGTAAACCCTAAGGCTGAACAGAACAATTTAAGCAACTGTGTAACCTACTTCTGACCATTCCTTCAAGTTACCCATCATCTAATTATACTTTTGAAAAACACCTCACAAATTGTAGCAAAGTATTGAAAATGAAAACAAAACCCAGTGTTATTAAGCATCAGTTTGCGAGAGATTGATTGTATATATCTTTAGAAGTTAACAGAAAAATGCGAGTCAGACTTCTGTGTAAGCTAGCATGTTGATATTACAAAGAAACTTCTAAACTTTAAGACTGATAGTTATCAAGTGTATGTTCCGAAAGGCAGCTTATTATTTATCTCACTTTTTAAGGACTATTCAAATAGGTATATCACTGATTAGTGCAATAAATAATATAGCTCGTTTTGGTGACTAATACAACGAATTGAAGTCTGAAAACATTTAGTAATGACGTAAGATGCTATTTCATAGCTGATCAGCCTACGTTGGCTATAGAGAGTAAATTATTTGAGTACGTCGACCACTTTAATTATCCTGAAAGTCAGTCATAACGTAGAAACTAGTACTTATGTACATCAGTCCAAGTTGCCATACTCCATTAGCGAAGAGAGATGAAATCGTCAGGTAAAATCCCAGAGTGGTAATAAGATTATCAGTGGTTATATGAAAGACTAGGCATCAAAAATACGATTCGAGAAAACTTAAACCACCTCAGATGATAAATATTTACTGCCTCGATAATCGATTTTCCATCATTACCTAATACTCCGTTCCGAACCCATGCATTGTTTATTCCGTGGTTCCAAAATACACGAGCAGTGCTTCGTATACACCTGTGACCAAATACCAGTAACCCATGAATATCGTCTATTCCTAATGACTGTTTTACACCCGTAAAGTAAAACGGAACGAACTGGTGCGCAGCAAACTCGCCCTTTGGTTGGCAGACTGACATTTCGCTTACGCCACAAGTGACACAGGTTGGCAAAAGCCAACAGAACCTTCTAAATCCATTCAGAAATTTCGTCAGGCACCAGACTATCAGTACTGATGAGAATTCCGAGATAAGTGAAGTGGTCGATGCGTTCAATAACTTCATTCCCTATCACTAATTGAGACAATGACCCAAACCAATCCTGAATTAACATTTTAAATTTGGGGGAGACAACCACATCTCAAACATGCTTGGATTTTTCCTTAAGGTGGTCAGAAGACTGGATTTTTTCAGTGTATTCATGAAACACAACTATATCATTTACATATTCTAAGTCAAGTGAATCACCTGGTAGAAGATCAATTGAAAAATCAGACGATGAGTGTTATCTCTAAAAGCATGTTCATGTCAAAGTTAAATAAAAATAGAGAAAGTGGACAATCCCGACGAACACCACTTGAAGGAACAAATTCCGATGACAGTTCACCATAAGTTCTGACTCGACCAGTAGTTTTCAAATGGAGAGCCTGTGCAAGGCTAATGTACTTTTTTGGTACACCTCTTAATGAGACACTACCACAGAATCTCACGACCATCAGTGTTCGACTCCGTTGACTGTGAAAGTCCCACCATCATTGTAAAGATTCCAGAACGAGTACAAGAAAGCCCGCTGACACAGATATAAATTATTGATAATGACGCAGATGCATTCAATAGTTATTAATACTACTCTATACCACTCACCAATAGATAAGATCGGTCAATGCACCATGCTACCTAGCATATCATAAACTGAAAAGACTTAGGTCATACGGTATACACATTTGTGCATATTATATCACGTTCTACTAATTCAGGCGCTCGGTTCTTAATCACTAACGTATTCTTCAGTGTGTAGTCAAAGAACAATTTACTTAAGAACGGACTCCAATTTGAACGAATAAAAACTGAACCTTCAACCACAAAACCAGGCTTTTAAAGTTTAAGAACTTACCCTCGTTCTTACTAGCCCCGTCGGATAAACCCTCAGGATTACCACAATTACGAAAAGAGGATAACATCTTGATTGCTTGTTTTTGTTCTGTAGAACTACACAACTTTAAATCTTCAGCTTCCCGTTTTTTTATCTCAGCTTGGCGTTGTTCGTAATCTGAACGGCGACGCCTGATTACTGTCGGTCTAGAAACGCCTTTGTAGGGCACACCTTTTAAGAGATGAACAGCCTTGAGTAAACAGTCCTCACCAACGGAATCAGTAGGAGATGGCCCATTCAGAGAATGCTTTGATTCCCTATTTTTTCTGCAACTGAATAACTGTTGTGCTTGTGAGAATGTTTTTCCAAGGCACAAATTATATTGCTTCTGCACACTATCAACTGCTGTTGTATCTAACAATCTTCTCAAAGCAATGGATGACTTAGCTAGCTCGAACGCTTTTGGATTGAATGCCACATCATAAACCTAGTTATAGTGAACGTAAAAGTCACGAAAGTTATAAGTGGTGTCGAATATCGTTCTTTTTAAGAAAGCTAAGTACTATGTAAACGAACTTACCATTGCCTGCTTTTTCGCTTTGTCAATATCTTCACGAGGTGGAGTGAAGCAATGAGGAAGACTCCAATAAACACCACTCTCTCCTTGTCTAGAAGAACCGTTTTTCATTGGTTTAATTTCTGGACATTCCACTTTGTCAGATTGCAGACATTTATGAAAACCTTCACACTTTCATGGGCCGATTCATCTTTTGCATTTAAAGTGATTCCACTTTCGAGATACTGAGGAACACTTGGCCAATGACGCGTTTTCAAACAGTGTCCTGGAGTAGGATTGACAAATACTACATCCATCCCTTGCTCTAATTCCATCATCCGTATCTCGTCTTCATATCTAGAAGGTTCAAAATGTAGAGAGGATTAGTCGAGTATCGTTAAAAACACAATTTTAATTGTCAGTTGCTTTGAAAACACGTGTTGATTAAATTGAATAAACTACTCGATCCGATTTAATATGATTACCACTATGTGACAAGAAGTATACCACTACTGAGGGTTATACGGTATTCAGATACAGGAAAAACCAGAAGTTACACATTCCTTTCTGATTGATAAAAGGGTTGTTTGCTAACATCACTTGGAATGCGGCAAAAAACACTTCGAGGATAATCACCTACATTTGACGTGAGGAAACCTCCAATACTTAATAAATAGGCTGCATAAGTTCATTTCAGAATAACACTGAGATCGACATTTTCTAGGATATGAGATCGAGTTTGCGTGTCAAATGAACCCACTGCTGATATGACTTAATCCGAGGAGCTGACTAATAAAATATTTTACCGAAAATATCTGATTGAGATCGGTGATTGGTCATATGTTAAAAAGAAAGTATATATCAAATAAGATTGAAACTGATAACAAAGAACGCCAAGCACAACTCATAAGGCTAGAATATTAACTCAGGAGGGCTACATATGCAGTTACACTAATCTTTCAATGGCAGTAAAATGTCCCTATGCTAAAACAAAACCAACAAATGGACAAATCATAACTTGCTTGTATCAAATGCTCGTAAATACGAAATGTTAGTAGTGATTAGCAATGACAGACTGGACTATTATTTTCGCCCTAAACATGAAAATATGACTTGGAAATCATGTAAATTTCCAACCTCCCCTTATTGGTGTTCTTTATTCAATAAAGCCTTTCCAGCTATTTGGCTCCTCTTAGGGAAATTTAGGAGCTCAATAAATTCATAATGAGGAATCAATCTCATCAAGCACATACGACTGCCTGTCACGTTGAAAATTTTAACAATCAATTGAGGCGAATTAAGATAGTAGCAGTAAATAGTTAAAAATAAGCGGTCTCTTGGTGACAGTGTCACCTATAGGTATAGCTCATAAGCATACTTTTTCTTGTTAGCAGGATCTGATATTTCTTCCGCATATTCTCTGAATAGTTTCTGAAATTCAGGGTCTTTAAATGCTTTTTTCAGCTTAGTAATCTCATCTGATGTCAGATTTAAATCCCCAGAGTCGCACATCAGCAACAACGCGCGGACAGAAAAATGCAGTATAGCCTTGACAACAAACTTTCTGTTGCATAATAAAACAAATTGTTGAATAAAAATATTTCAAGAAATTACTTTTTTAAAGATGAATAACCCATCGAAGTCATTAGGCATAAGATTTGGATGTCCCTTCTGTTGGCTGCGTTTTCGAACAATCATCGTTTCCACTTAACTGAATTTCATGTAGAAATTACTAACACAGAACTGATTTTCAAACAATTATTGCTACCAGTTAATTTTCAAAATGTCATTTAAATTGTGCTATTGTTGTTATCGACTATGGGAGTTGTTTGCTTGTATCTGTGTTTATTTATACATTGCTGCAGGATAACCTGTATTAAAAGCGATCGAGTTATAAATGGCAAGGGAAGAGGATTAATGTCAATTGGTAAAGATAACTTTCGTGTACAATGGGCAACGCCAGAGGCGCATTATAATATTAGATGCGAGGGGGCTTGTTTTACAGTTAGGTCTAAACACGGATTAGTGACTATTGTAGGAATATGTCGACGTCCACGTTGTGTTATCGACGACTTTATCTCAATTTATATACGTACTTCAAGTAAGGCTGACTGTGTTCCCATCGTTGGTGACTTCAACGCATCGCACATCAATTGGATAGAGCCTATTACACAAGGTAGATATTTTGACGGTAGCCTGTTGCCAACCATTATTCGGTGTTCACTTGTACAATGTGTCGCAAAGCCAACACACGTAGACTTGGAACATGAATCGTAATTACTAGTTCTTGTCTTTGTAGTATTATTGGTTTTCAAACACACGATCCTTGAGGCCGAACGTACGATGCCTGGTAAGATTTACATTCAAAATTTGCCACAGTATAGAAGTTCAGAAATGTTGAACGCACAAACGCTGAATCAGTGTAGTACGACTCATCCATGTAAATGTAGTCACCCTATGTAAAACACATGGTTTTGGGATTAAACATATTATTCTCTTACTAGCCCAATATGTATTTTTCAGAAGTCATAAACGGCACATTGCTGACTGTCACGATAGGATGAACCAGTGTGGATAACGATGTGACTACCACCTAAGGTCTGATAGACTGTATACTCACATTATGGCGATATCTTTCAGTATATCAGTACCAAGAGTTTTTATTATTCATTTATTAATCTCCAGCTACAGGTATTAGAACAGCGTCACTTTGATACCGATGGGAAATTAGTGTAGTGATATCAGCTCTTAACCAAACGATCTTCCAGCTGAACATAAGATAACTGAGAAAGTTGACATTCTGTATTTAACTCGGAAAAAGTCAAAACGTGCTGATCGGCGTGGTAAACAATGGCCATGAAGGTGTGGTTACTCTATGTAAATCCCTATTCTCTGTATTGAAAATATTACTATATTCCCAGTTCAAATTTGCTCTTCATAAGTGCTAGATGTTATTTCGCTGACTGTCACGATACGGTGAGTGAGTGTGGACCATGATATGACTTCCACATAAAATCTTGTAGATTAGGTCGTCACATATGGCATGTCTACAATTTTGGGGTTAGGTCTATCATTATTTTTGTCCATAACCAGCTTATTGGTACGTAAGTGCTGTGAAGAAGCTGTTTGGGGTTTCTTCAGAAACGCAGTGATATACAAGTTTCTATGACGTTAGCATAATATTTTCCATATTTAAACAGGTTTTGCGGAATCAAGAAAAATATTGAGTTGACTTTAAAGAAAGGGAAAAAGCAGGGGAAAACGAAGAAAAGAACGTGAAATATGTAAACATATTAATAAGCGTGTTTGTGAAAATAGAAACAGAACAAACGATGGTGTATATATTGCCAAATGAATGAAAAAATAGATAAATAACCGAGAAAATAAACCATTAATGCAGCAATATCTGACAGTAGAATAAGAGGTTATGCGTTAATATTCAAGAATGATGCTATGAAAGTTTCGGTTAATTGCAAGGCATAATGAGACATTAGTTTGTATGGGTCATTTATAAGAAACGAATGAAGCAGCAAAGATAAATGTATTAATGTCAAATTGGGCTATAATGCAGCGGTTACATCAGGAATCATCCAATGGTTTTCAGTATCTGGCCGATGAGTACGAAATTACTAAGCCCCAGTGTAACAGAGATAAAACGCTGGAAATCCCTCCACAGCATTTTACTCCGCACTATTGTCATTTATTTATTTCTTCTCTTTGGTTTGTATTTCGTCTTCTAGTCAGGTCTCTTTTCAACCACACATTATGTTCTTCAGTCTTCCCTGTCTGAGCTTTTGTTATTTGACCTTGGTTAAAGATGTGTCATTTATTACTTAGTTTGCTGTTGCGTGTTACCGGACTGTTAACAATAATCTCGTGTTTAGCCGAACTCAAGTTCACGGCGTGATTCGGTGTATAACTGTTAACCTGTGACTTTTTGCTCGGAAAGGTTGCTGGAGTCCTTGCAGATAAATATCCCATCCCAATTTCCCGAGGACTTTTTGTTGATTCTCAGGTGTCAGACTGTTGTTTTTTGACTTATCTTTTTGTCGTCTAGCTCGTGCTAGACAAACTCTTGACTGCATAACACAGACTGTGTCGTTTGAGGTATTTGTACCTTTGATATAAATTATTCTCTTTCTTAAATTAGAAGGGTTTAAACAGACACACTGGGTTTGTGTTTTGATATAAATTAATAGGAGTCAGTCAAAAACGTTCTGTGCACTTTGCAGAAGAATGCAGTTTGGTCTAGTGAAACAAGCTTTGGTTCTTTAGTTATGCTTTCAAACCGAATATTGGCATTTCGGTCGTTACAACCATTGTTGGATATGTGGATTGCAGTTGCATTGGATCCTAACCACAATCCACAAAGCTGAACTGGGAAAATAGACTTTCAATACAAAATGAAGTTCAATAATAGTGGACATGGTTACACATTCATTCGAAATTCAATTCATCGGATGGCATGGCTCGTCCTCGCAAGCGTGGTCATTCTTGTGTAACATCACTTTCATTCAAATTAAATATATTGTTCTATATCTAGTCTGAATGTGTTGTACATCATATATTGGTGATTGCTACGACACGATGAGTCAATGCAGACAATGATGTGACTTGCACTTTAGGCCTTATAGGTTAGGCAGTTACGTCATGGCAAATATTAAATTTTAGGATAAGGCCTATCATTAGAGCAGTGCCGATAACGAAGTAGACCATAATTCTACCGGCTGGCAAGCCGAGATTCACTGTTAATCACTACGGTTGGACGCTTACAAAGAATTAGTTCCCCTACTTAAACGATTTTGAATCGTGACTTTTTCAATGGTAGATATGCAATGAGTGGAATAGAGATCAGCAGTGAATTCCAAAGGCATTTGCGAAACCATTTTGAATGAAGTGTCATCTGATGAAATTCTAATTGCAATTTTGAGATGCTCCCTTGAAATGACAAAATAAAAGTTACGATTAGGCGTCACCTTATCTAGCTAACTGATAATTATTCATACTTTGACTGAGGAAACGTATCTTAGGCTTCTAAACAATTGTGTGGCAGATCCCAATCTTCTTCACCTTTCCTGATTCCTTTGGAGAAATATGAGCCTTGTTGCATCAGGATTCAACGATGACCAGAAACTTTTCCAATGACTTCAGTGCTACATAGGGTAACAAAGATTGAGAATATGTAGTGTCTGTTATTACGTTAAGGCCATATACCTTATTCTAGCTTTTGGACAGCCCGTTCTATTCATTCTACTTGAGTCACATTCTGACCTTGTTAATTATTCGTTTATCAACCTTGACTGTTTTTATATGAGCGCGTAGATGTGTGTACACTTCTTATCCCATTATTCATCACATGTCTGTAACTTATTTTTGTGTGCCTATAAATATTGATTAATGCTTGGCTAAATGGGAGTTGGCTTAGCCGCCATCTTCACTGCGCGTCGTTTTGCTTCGTTCTATTTCATTTGCTTCATATACAAAATATATGTATTCACAAGTCCATTCTCGTTATTTGACTTATCTGAATCCGTTATTGACTAACGCGATTAAAGTCGATGATTATATACGAGGATAGGCGACATATATCT
The DNA here is from genome assembly GCA_944470405.2 of Schistosoma mattheei. Taxonomy (NCBI): domain Eukaryota; kingdom Metazoa; phylum Platyhelminthes; class Trematoda; order Strigeidida; family Schistosomatidae; genus Schistosoma; species Schistosoma mattheei. Next base: position 81,371,476 of record OX103943.1, read on the forward strand.
TTCAACAACAATCATTCATACAATTTCGTTACTATCATAGAGACTTGATGATTCAGGTTTCAAGTCACCATTCGCTTTAGACGGCAAAGTGATAAGAAGGCAGTGTCAATTAGGATTATCGGTCACAACTATAGAGGTTAGCTGTGGTTCAATATAGTACCAAGCTCTGTATAGACTGACAAAGCTCCAGAAGCATTTACCAACATTCATGCATTATTGGTGCCAAGTGGATCATTAGAAGGGCACCTTTAGCAGTGGGACTGGTAAATAAAGTATTAAAAAGCCTGTTTAGGTACGTGATAAGCCAAAAAATCACCATATATTAAAAAAAACTAACCTTTTATTCAGATGCCTTAATTTCTAGTGATATTTGGACCTAAACAGTATTCCTTCAAAAGGGTTAGGGTTCAGTGTTATTATGAAAAAAAGTGACTTGAAACCCACCAAATTTTAATTACGTTAGACTGCATTAGGCCTAGTACAGATCAGAAAGCATCCTCTTTAATCAGATGTTGTGAAAGCCGGTCTCCATCGGTAAGAGCTGAAAAAATTCACAGCAAAACACACTTTGATGTCGGTTGACATTGGTGAGCTAGTCACGTTACGAAATACAAAGACTATGGTCCCGACGAAGGGACACACTATACAGGAAGAAAATATGTGTCCAGTTCGCAGGAAACTGGCCAACGCCCGTTAAACAACAATCTGCTTAAAACCCATAAGATAGATTCCATTGTAAGGGAGCAACAGGTGGTACGACGAAACACCAAGGGCCTCTAAGAGGACTGTGAGATAAAACTGGAGAAATCAGAAAGATGCATTTTCAGTTAAATCTAAAGATCAGAGACCTAAATAATACTAGGCTATCGTCCGACATAATGAATAAAGAAGTGAGATGCAAGGCATGACACGTTTTAGATGCAATGGAATACAAAAACAGACGGAGTGCGAGTAAACACTAACAGTCACTCCAAAGTCGTATCACTAAACAGTGACGAATCAACCAAGGTGACTGAATCATGCTGGTGTTGCTTCAGTGCGAACGACACAAAGCATTTGACGGAAGGAATATAGCGGACCACAAAGGATCTAACACCCAAAGGGATGAGGTTTGGCCAATTACTACTAGATGGGGACTTTCACACCACTTCCTCAAATCCTAACAAGCAGGATGCAACTTCTAAGAAGTGGTTCCATAAGCGGCTTGCTGCATCCAGCTTACACCATGTTATGGTCTCACTTTTACCTGCTATGAGTTGTTCCCATCTGGAACACCCTCAAACGAAGTTAACCCGACCCCATCGGTGAATACCGTTAGGAGGAGACTTGACAAACAAATACGCACCGATGGATTACCGTCCCCTTCTTAGACCAGCTATGTCTAATGTGAGTCTCAGAAATTATTGCGGTTATGATTGAGAATATTATTAGGTACTACCTATGTCTTTGATTATCATCCCTGTTTCTCCTCTTAAACCTTCAACTCTATCTTCTCAAACAACACCAACTATTGACTTATATTTGATTCTTGAGACAATCGTCTTCTCTTAGCATTCGAATTATCACTTTATTATTTTCACGTTGCAACCATCAAAACTTTTGCTTCGTAATGTGATAGCTATTGGTACCCAAGAACCCTAATATCCCGAGAAAACCCACTCCCAAGAACTACGAGACATATAAACCCGCAAATAATTACAAAAGTGACCAGAACTTATGCAGTCGATCGACTTAACTACTGTAACAAGTGTAATCAGCAGTCACTGACAGGCGGGGAAGACCTGAAACCACAACACACAATGTTAACCGAGCACTTCACACCAAGAGAGAGAGGGAACGCTGGATGAAGCCACCAGTCGTTTATTTTAAAAGTTAAAATTCGCGGGTCATGTATGGAAGGGAGAGTTAGTTCACAAAACAGTCTTATGAGTCATCCTGTAGGTTCAGTGAATGCAGAGCTTGCTCTTCTTCTAAAGCGTTTATTCTTGGTTGCCCTGCAATAGAAAGAAAACAGGATCTATTAACAACATCATACATGATGATTTCAACCCAGTTAAACTACCTCCTATTGAAAATTACCGAATACCTGAAACTGTACTAATACAACTGGAAGTGAACCCAAAAAATCAGTCGGTTTATGCAAGCTCGTGACAATGATATTGGTAATGAGCAATTTAGATCTTTTAATGCACTGTCATTTTTGTTCTGTCAGATATTGTAAATACCTCGTATTTCGTAACCCAAGCACATTGTCGACTTTTTCGACGTTAGATGGATTATGTGTATATTTTAGCACCTATTGGGCTAGGTGTTATTTTGACTTTGTGCAGCACTGGATATTGCATTTATATTCATTATTCTAAACGCAGGCTCGTTGAGCGCATCAAAAAGGAGATGCTTGCAAAAATTATTAATGGTCCAGATGCTATTGTTTACAACACTCATTGGCGTAGTAATATAGAAACTGGGAAAACAAACTCTGTTGTGAGTTGCCCTAAACCTCCAGGTCATGTGATCGGTGTTGGAGGATCTCAAGTAGACATATACTCTCATCCTATACAATTGCGGACTGATGTCTTTGTCCAGAAAGTTGGAAGTGAAGTGTTTAGTTCGTTGACCAATGAAAGGTGAGTTAATATGTTGTATGATATGAATGCATTTTATCGTTTCAAGGAATATTTTGAAGTTTGTATGATTGAAACAGTTGATAGCATTAAAAAACATGCAAGTTAGCTTTTTTGACATGTGCTTGTCAGAGATACCTGACCCTCATAATTTTTCCGTTCAGAATATAACTTGAACTTTCTTCCAAGGGGCACACATCTAGATTTTATATCCCTTTGTTCTTATCGAACTGAAACTGAAATGCACGTTGTTGAAATGTTATTAATGTTTACATCTCCAACTAGAATATGTTGGTAAGTTCGATTCCACCAGTTTACCTAAACTGCATTATAAATTTCTTTATTGCCGAAATTTGAGAGAAAAAAGATGTCTGTCGAGTGAATGCAGGATGATTTTTATCTGTCAGTGAAGGCTAATAGTAAGTAGATGTCACCGTGTTAAATGCATCATTCAGAACAACTTGATAGTAAAAACCTAGAACGATGTATCACTGACTCAGTACGACTATTACTCGAATTCTTTTGCTTATGTATAATGACTGGCTGTGTTAAATCGAGCGGATGATAAACCAGACAATTATATTTAGTATTTATCTAACAGGAAAATTCAGGAACTACATATGTACTAGATCAAAGCTTCTAAATATTACGTTTACTTTTAGTTTATTTTTTGTGTAGAAAGAAAGTAAATGTTTTAACACCTGTTATTGAACATAAGAGGCACTTTTATGTAAATTTATCTGTTGATTACTGAAGTGTGCGAGGTATGTTTTCGACGAATGTGAACTCAGTATTACAGATCGCGTCGATAGATGTTTTCATTCATGATTTCATCATGTTGAGGTTGACAATTCCATAAAGATTTGAGTCAAGCCTTGACAAAACCATAAGGGTCTGTTTTTTGTAGAAGGTTGATTTTATCTTTCCTGATATAAATAAGCACTTCCATTATAGAGATTCACATATATCTTGGGGTCCGAGTTTTCGTGTATACCATTTATGTGACATAGCGCTTAACACATGGGCAAAAGATAGCTAGCTGCTTTACCTAGCTTTAAAGAGAAACAAAATCTTACGTGGATACAGATAAAGATGATTCAGATTTATAGGTTTGTTAACTGGGATCTTAAATCTTATTAGCATTTTAGTATACTGTAAGCATCTCATGTTTTGTTAGACATCAATATTGAGTTACTGAAGTGATATGAAGACTGGGTTAAAAATCAAGTTATATTAAGTCGTTCCCATCATCTTATCGATGAGAAATGAAAGAACAGTACATATTTCACCTCTTAAAGAGCATGTTATAGCTGGTAGCGATATAAGCATTTTGAAAGTCATAACGTGTTCTAAAGCAGCGTTCAGTATGTATTTAAATGTAAATGCTGGTAAAACAGTTACATTTTATATGGTTATCTCAAAATTAAACTGAGCTACAGTACTAACAGAATTTAAACAAACCCAGTTATAAACATGAGTGCTAAGACAAAGCTGGTGTTCGGAAAAAATGAGGATATAGATCTCGGATGAATAATGTAATTAAAAGACAAAATAGTCTTGAATATAAGTAACGACAAACACCCTATGCCACCTAGATACGTAAAAATGTGTGAGCATTGATTTGTATTCATTTTTGAGATTATTTTGCTTTGTAGACCATTGCAGTTACATCTTAGTAGCCCGTGTTTCAACCACCAATGCACAAATATGTATTTATTTATTCAGTTTTATTAATGGTCGTAAGATCTCATCCAAGGTTAAATTTAATAGTTTTTTACGATCCACTCCAAACTTCTTTATCAAATTCTAAAACCATCTATCCCTTTAGGCTGCAGGTTTTGAACGTACCTTATCGTGATTATAAACATGCCACACATTATGGCTCACCAAAGACCAAAAATTACACCACAAGTATACCAAGTCACAGAGCCGTGAAATCCGATGGTATATACGTGAACTGTCCATTTAAACCATCTCAAAAACCTGAGTCCAGCAAACATTATAACACAAGATACCAGTAAGTTAACGTGAATTAAGGATGGAAAATTGACATCAAATTCACGGTTCAACGTTTCAGAGGGTAAGCTAAAGAAAATAATTTTTCATAACGTTACTGCTTATTTATTGGATGGTGTGAAACAGAATTGACGTAACTTTGCTTCTTGTCATATTTAAAGAGTTAGGCTTTCTAAATTAAACTGACATAAAACGTTTACCTATTGCACCTACCAACCACTTTTTATTCAATTTACGACAAAAAGTGACAAAACAGAATTTAGGCAACTCTCTAATCAGGAAGCATCTCCCTAATTTTGTTTCACGAGACAAAATTAATCACTTAATTGGAACAATTGACATTAGAATTCATCCCCATCACTTATGAAAGTTTGGGGATTCAACTGGCTGAGTTATTTCTTCCATGACATCCAAAAACAGAGGCTTAAACATAGCTTTAACGAAGAAAGATCTACTTTAATAAATTCAATATATTCAGAAAATGGTTGTGCAGCTACTCTTTCTGTACTATGATCATCCAAATAATATAAAATTTACCTTTCAATTTGTTATCTTTATTGTTATGCAGCTATTTCCAATAATTAACAAGTTGCTTGTCCAAAAACTCATATACATATTCTCGATTTTCATTCTTATTTAATCAACCTTATCAATCAACATATCAAACCTTCCTTTTTGCCTTTATCTCCTCTTATTATTATTGCTATTTGATAGATCAAACTATGAACTGATCTTAGCTAGAACATTATTAAATTCTACGAGGAGTTAGAAAGCTGTTTTGTCCTGTCATGAGACTGGATGATAGTGCTAATCGACGACCCCAATAAAGGGGGTCAAACTTAGGACCTTTAGTCTCGCGCACAAATGTTCAACCAGTAGACCATTAAACTGGCAGTCTTTGATACACCTGACCGACTTCAACCAATTCCTGATACTGAGCAACCATACCCTAAAGTTAGGCTAATTACTACAATTTGATTTGTATTTTTCGAATGTAAAATTATATATTCATGTCAAGGTATGATGAAGAGCCAAAACTTCAAAATATGTTTTTGACGTTCGACCTATATTTTTAAGAATACTTTTTTATTTAATAAGATGCTTTGGAGTGTCAAGTTTATCATCAAAAAATGTTCGTAAGGAAGTCCATGTAAAAAAGTATGCTGCAAAATATACTTAAGTAATATTTCATTATTTTGTTAAACGGGAAAGTATTGTTTCATGAATATCGAAAAAACAAACGGGATATTCTCAGATATATGAAGTATACTTAAAAACCTTATTACCTGTTTTTGGATGTTCATTTCATCAGCTGCGTGTTTTAGTCGTGAAATTATCATTGCCTTTCTAAAAAGAGTCAGTGATTTATGTTGATTAATTCATTCAAATTAGATAATGAAACTTCATCAAATTCATATGCTTGAACAACAAATTTCCCTTACCTGTTCACTACCTTATTTGATTTGATTAATCTTAAGATAGATGATTTTAGTCTTTTATGGATTAAAATTTAGCTTGTAAGCTATTCTTAAAATGTTGTTACTTACTTACTTGCTTACGTAAGTTACTCCTCATGGAGGAGCATAGGCTGCTCACCAGCACTTGCCATCCAACCCTGTCCTGGGCAATCCTTTCCAGCTCTTTCCAGTTGTTACTCATCCTTTTCATATTTGCCTCTATTTCCCGACGTAATGTGTTCTTTGACCTTCCTTTTTTCCACTTCCCTTCAGGATTCCACATTAGGGCTTGCCTCGTGATGTAGTTTGATGATTTGCGTAATGTTGTTAATACAGTATTTAAATTACTGACTAAAAGCTTGATCTATGTAAGCTCATTCAAATATTTATTACATACATAAGTTGTATTACATTATAAAACATTTCTATTTATATGAAATCTGTTGAAATAATACGGATTTATATATTGGCTGGACTGTTAATAAAGTTTACAGTTCAAGGAGTTTGATTGAATCTTTCCAGTGATATCAAACATTTCTGTCGATCAGTCTATTTTAGTATATGTATGTCATGAGTGAATTAATTCAATATTACCATTGAACTACAAGCATTTCTATCCAAAGTTGAATAATGATTAGTAGTGGAATGCGGAAATCTCGTATCGTTTCTTCTTACAAGCTACTAATTCTCTTAAATCAGTGGCTAATTGGTTAGTGAGTTAGCCATTTGAATAGAAACGTACAGGATTAGAGTATCAGTGCGAACATTATCAAGATTACAAATAAATCCAACTGACAAGTTTCAGACAGAATGCAACACTTGTCCTAGATTTTACTTCTAGCCACTAACTAACTTTATTTGCTAAATTAATCACAACTCTTTTCTCACAATTTTAAATAATACTAAACAAACATCCAAGATGTATGAAATTAATGAAATTCCATAATAATGATAATGGTAATGTTGTTCGGAATAGATAATTTGCAAGAATACGTAGTCACTTTAAATGCATTGCAGTATTTATGGTTATTAATCATAGCTGAATTTTAACAAAATATCCATTTATTTGAGCTGTTAGCATATATTTAATGTTGGTTAAGAAGAGCCAAATGTACAAAGTTATAACTTTAAACTTCACAGTAAATATGCCTAATTAACTACCATAAACGTTAAACATGAACTTTTCGATTTAATGATTCAATATGTTTTTTTTAAACTGATACGACTTATTCATTTTTATATTGCTTGTTTGAATCTTCCAATTGATGTTTAAGACTGCAATTGATCAGTCTCTTATTAGCATATGTGCATCCTGTGCGAATCGCTTCAATATCGACTTCAGTCACAAGCATTACAAGCAAAGATGGATGGTGGCTAACATTGGATTACAGGACGCGTGTTTCGTCCTATTTTTGGGACTCATCATATGAATGTGTCTGCATTCCAGATTTGATGTTCACAGTAGATAAATGGATAACGCGATGGTGTTTGGAGCGAACAGTAATGAGTTCATGTCCCGGAGTGAATATCAACTTTGAAATGTAGGTACATCCAGTGGACGAATCCCAAAATTAGGACGAAACAAGCGTCCTGGATTCTACTGTTAGCCACCATCCATTTCTGCTTTTGATAGGATTTATATTCAAAGTTTTCATTTTATTATGATAGTAGCACAACTCATTCACCAAGTACATATTTTTTTGAATCCATTATTAAACGATACTTTGATTGTAAGGTCAATCACTGATTCACGATAACAATGAGTTTTTCCCACTTTTTTTAATAATCATTATAAAGTTCTTATTACGTAACAACTATTTAACCTTACCTAAAGACTCATGGAACGTTTGCACTTGTCACTTTTAGAAACTAACCTTAAAACACATCTCTTTAGCTAATTAAATAAATTACAATCCGATGGTTAGAGACCCTGAATGACATGGCTCAAAATCGTTCGCAATGGGGCAGGTGCATACACTCTCTGTGTTCTCTCAAATTTTATTCGCCTCATTCCTTCTTGTCTCTTTTTTCTCTTCCCAAATTTATTTCACTGTATTATACTCTTTAAATAACATTTCCAAACCCTAATCTTCCCGATTACTGCTTATACTCGTACTACCTCTACCACTACGAGATTTGAATTGACAACTGCATCTCTGTGCTAATGTGGTATGGCAACTCGAACTGATGTACGTACGTACGAAGTTCTATGTTGTTACTGACTGACAGTCCACTAGCCTGAATTTTTATAAATTAAGTCTCCTACTCATTTGAAAACTGTTACAATAGTTTGGAGATTGATAGAGGTTAAAAGATGATTGAGTAGTGTAAAATGTCTCTTTAAGTCGTCCTGATTTTGATGGAAACTATTTTCAAAGTCAATCCATCAAAAGTTACATAAATGTTTGATTGTAAAATTTGTAAACAAAAAAATCTAATTACATGCGTATATCTATGACATTTCAATGGTAGAAAAATATATCAGGTAATAACTATGGTGGTGATAGTTCGAAAGCCACACACCACCTAATTCTATTTGATTGACCTAATATTATCAATAATCTTCAAGCAAAAATATTTCTTATTACATAACTAACTACACTAACCTGAGCTGATTTATAGAATTGGCCGTTTCTTTTTGTTGTTGTGCGAATACCCTCGGTATAGTAAAATCTTTCTTTGGCTACATTCTATTAACATGAAAAAACACATAAGAAACTAATCAATTTTGTTTGTTTTTCATTTGTTCAAATTTTTCAGGTCGTCTTCATTGTTATTCATATTTCTTTATTTATGTATGAATCAACTGCTCATTTTTCCAATACAATAACTAATGCATTGAATAACAAAGTTGGACAAGCCTTTTTTTTAAAAGATTGAAATAGGTATATATGAATGCATTTCATTTCATAAAATTGCTTTGAATTGTATATATTACACATGAGAATTATGAGTGAGATTATAATTTAATGGACGAACCAATCAGGAATAATATAAAAAGTGTCGGATTTTGAAGCGAAATTCACTTATCCATTTGGCTAACTAGTGTCTTTGCATTATAGCTGATGTCAATTTGTGATGAAACACCCAAAAATCTAATTCCTAACCTTTAATCATCAACTGTAAATCACAATTCTTATTCTTCATACTGGTTTATAACTCTCATTTGATCCTAGTTATTAGATGAATACTCTAAAGATCACTTTAGCATCTCTCATAGATCGTCCATAAATTATAATCTCATTGAATTATGTTAATAAAATTAATTTATCAGTTCATTATTCAATATTTCCTTTTGTTTTATTATGTGCACATTTTGAAAAAAAATTTTTTTGTTTGTTTTTGCACTGATTGCATTTTTCAATTGTTTACATTTGATGAATCCATTTTCTATTACTTTTCACATATAATACATAAACTTTCTTATTTGTTATGCATTTCTAGTTGTTGTTGTTGTTGTTGGTGGTGGTTGTTAGTTCCACTTAATGATTTTAATTTATAATATTTATGTTTATTTATTTTTTATTTTTTTTTATTTTCCTTTGTTGGTGTATAAAATGGGATAAGTAAATTTTGTTTTTAATCACTAAGCCTAAATTGATAAAAAACAACAAATTACTGATTATGTAATTAATGATTTTTTCTTTCCTATTATTGATTTTTAATTTCTGAACTCATTGAATGTCATCTGTTTGTAATTATGTTGAATAAAGTATTATCTCACCTTAATCTGGTTCTTTATATTTGGTTATGAATTATTGTTATACCTTTGATTTATTAACCCACTGTTATATTCGGTCGTCGCAATTATTGTACCGGAAAAACGCTGATCGCTTATACTCGGAACAAGGGATCTCGGCAATTCCCACGATGCGAAAGTAAGAACACAAAACTGGTATAAGTGAAGATTTATTAGCCCCAAACACTATAACGACGACGAATCAAAATAGTCTAAAATACACTGGTTTATATATTGATTGTTCACCCATTTTGATTAATAATTAGGATTAAATCACATACTCAGTTATAATAAATCACTTACTAAGCATAGTTCATGTCAATGGAATACAAGAATATCGTATATTATACAGAAGAAAACATCATACTGGAAAAAAATCAAATACTGCACTGAATGATCCTCACGTTGAATCAAACGGATGCAATGTTATATAAAACTCATAATGAGTAAATCAATCGAAAACTGACTTTTCTTTCCATCATTTCACCCACTAGTTTTTCAATAGTTGAAATCATAAGCCAATTGAAGCTAGATCACCATGGAAAACCTGGAAGCACTGAACGGTCGTTTCGTCTTAGTATGGAACTCCTCAGCAGTGCGTATCCACGATCCTGCCTTCCGCGAGATTCGAAACCAGGACCTATCAATCTCGCGCGCGAGCGCTTAACCATTTGAACACCAGTTTTTGTTTAATGTAGACAGGGGTAATTGTCTCAATCTAGTTTGGGGTTTTAATGGTGATGAATATCATTAAACGACCGGCCATCTTTGTAATTTTGTTTAAATAGTTTTTTTTCATCCCATTTTCCAATATTTTTCATTCCGTTTCGTTCAATTAAATGGTTAGTTTTAAATTTGTTATAATTGATCAGTTATGTCTTAAAATTGTTATAAAATGTCAGTACTTGTCGACAGAGTACATTTTCTTCAAATTATGGAGGATAGTAACATACTAAGTACAAACTCTATCGTTTCTCACGTTGTCAAAGAAACGGAGAACATATTGTTGAATACATTGTATCTCGTAGCGTTCCAATCAATTGAAGCGTTAAAGAGCGCCATCAGAACTTGTGAAAGATCTACGATGTGATAAATTATTTAGTATAATCTTGAGATTTACAGCTCATGAGTTGGATTAATGAGTGAATAGCTTTGATGTTAGAGAGATGAAAACTTTTCAACCCTTTAGATTATTAAGCTAACAGAGAAAAAATAACTTACTTGGAACTATTATCCGATTGATTCTCGATTCCAAATTAACTCAAAAAGTCATATGAATTAAGTCAGTCAGCTATAGCGTAGGACCAGGCACATTTATGCATCGGTCCAAGTTGCCATACCTCACTGGCACAACAAGATGAACACCGGATTCATAGAAGTAGTTAATTCAGAGGTGGTAATATATAAAAGAAAGATTGCAATAAGGATATAGTACACGAAGAAAGAATTAGTTCGTACAATGAAAGATATGAAGCGATTTTAATCGCTTAGCTTAAGAGAAGACAGAGCGTGTATGCACCGACGCCATTGTGATCGATTCTGAGCCATGTCACCCAGAGTCTCCAACCATTGGTTACGATAGTCACGCGGACCCCAACCAAGTAGTCTGCATCTGCATGAATAAAGTATAGCTAACAGGATCGTAACGCACAAGAATTGAGAAAATTATAATCATTGTCTAAAGTAGGACATTAGAGTAGAAAAGTGGAATCTAAAGGACATTTTTTAAATTACAATAAATGTAAGATAGAAAAGAATATAACATCAGTCTATACATTAAACTAAAGTTTGTGATTCATTTAATAAAATAAGACTTAAATTAAGTGTTAGTACACTCCAGATTCTTAATAAAGCTAGACAGTGTGCGAAAAAGTAACTTTGGTCGTTTGTCGTTGCTTTGTTATTTCTCTTTTCACATCATTTTTGTATCTGGTATAACATGGTTATAGCTTATCTACTGAGTATCAAGTCTAATGGGGATATCATCTTGATCATCAGTTGTATTATTGTATTACAGTAATTTAACGTTGCAAATAGAAAATAATTTTACTCTATCGTTATATCAACTTCATGGAGGTGAATTGAACAAATGAATCAGAGGTTGAACGTTGAACACTTCAGTTACAGGCACCATATTTGGATCTAATCGTTTATTGTGTTACATTAAAAAAGAAATCAAGCATGGTAAATCCCTTAGTATATCATATTTCAGTCGTCATCATCATCAGTCTTTAGGTACATAATTGTTGAAGTAATTAACTTTCCGTCATCATGTTGAAAGTTTGAAACTCATTATCACTATTTCGGTTTCAAATGCTAACCAGTATCAATAACTCTTTTACTGAAGATTGTATGACATAACCGAGTGTTCGACTTTCTATTTGATCACCTAATTACATTATTAATTGTGTTGTACTATACGTTACTTTAACTAAAACTATTTCAGATAATCTAATTAAGTATACTTCTACATTGATTGATTACTCAGCAGTGACTAATATGGTATTTGTCTAGTCTATAGTGATGATCAAGTTCTACCGATAGATTTGTAGTGTTGTAGTAGGTTGGTTTCAAGACAATCCCTTAGGCTTTGCATATCGATCGCCCTGATAACTATTATTAAGTCCCATCGGCACGTGAATTCAGGAAACAATACGAAGTGCCGACCACAGTTTACTATTGAATGACATAGATCACTAAGCCACAAGCACGCCAAGCGAATTGGTTCAGAAAAGTGAGTGAGTGAATATGCAGGCCGATGGAGAGCCGAATCAGTTATTAAGATTCAAGCACATACATATACATGGTAAAGTGATGCAAAGCTGAGATCGCCGTTGCCAAAGTAGTAAATGAAACGAGGCGGAGGAGGCAAGTGAGCCAACTTAGTTACATAAAGCGTGACTTAATATTTATAACCAGATAAAAATAAGCTGCAGACATGTGATGAATAGGATAAGCAACATACACACATTCGCTCATGTCAAAATATTCAAAATTAATAAGCGAATAATCGGCAAGGTCAAAATGTGACTCAAGAATAATGAGTAAACTGATCTATCCGGAAGCTAGAATAACCCATGTATACTTGATATAGCACTGAACAATACAATGTAATGATTAGTATCGCTGAGTTGATATCATACGAATTGCGTTTTGATGGTAGATAGTTAGAGACAATCAGTAGGAAACCTCGTTCGATCTAACTTTCTTACCAGTTCGTACTTGTTAGCAGGTCTGTTAGCTTACCTGCAAGTTGTGGGAACTATTGCTTCTCATGTGATTCAAACACCTCGTACAGCTTTACAGTTTCATGTTACCATTGACGTATTCGTGTTACAAGAGATCTCTCGCTTAACTGTGATATTTACACAAGCTAATCACTAAGTAGTGACTTGAGAATGTTACTAATAGATGACAGATTGTTAGCTTTCTTTTTTAAAAGGGAGTAGTGAATCACTTCTTACTGCTTCATCATACAAAAATGATGTTATATGACGTAATGGAAATATAATTAATGTGTATAATTAATATTGGTCCAATCCTTTAGGCAATTATCGTTATGACTTTGTTACATCCACTATAACTATGTCCACTAATACTGTTACTGTATAAATACCAACGATCAATAGTTCGTGCCAAATTCTTACTCTTTATTAATCTGAGAATTAGAATACTGGAAAAGTCTACCAGTTAACTCTTATTATTCCATTTTGTTCAAACTTAAAATTTCACATGATCGTACAGACAAATTTCAGGACTATAATAAAAACTATCGGTAATAAATATCGAAATGCGCACAACTAAGACATTTGTGTTACAAATCTGAATTGCAGGTATATGAGTAATTTGCCAAAATATATGGAAAATAAAAGTTTTGGCAACAGTTAATAAATCAAACAAAAGTTTACAATTAAGATAATATTTAAAAAAACATACCATAAACCGACTGTTTCACAAAGTGTTATAAATTGTGATCGCCGATTAGAGAGCAGTGAATTGTCGGTCGGACCAAGGACGCGTAAACACGTGCGAGCAGCCTAGAGTCCTGATTGGTCCTGCCTTCAGCTTAGCCCAGCCAAATAAGTCCAGAACACCAATCTCAGCCTCTGTGATATGAATCACTATATTTCAAACATACTGAGTTTATATACCAATCAAACAGACCACAACGTACCAATAATAAAATATGAAACAACATTTGTACAAGAATTAGCCAGATGTGGCTGTGAATAAGGGAGGTAGTAATTAATATGCTGGGTATAACTCAAGAATGGTGAAACGTTTATGGGTCAAAATGAAGCTTATAATAAGAGGAATATGAATATGCATAGTTTAGTTACTTACTAATTATACAATAGAAATATACGTTTAGTATTAGTCCATCAATAGATCCCAAAAGTTGCCATTCATTATTCTTGTCGGGACATAACACAAATACACATGATAAATATATTTACTGAATCCCTAATGAATATCTTTTAAAGTTTCCGATCTTTGTTTATTCGCTTAACTGTAATATGTAGTTGATAACAGCTAAAATGACGAGATAAATAATTCAGTTGATAGTAGTAATTTATATGATAAGCAACAAAATAGTTATTTAGCAAGAAAGTTTGAACAGATTCAATTTGTTGATTATTAAAGTAGAAGTCTGTATTTTACAATCTATGTTAGCACTTGTCTCACACCTAACATGATGTGATGTTCAGCATTCCTACACTTGGACGAAATAGATATTCAGTTGGTCCTTGTTTTCATCAACTGCCTGACTAAAGTTAGTCATTTGTGTAAAACGTCAAAATTAAGACTTTTTGTAAGTTAGGACTGAAATTGATCAGTCTCTTATTGGCAGATGTGCATACTGTGCGTATGTCTCAATATTACCTTAATTTACAAGTATTATAAGCAAAGATGGATAGTGGCTAGCATCATCAATGGGAAGATTCAAGTAAAACAATAGCAAGTGAATTAAATTTCACCCCATTGCACAAGCAAGTAGCTATCAGGACTCAGCAGGTGAGTGGATAACGCGATGGCGTTTGAAGCAAACGGTACTGAGTTCGAGTCCAAGAGTGAACATCAACTCTGAGATGCAGGTACATCCAGCTGACGAGTCCCAAACAGGACGAAACGCGCGTCCTGGATTCCGGTGCGAGCCACTATCTTTGCTTATAATGCTTGTAAATTAAGGCAGTATTGAGGCGTATGCACAGTATGCACATATGCCAATTAGAGACTGATCAATTTCAGTCGTAAAGCATCAATGGGAAGATTCAAGTAAAACAACACCAAGTGAATTTTTGTTAGTTAGTTTAAACAAACTTTTATTTTAGTTCATTTGCTTATCATTTCATTAGCACTAGTATAGATCACCCTAAAATAGAAAGGAAATTTATCAGTTTAGAATGACAGTTAATATAATTAACAGTAATAAATGTCGAGTTACTAATCAAAAAGTGTCCACTTGTCGAAATAATTTTTATAAATCTGCTGCTCAGTTGGTATTGATTGAAAAGTCTAAGGCCATGATTCCTAATACACCCAAACAATGCACTAATGATTACGTCACATCCCACTGTATTTACCAATTTACGTGTTTGTGTGGACATACATACATAGGGAGGAGTAATCGAACAATGCAATCAAGGGTCAATGAACATGTGCCCAGATGGCTTCAAAATCAGTGTGTGTCAAATGATCCGATTAATGTAGGAGGTAGAAAACCAAGTTCATCGATAGCAAAACACATAATTGAGACGGGACACAAAATTAACATTAATACAGCATTTAGAACGTTGTATAGAAATTGTCAAGGTCGAATTCTTAAGTTTATTGAAGCCTTAGCTATTCGTAAATTTAAACCCCCCTTATGTGTACAAAAACAATTTGTCGTAACCTTGAATTTACCTTGGTAATCCTTAAGTCATTCTATGGCCTAGGATAACGCGACAAATTCTTATTCTTTCTCCCCCCTTAGTTATTTTAATTGTACTTTTATTTGTTTGACCTTTATTAATTGACCTTTATTAATTTTCATATAAAAATGCCTTGACAAGTATATGTGTGACCAGATTGTTCGAAATGTATGGCGCAAATACATCACATTTTTCAGATCAACTCCGTCTTCTTATTGTTCTATCGAAATCTTTATTACTACTTTAAGTAGGCAAATTAGTTAATCTAAAATTATCAGAATAAGTATTTGTGGAGATGGGCATTTCAATAGTTGGATTCATGAGTCGATCTAAACTAGATCACAATTGGAAGCCTGGAAGCAATGGACGGCCATTTCGTCCAAGTATGGGGCTCCTCAACAGTGCACATTCACGATTTCGCACGTGGGACTCGGTCTCTGGACCGCTCACGAAAACGAAAGTTCAGGATTCGAGTTCCACATGCGGGTTTGTGGATATGCATTGCTGAGGAGCCCCATACTTGGACGAAATGGTCATACAGTGCTTCTAGGCTTTCAATGGTGGTTTAAGTTAGTTCGACTCACGAATCCAACTATTATAATTTAAAATTACATGACTTTTGGTTTCCTGCAGTCCTGTGGAAACAGTACGACGGTAAACATATGTCCGTAAGGTTTCTTCATACCTAATTTTTGTTTAAGTGGTCGATAATATGCTGTTTCTCGACAAGACATCTATTATTTTAATTTAGTTTACAAGTCCAGCTCTTCAGGGAATTAATCTTGTACTACTATGCTACGAAATTTCAATCAGAGATTCATCTCTCCTTAGTTTAGTTGCTTGGAATAAATTAAAATGACTGAAAAATTGATTAGGTGTAATTAGAGTCATTATAAATCGCTATGAGTGTAAATAACTAGGGGGTTTTGGGTTGATAGTGGTTACTGAAATAATAAAGTTGTTAATTAAATGAAAATATATTTAAGTTCTAGATAGTTTAAAAGTATATTTAGTTAGAAAAGATTTCAATTTGTATGGGGTTGTGAACATCGTTGAATTACATTGAAATCATAAACTGATCAAAGTTAGACAACTATCAAACCCCTGGAAGCACCGGACAGTCGTTTCCTCCGGGTATGGAATAACGTAGCTCTGTACATCCACAACCCTGCAACCGAGAATCGAATCCAGTGGTGTAAACGTCTAGTTCTAATCAGTTTGTGATAGTAAGTGAGACTGAAGGCTCTGGGTTTGATTCCCGGTTTCAGGGTAGCAGGCGCCCACTAGTGAATTATCTCATACTTGAGCGAAACGGCTATTCAGGGTTTCCTTAATTTTAATTATTGTCAAATTTTGATCGGTTAGTGATTTCAATGCGATTTCAGACTCTAAAGCATTTTTGATTGGATTGTTGGGGTGTTATCTAATTCTTTCAAGATGTTTGTTTGTTATCATTCACATTCTTTAGTTCGATATCTTTTGTCTCTCAAGTTTTAAAACATTTTGCCTTGTTAGAAACTATATCTTTTATACAGCGTATGCATTGTTTTCGTTCTAGTAACTCTATGTCTTGCCAAAATGAATTAGAGAGTTCAATAGACTCTTTTTAGATATTCATTGCTGAGCTACTGTAAATTAGGTCTAAATAACTATCAAACGCTGTTTGACTTCTGGTTTTTCATCTGAAATAATTCTGTATAAAGTATTCAAATTTGATGGTCTTTTTCCTAGGAATTTTAAATTTAAATATGTTCACTTTCCACATCATGAGTCCGTGAATTATAAACTTTGTCTATGAAACTGTGGTGTGCTACTAATCTTGACAGATATAAGTAGTATGTAACATCAATCAAAAGTGAAATACCTGGAGGCATAAGGTTATGAAGATCAAGGACGTGAGAACGAAAACAAAGAATGATTGTTGTGGGATCGAAAAAGCAATGAAGTCCGAGACGATTGACTGATATTTGCAAAAGGAACAATCAAGTTTGAGACAATTGATTGACATTTTGCAAATAAATAATTTACCGTATGGTTCTCAGATTTTACTAAGATGTTCTGTAATTTTGCATCTAAAATACATTTCATTGTCCCCACTTGTGTTTTTATTCACTACAAAACTATTTATTATATTAAATTCAATTGGTATTGTTTACTTGAATCTTCCCATTGATGTTTAGGACTGCAATAGGTCAGTCTCTTATTGGCAACTGTTCATACTGTGCGTAATGCCTTAATTCACGCATTAATGCGTAATAGATAATGGTTAGCAGTGGAATCTAGTTTGACGCGCGTTTCATCCTATTTGGGCAATACGCACAATATGCACAGTTGCCATTCAGAGACTGATCAATTGCAGCCCTAAACATCAATGAGAAGATTTAAGTAAAGAATATCAAGTGAATTTAAACTTAAAACCATTATACAAGCAAATAGCTATCAGGACTCAGTAACTAAGTGGATGGCGTAATGACTTTTGAAGCGAACGGTACTGGGTTTGAGTTTCAGAGTGAAAATCAAGATGCAAGTACATCTGTCTGATGAGTCTCAAATGGGACGAAACGTGCGTCCTCGGTTCTACTGCTTATAATATTTATTATATTGCATAATGCTCATTAAATAATTGAGTCCGTTCAGGATGAAACGATGTATGAACTAAATCTTCACGTAATTAGATAAAGATGTGTTAATAAATCAATTTTTGGACTTTGGAAATCTTCATCGAATATTGAATTGAATCAATAAAAAAGTCTGATCAATCAGAAATAATTGAAATGAAAATAAATCATAACAGTTCAAAGATTGAGATCATTTTGATATACATAGATTAAGAGATTTTAATTTATTAATTTATAATTAAATTGTATTGCGTAATTTATAAACGTTTGATCATTATTTACATTAACTAAACGAAGGTATTAAGTAAGTCTCATTCTATTCATTTGCATTATTATAATGATCAGTAATGAATAGATTTTTCCAAATTGAACTCTCTTTCATCCAGATTATGATAGATTTATAACTGTCGTAAATGAAAAAGAAAAGAAAAGTGTTGCATCAGTTTGAGATTGATAAGTAGAAACGATTGTGGTGGGTTTGTTTTTGTTAATCAATTACCTCGATAACTGTTATGATATAAATCTCAATGCTGTTTGAAATCAGAAGGTAATGAGAAGCAGCGACTACAGTTTATTTTGGTTAAGACTTTTTATTAACTTACTTAACAGACAATGTTATTAGAACATTAACAATTCGTCTATTTCTTTTTACCGTTATGATAACTAGATCACATGACAGACTCGAGCTAAAATGTTGATCGGTTTAATATCACTCGATGATTCATCCTCCTCCTCCTCGTGTATATATGTACTCAAATCCTATTATTAGTCTTTGCTTTGCCTTACTGAGCCCTTGTGCAGTTTGACTATAAATTTGCCTATGTATTCGCTCATATACACATATTCGCCTCTCTGTTTCAAATGAGCTTGGTGTGCTTATAGCTTTGTGATCTGCGCTATCAGCTAAGAAACTGTATTTGCTGCTTCTCATTACCTTCTGATTTCAAACAGTGTTGAGATTTATATCATAACAGTTATCGAGGTAATTGATTAACAAAGCAAAGCCATTACATTAGTACTGAACAATATACATATATATTTATAAACATTTTTCATGAAATATATTGTACATTTTCATATTTATACTCCTGAATGTGAGGATCCAACTAGTATCATAGGCTAGACAACATGGTATAGGTTACTACATTTTGAGTTGTATATTTAAATATCTTAGTCATCAACTGCCACTTCAACAGCTAAATAGGGATATCATCGTTTAGCTCATTCTTTTATTGATTAAAGTGCTCTAGAAAATAGTACGACTTAGATATCAAGTTAATAATAACAGTTGAAGCGAAGACTTCATTTTAAATAGCTTTAAATGTCACATTTATAATGGGTAAATATTATGTATTATGCTCAAAAACTAACGTTGTGTTATAACTCACGCGACAACCATCTTTCTTTTTTACCTGACCATGGAATCTAACATTTTGTGTTAATAATCAAAATGTAGTAGTAGTAGTAGTAGTAGTTACTGACTAGAATAAAGGATTATACTTTCAATACAAACAAGATTAGTTATTGCTTGTATATTTTAAGTCCTACAATGGTAAATTAATAGTTATTGAATTCTAATTCCCGACATAAGGCATTGCGGTCGATCAAAAATTGTATAAGTGTGACAATGAAGTTATTACGTCCAAAGTTAATGTTATAATATACTAATTATAATTTATAAAGTTATGGGACGTTACTTAAATTGGAAGGTTTTGGTGTGTTCGGATTGTATTTGGTACCATAATCCACAATTATAGATAATCAATAATTCCAATGAGGTTTTTGTGATTCCAGTCATATAGCCAAACATAGAATATAATGGAAATATGACTGTAGTCTATAAATGTAGATAATAGATATTTCAGAGTTCAGTTATCATAACCACAGGCAATAGAGAACAAGAGATATGTGTGCAATAGTGTATTTACGAGCAGTTAACAATGTGTATTATGCTATGAGCGATTCAAAATGGAAGAGTGAGTTCAAGCTCATGCACTTCAACAACTTTCACAATCATTTCGTAATAAATGTACAAACTGTGAAAATGAACAAAATAAATGTAAATCATATCAAAAACTATTTAGAAAAATTAGTCTATCTGAAGTTTATACTAATGATGTCGTTCAGAAGAACAATGAAAGCTTAACAACTAAACCATCCAGCTCAGAGAATAAAACTCCATCAACAAAATAAGTTTGTCGTGTTTATCTCCACAGCATACATCCATGATTTTTAATTGATTTAGTTAATGTATTACGTCAAAAATATTTAATGGTACATTGAATAACGTTTAACTTCATGTGAATTGTTAGTGTTTTTTTAGCGAGTTAGTTTTCTACGGGATTGGGTTGCTAACCCCATGCCCAACCCTCCTCCTTCATCCAGGCTTAGGACCGTCAGTAGCTCCCGGAGGGACCCCAGGCGGGAAAAAATAAACCAGATCACAGCGGAGGAAGAAATTAGGAAGAAGTGCTGGAAGTGGATAGGACACACATTGAGGAAAGTACCCAACTGAGTCACAAGACAAGCTCTAACATGGAATCCTCAAGGTCAAAGGAAAAGAGGAAAACCAAAGAACATATTACACCGGGAAATGGAGGAAGACATGAGAAAAATAAACAAGAATTGGATGGAATTAGGAAAGAAGGCCCAAGACAGAGTGGGTTGGAGAATGCTGGTCGGCTGCTCATACTTCATTAGGAGTAACAGGCGTAATCAATCAATCAATCATGTAAATTGTATAGTTGAAAGGTTATATATGTGATAAGGGAAAAGAAAAATCACAGCATGGTAGTAGGTTATTATATTCTATTCGATGATATATGGTATGTATTCCCCAGTGACAGTCAGTTAGAATTCAATTTACCATCCAGCTAATTCCTATATATATATAAAGCCTATTATGCCTCAGTTTTCTATTGTTTTTCTTCTTCTTTTCAAGTATTCAGTGACAAAATGCTCATGAATTTAGAATACCAAACAAAACAAAAGCAATTTGACAAACAGTAAATACATACATTCTATATTACTATATATGTATCGCTAGTAATCATAGTAATAATAGTCATGATGGTATACACAATGAAGGAGCAGATCGGAAACGTTTTTATATCAAGGTAACATATATTTTTTTCAATGTACTCACATTGATCCATTAATGATTGGATAAGTAAAAGTAATATTGTTGTCTTTCTATTTATTTCTTCTAGGTTCTTATTGTATTTCTTTCTCAAGTATTTCTATTGAATTTAGTATTCTACATCTTTGATTATATGTAAGTGCCATTTGAATTAACAAAGAATGAATCTATTGAATTGTCAATTTATTTTAGGCCAGTATTAAATCAATGGATTGGACAACATATATGGTCAATGTATTTGTTATGGTATGAATGATTGGATTGTTTTGTTTAACTTTAGTTATACTTGATAGACTATCTGATCATAATTCAGATCCTTGACGAGGGTGATATAATAGAATCTGACAACAGTGACTGTTAAGCTCTCAATACAATTTACCTTGATTATTTGAATACATGAAGTTAATTATTGATAAAAGAGATGTTATTAGTCTGAATGTAAAGTAAATTTGTTTGAATGGAAATGTATGCATAGAAAAGATCAGTGAATGAGAATGGTGTAGAAATAAGCATTCGTCGTGCATGGCAGTCATGTACTTTTGGCTAGTTAAATTCAATAAGACCAAATAGGTTGATAACAAATGTTGAGTATCTACGGAAATATTTTTTTCTAATTAGTGATTTACCACAATTAACTCTTACTACGAACATCAAATTCAGCAAAATCGAAGATAGATTTTACTGTCGAGTATCATCTAGCACTAAATTTATTATCTACGGTCTTCTACTGATTGCCAACATGAAAGAACATCGCAATGCTGACTAATATGTTTATTTTATTTATTTATTTAAACACATAAATATTGGCACAAACGGGCACCGAATACATATGCACCACACAAGTTACTTGATTCGTATATGAGCTGTGATATCACTAGGGTGCCGAAACCGAAACAGGTGGTTTTCCCATGAGCCACAACCTGAGCCTTCGACCTAAAAGTCTTATCGACAAGACAGTGGAGTAACGTTAGGAGATGCAATCCCATGAGAGACGGTGACCGACAATTGGTTCATACGCGTTTTATTCCCATGTACAAAACTGGTTTAGAATCAAGGTTTTCCAACCCCCCTCAACTGGATCCTCCATATCCACCAACCCAGTTAAAGCGACGGACATCCGCTTTTCGTGCTCTGGATTTCGTAAACAACACCCCCGTCGCAAGAAGGCAAGGTGATCACATTCTAAATTGATCAATATAATTAGATCAAGGCTAAGGACAAGAGGATGTGACATTAATTAGTACTCAGTAATCAATTTATTTAATGATTTATTCATAGTAATAACTAGAAATCCGTATTATTTCAGTTCATAATTTATTGTTTGTGAGTTATTGTCGTGTTTGAGAAACTGAGCATCACCAATATTTCTAATTCCTCAGTATTTTGTTTTTGTTCTGTCTACACGAGAGAAAAAAATGTAATTATTTAGCTAGAAAATTCATTAACGTCCCTCCTACTTTTTGGTAGTGATTTATCAAGTCAGTCAGTCATTAACAACGTAGAACTTCGTACGTACGTACATCAGTTCGAGTTGCCATACCACATTAGCACAGAGATGCAGTTGTCAATTCAAATCTCGTAGTGGTAGAGGTAATAAGAGTATAAGCAGTAATCGGGAAGATTAGGGTTTGGAAATGTTATTTAAAGAGTATAATCCAGTGAAATAAATTTGGAAAGAGGAAAAAAGGAACATGAAGGATTCAGAAGATTAGAATTTGGGAGAACACAGAGAGTGGATGCACCTGCGCCATTGCAAACGATTTTGAGCCATGTCATTCAGGGTCGCTAACCATCGGTTGCTATCATCTCGCGGTCCCCAACCAGGTAGTCTACACCTACCAACATGACTCAGTTCACTTGTCAGTGACTTCATGGATTTGTGCCATGTTTTGGTTTGGCCGCCCCTATCTTTCTTCCAATCTACTCCTATACCACTGAACATAGCACGTCGAGGCAGTCGGTGTTGGCATACGTAACACGTGTCCCAGCCATCTCAACTGATGAAGTTTCACTACTTCATCAATTGATTTGCCATCCTTACCTAGTACCCGTTTCCTAACAACTGTGTTACTTACTCGATGGTCCCATGATATATGAGCAATGTTTCGAAGACACCTATGATCAAATACTAGTAGCCTACGGATATCCTCTACTCTTACCGGCCATGTTTCACTGCCATAAAGTAGGACGGAACGAACTGCTGCGCAGTAAACCCGTCCTTTGGTTGATAGACGGATATCTCGCCTACGCCATAAATGACGCAAGTTGGCGAAAGCTAGTCGAGCCTTCTGTATCCGTGCTGAGATTTCGTCACACACTAAACCACAAGGGCTGATGAGACTTCCAAGATAAGTGAAGCGGTCGACACACTCAACTACTTCACTCCCTATCGCTAGTTCGGGTGTCGATGTAACCCAGTCCTGGTGGTGATTTATACAAGCAATCGATATGATATACCAGTATATTCTTTGGTAGCTCTCCTTAGTACTTAAACTCCTGAATGATAAGTTTAGGAGACTTATTATTGTCTGAAAATGTACAGTGTTCATTACGATGAATATTATTGGCTGTTGGCGTCTGTTATTAAATACTGTTGATTTATTAGAATTGGATTGATCGAATTCTCCTAAATGATTGATCATTCGTGATGATGCCCTAATTGGATCCATTTTGTTACTTTTGGTTCAACTCTCTGGACATGTGGATAATATATCAGGATGATCGAACATACGAATCCGATTCAGTTATAATAAATAGGTTTGCTAATGCTTAACACAATCAGTCATAAAAATTGAGAAGACAAACAATGTGCAGAAACTTTATATTAAAGAGTGAATCGTTATGGACATTATTTATGCATATGTATATAATGGTAAAGTGGTCTAGATAAAAAAATACGTGGTTAGTAAACATGTCTAAATGAGTAGCTTGGTGGATTTAATCTGCCAATGCTTTCGTCTCTCACTTCCATGTAAAGTTAAGACAAAATTTTAACTGTCTGGCACCAACCGACCTATTATCTGCGTACCTTTCTGAACAGTACTCTCTCGATTTAATAGATATGACGGTATGTTAATATTTGTTTTCAGTTGCTCTTTAACTGACAGTTGTTTAATATCATTAGGGGTTTTTGTGGATATTATAATAATTTCAAGTTGAGATCATGAGTCAATTGAAGCTAGACCACCATATTGTGGGACTTCTCAACATGTCGGCTTAGTGGTCTAGGGGCTAAGTGTTGGCGCGCGAGACCGACAGGTCCTGGGTTCGAATCCCGCGAGGTGGGATTGTGAATGAGCCCTGCTGGGGAGTCCTACAATAGGACAAAATGGCTGTCCAGTGCTTTCAGGTTTACCATGATGATCTAGCTTCAACTGAATCATGATCTCAACTATTGAAATGACAGTTATTTGTTCGTTTACACAAGTTAGATTTGATCTCCACTACTAATAAACGATCAGTTGAGTTTTAATGTTGTGTAAAACTGTTTTATACTTCATAACTCATATATCAAATACAGTATAATGTCAGAATTGATTATCTGAACATTGCTTATTAATTTTAGTTTATTGAATGGTTATAATGCAGTTATTCTTTTAAAAGTTCCAACTATTGAACGATTCTTCCCTCTTAATGTAATTATTCTGAGTATTTTTGTAAGTATATCTTATAATTTATTTATTTTTCGAAGTGATTTATCCTTGTTTTTCTGTACCATATAGCGAGACTATAATTTATGGACGATCTTTGAGAGACGCTCAACTGACCTTGAGAGTATTCACCTAATAACTAGGATCAAATGAGGGTTATAAATCGGTATGAGGAATTAGAATTGTGATTTACAGTTGATGATTAAAGGTTAGGAATTAGATTTTTGGGTGTTTCATCACAAATTGACATCAGCTATAATGCAAAGACACTAGTTAGCCAAATGGATAAGTGAATTTCGCTCCAAAATCCGACACTTTTTATATTATTTCTGATCGGTTCGTCCATAAATTATAGTCTTGCATACCATGATTTAGATGTGATTAACCGTTACTCTGGTTACTCCCTACTCTAATTATAATTTAAAAAAAGCAAGTTTATATAAATTTAGGTGATTTTCATCACAGATTAACAAGAGCTGATGTACTATTAAAAGCCAGTGAACATTGAAAAGCTGTTTTACTATAGTATATAAATTCTCAAGTGTGTGAACTCACAACCGCCTCAGAGATTGAAACTAGGAACTTCAAGTTTCTTAGTGAGAAATTAACCTTTGTGTCATTAGGTTGACATCAAATGATTCACTTCTATAGTTTTTATTAACCAGAGATATAAACTGACATCCGTTTGTGATAGCTATCTCAGCTCAAACATTTACATATACGTTTATTCAATTAGATCCAATCATTTAAGAATAAATATATTGAAATAAGTTTCCAACAATTAAACCACCTAATTATTATATGATTAACAGATGAACCTCAAGTAAGTAAAGCAAAGTCAGGAAGCACAATCTGCTGGTAGATAGTTGGTGACTAAAATGAGTTTGTATGCCACTTGTTATTTCAGGATTCTGGGGATCATGTCTTACAATCGTATGACACCATGGTTTTCCAGATGCTGTAGAAAAACTATGTATACACCGACTCGGTTTAATCACCATACATCCGCTCACGTTGTAATACATCTCCATCACATGAAGATGATGGGTAGGACTTTCCCAGTGAAGGCTATAAACCCTTGACCTTATGGGAGGATTTTGAAAGTGAGAGTAGACTATCGCAACCCTTGGACATGTCATGGCGTTTTAAGGGAGGTACATATTATACCAGAGAGGTAAATAACAACTATTATGACTCAGTAGCCTACTAGACAACATACTGGCATTTGCGATGGAGATCATTGCATTCAAGCTCTGCTGGTGAGATCACAATCACCTAAGGTATATTCAACTAACGAATCTCAAATAGGATGAGTAAAATAACCGGTCTTCTAATGCTGGCTGCTATACAGACAATAAGTTTATTCAAAACATTGTATTTATATAAGCAATTATATGCATTTCACTGTTGTATTTTTTTTTTTCACTTTTTTCACAATAAACCATTTTAGACAATCTTCCATTCATCCATTGTGGTCAATATTACATATCAAAATGCTACAGTTGATGATGCTATTTCATTTATTATTGTTTTGTTAACATCAACAGTTCTATTCATCATTACAACAAAATATTCCTATGATATAACAGTCTTTTTCTATCAATATTTCTATGTATTTATAGTACCACTGATAGTTTTACCTATTCTTATTTTAATATTTACTTTCATTGGATTTGAAATAGTAAGTAAACCAGTAATTTTATGAATATATATATAACAATCAGGTCAACAAAATGTCATCCTTTAAAACAGGCGAATCCTGATTCAAGTAGCTTAATGGTAGTGCTTCTGACTGATTCTAGGTACTGTGAGACTAAATTACACAAGCAGTATTAGTCCTCTGAAGTTTCCCGGTACATTTTACTGATGAGCAATATCTAGAGCGATATGGTAGTTTACGAGTTTTTACTTTCGATTATTTTTCATAAAACGAAATATTCGTTCTATTCTTATTGAACGTGTAGGTATCATGAAGACACTAAGAAACTGAATGATAACTTTGTTATTGGTTTTTAGTAATCACTTATTATTATTATTATCATCATGTATTGGTTGTTTGAATATTCCTATTAATGTTAAGGACTTCAGCAGATTAGTCTGAAACTGGTATATGTGCATCCCGGATCCTTTCGATCCGGATCCCTTCGATGTTGGCATCAAAAGCATTTTAAGCAGTGATGAATGGTAGCTAGCGGTATAATCCAGAACGAGCGTTTCGTTCTATTTGAGATTCGTCGGCTGGATGTATTTGGATTCCAGAGTTGATGTTCGCGTCAGGACTTGAACCTAGTATCGTTCGCTACAAACATCATCGCTTTATCGACGTAGCTACTGAGTCCAGATTGCCACTAGTTTGTGCAATGTAGCGAAGTTTGAATTCATTTTGTATTGTTCGTTTGAATCTTCCCATTGATGTTTAGGACTGCAATTGGATACAGTAGCTGAGTGAATAACACGATGGCGTTTGAAGTGAACGGTACAGGGTTTGAGTCCCAGAGTGAACATCAACTCTGGAATGCAGATACATCCGGCTGACGAGTCCCAAATACGACGAAACGCGCGTCCTAGGTTCCACTATTTGCCACCATCCATCTCATATCAGATGAAAACAATTGAAATTCTAGAATAATTAGAAATATTCCATAGCGTACCAATACCCCCCCCCGCGAAATTTTCATTTTTTGAAAACAACATCTTTAATTTTAATTAATAACTCTTAATTTATTATTTTGTTTTAATTATAACAGCTAACGAGTAAATTGTTCATGGTATTCACTTTTATACACTTTCAATTTGTAAGTTTTCATTGGTTCAACTTGTGACTCAAAATGTTTATTCATTTATGTAATATTCTTAGCTTAGAGATATCGAAATGATTGGGGTTACATATGTAAATAATTGAATATGGACTTAGGAGAGTTGTGGTTGCTCATTTCTATGTCCCATACCAAAACAAAAGGAATATCCTGGCTTTAAATTGTTGTCATTCCATATTACTTACTTACGCCTGTTACACCTCGTGGAGGAGCATAGGCCACTCACCAGCATTCTTCATCAAACCCTGTCCTGGGCAATCCTTTCCAGCTCTTTCCAGTTGTAATTCATCCTTTTCATATCTGCTTCCATTTCCCGACGAAGTGTGTTCTTTGGCCTTCCTCTTTTCCGTTTCCCTTCACGATTCCAGGTTAGGGCTTGCCTCGTGATACAGTTTGATGATTTGCGTAATGTATGTCTTATCCATTTCCATCGTCCTTTCCTAATTTCTTCTTCAGCTAGAAGCTGGTTTGTTCTCTTGTCATTCCATGTAGTCTCCAAAAATTCAAGTATATCCGCGACTCGACCGTACATGTAAAACTAGAAAAAGAAATGTGATGCTTATGATTTTAAGTGGTATTAATAGACAGGGATCTTTGGATTTGTATTTTGTTCCCACTCTTATTCGATATCATGGGATATCAGTGACTTAGACTAAACTAATATTTGTTATTTGACTAAAACTCGTGACACACAGTATCGATTGTTTCTTGTAATTTAACACTAAAAAGCGTTTATTCACATAGAAATCTGATTTGTAAGTATACTAGTCAGTATTCAAGTTCTACAGTTATAGAAAGTCATAAGATCGGAGACAGATTGACTAAAAAGCGTGCTCTTAAAAAACACAGTTTACATTTTCATAAGTGGTATCCAGGATTATATCAAGTTCTAAACTTATACGAAATTGTAACATTTAACTGTTCACTTTTCAAATTATCAATTAGACCTAATCGGTGACAATTTACATAATGTCTTTTTTGTAACTAGAAAATTTCTGATTAAATAATTCTAAAATGATATCATACTACTTAATTTGGATCAAAGTACAATGTTCAATTTATAGTAAAAGTAGGAAGGGCTATGATGTAGTGAATGGTTTTTTTTATTTATTTATCATCCAGAAAAAATAGAGCGTAGCCGATTGTTGTGTTTACCTAAAGAAATCAGTGCTCTTTATCTATGTCAAATAATTTGGGAGGGAATTTTCAATATATTTTATCTGAGCAACAGTAGATGTATTCTAAGTAAAGATGGATAATAGTTAGCAGTGGAATCCAGGATGCTCCTTTCGTCTTATTTAGGACTTGTTAGCTGAATTACCTGCATTCCAAAGTTGATATTCACTCTGGAACTCGAACCTAGTACAATTTGCTTCAAACACCATCGTGTTATGCACTTAACTACTGAGTCCTGATAGCCACTTGTTTGTGCAATACCAAGTGAAACAATAGACGTATTTTGATATAATGGAGAAGATTTGTAGTCCAGATGAATGATTGTAGTATGAGTAAAAATGGAAGCTCCTTGACTAAATCATCTAGCTTAGATAGCCAAACCTTATCAAAAACATATTTTGGTTTATGGTTATCCCTTCAGAAATAGTCCTGATAAGTAATTGTAACTGTTTTGAAGAAAGAAACATAAATTATTATGTTTTCGACATGTAATACTTACGAAAGGTGAACATCCTTGGTGAAGATGTGAAATATAATAATATTTTTAGTGTAAAGCAAGAAATGAATTCAGAAGTTTACATTTTGATTATACTATGCACAGCTACCTTCAATTTCAGTATTTTTCGAAAATGTTATGGAATTTTCCGATTGAAGTTTTATTTTGAGTGATATGCAAGAATGAATGAAATCAATACAATTCACTTCGCAAAAGAAGTAAATAAAAAAGTCAAGTATTCTGTCAATTCTAATTGACTGATAAAAACTAGTACTTCATCGGAATATTCACTTTCAACAATATAAAGATAGTAAAAATTGTCATGAAATCTAAACATTCTAGACTAGATCACTGTAGAGAGAAGTTACTGTGGTGTGTGCTACTTATATTGACATAAGTAGTATATGATGTTAGTCGTGAACAGAAGGTCTGGCAGCAGAGAGACAAGAGGATCGAACATTAAAGAATCGAAAAACAATGTAATTTGTATGAAAATGCAGGAACAATGAAGTCTGAGTCATTTTGAGACAATTGGTGGACAGTTTGCAAATTAAGCATTTACTTTATGACTGTTAGATTTTATTAACATTTGCTGTAATTGGTTGCCAAATACATTCGATTGTCCCCACCCGTGTTCTAATCACTACAATACTATTGTAAACCTTCAAAATAGGATAAGATCAATGGGCTTTTGATCGTCACTAGTTTCATAGTTGATATCAATTCATGATAAAATTCAATTTAACTTTGTTAATTTAATTCTAATAATTTTCTATCAGTAAAAACAAACGTGAATCATACAACTAATTCTTGGCAGTTAGTTTTTTTTAAATATCAGATGAGTTTTGTGGATATTATAGTAATGTCAATGGTTAGGATCATGAGTCAGTTGAAGCTAGACCATCATGGAAAACCTGGAAGCATTGTTTTGTTTGTTTTTTTTGTTGTTGTTTTTTTTCCAACATAGTTCACAATCATCACAGCTCAAACACTTCAAGGTGGTCATGATGTTGAAATGGAAATAGAAGATTATGTTCTAGGATCAATGCAAATGTTCATTGTGATTTTATGTTCATCATTATCATTATCAACATTATTTGAAAGAAATTTCATTGAAGAATATGATTTGTTTAAAACAATATTCTTAATATTCAATATTCCATTAGTATATTTTTCTATATTGATTAATGAAACTAATCTCAAAAGTAAACTAAATAATCATATGGATCAAATTACTCATTAACAAAATACATTACAATATGAAAACATTAAATAAAAAAGTGGTTTTTATGATTTTACTTACTAATAAATCCTTTCCAACTATTACTTTTTTCCTTACCGTTTTATACTACTTAAATGATTTGAGTTTGTAAAACTGTCTATAAGAAAAGAGTTTAAATTAGACAATTAATTATAATCAGGGGTTTGTGGAGATTTTAGAAATTTCACAGAACAAAATCATGAATCAATTGAAGCTAGACCACCATGGAAAACCTGGAAGCACTGGAAGGCCATCTCGTCCTGGTATGGAATTCCTAAGCAGTGCGCATCCACGATCCCGCACCTCGCGAGATCCGAACCCAGGACCTATCAGTCTTGTGCCAAGCGCTTAACCAACTAGAGCACTAGTATACGGTGGCGCAACTTCGTGGATTGGTTGAAGTTAGACATTAACACTATTAGATGCCGGCTCAGTGGTTCATTTGAATATGTAACATTTTTAGCAATACTCGGCTACAACCTAATGAGTAATCAAAAATGAAGATATTAAGAACACGTGATAACAATATTTACCAGGTCTTTTCAGTTACTACTTATCTTTTCTTATGTTTACTTCCGATTCTCGACGTTATGTGTTCTTTAGTTTTTCCTCTTTTACGTTTTCTTTCAGAATTCTAAGTCAGCGCTTGCTTGATGATGCAATTTGATGATTTCCTCAATGTGTGTCCTATCCACTTCTAATGTCTTTTCCTAATTTCCTGTTCAGTTAGTTTGTTTTTTCCTTTAGTAGGTTGTTGCTGATTGTATCTTGACAGCTGGTTTTGAGTATCTTTAGTAGATAATTGTTTAGAAATACTTTCAGTTTTTCAGTGATGATTGTAATAGTTCTTTAAGTTTCAGCTCCGTACAGTGGAACTAGTTTGATGTTCATATTGAAGATTCTAACCTTAATATTGGTTGACAGTTGTTTTGAGTTCTATATGTTCTTCAATTGTAGAAATGTTGTCCCTACCTTTCCGATCATTTCCTTTACGTCTGCGTCAGATCTTCCTTGTTGCTTTTTAAATGCTTTCTATATAATATAAATATTAGTCGTTATTTGGTTAGATCAAATTATATATATATATATATATATATATATATATATATATATATATATATATATATATATATATATATATATATAGTTAGCAATAAATCATTAATTAATACATAACATCTGTAACTTCTGATTTACATTTATGAGAAATCAGATGAGAACTAAACAATCTTCTGCAAGATAATATGCACATGAAGTCAAATAATAAACATCATATTCATTTCTGTTTAAAGAGTATAACACAAAAGAGAAATTGAGTGAATATACAGAGATCTTTTAAGTATTTAATTGTTCATTACCAACAAAAGTTAAATTGGTATGATAGTAAACGTTTGTAACACGGGTGAATGCTATGGTTAACATTATACTGTTTGAGCAGAATGGAATAATCAATGTTTGATTATTTTTCTGAATAATATGTTCATTGAGTTACAGATCTTTTAAGAAAGACAATGGTAGTTACACTGTTAAACCAGTGGAAATTTCCTACCATTAGTTTCTTCAATCCTGAAAGGAAACGGAAAAGAGGCAGGTCGAAAAACACTTTGCATTGGGAATAGGAAGCAGATATGAAAAGGATGAATAGTAATTGGAAACAACTGGAAAGGTTTATTAAGGACAGAGTTAGATAGAGAATGCTGGTGAGTGGTCTATGCACTTCCATTAGGGTAACAGGTGTAAATAAGTAATTAAGTTCCTTCAATAAACTTTCGTAAAACAGAGACAATGAATATTATATAAAAAAGGGAACTAATAGATTCATAGACTCATAGATTTATCCACTGGAAATCATAGAGAATAGAATATGTTGTTTATCTGAATCTGTTTCAAATCATAACGCTATGGAATTCATTTATAAACCTTAATAAACGGATTACTTCTTCTTTGAACAGTACTTTTTGACATTTTTTTTCTATATTTCACACTGATTTACAGCAAACTGAAATTGTTTAAAATGAGAATAAATTACAGATTTGACTTAAATGGTTAAAAGTTTAAACACCTTCAAAGAATACACCAACAAAAATACTTTTGTACAGCTCAAACTGTGGAAATTTGGAATGGTTGAAAGGATAAATGTAGGCTTGAATAATTTAGATTGAAACTGGCAAAATATTATTATTATTATTAGTGGCTTTATTCAATATTATATTTTTGGTACAATGTTGAAGATGCCACAGGTATTCGGAGTTTGACAACACTTTAACCAGTAACACCTTCTAATATGAATCGTACACGCCAAGTGAAATCAAAAGACAGAAGCGAGGAGGTTCGAAAATATATTTGATATGCTATCAATATATCGAGGATCGTCTGATCTAATCTGGCTAGCGATTGCAGGGGTTGTTGAGCACGGCGTTCTCACTCGTGATCTTGTGTGGATGCATGACCGAGTGCCTTCAGCTAGGTGAGTCCATTAAAACTAATGTGGTCAGCATCCAATGTCGAAAACTTACAGAACTATTTATTTTGGGGATTTATTTACCGCTACAATGTATATATATTCACAGCACAAAATATTTCAACAAGTTTCCTTTTCTCATTTCTTTATCGAACCTTGAGATAAATACTCAGTGGTCGCCAGTTAGATGTTCAGTCAGCTACAACGTAGGATCAGGCACATATATGCATCAGTTCAAGTTGTCACACCTCATTAGCACGAGGTGAACACCAAATTCATAGAAGTAGTAACTTCAATTGTAGAAATGTATCAAAGAAAGATTGTGTATAAGGATATTATACAAAGAGAAAGAATTAGTTCGTAGAAATAAAGATACAGAGTGATTTTAATCTTACGGTCCAAGGGAAGACAGAGAGTGTATGCACCGACGCCATTGTGATCGATTCTGAGCCATGTCACCCAGAGTCTCCAGCCATTGGTTACCCCAACCAAGTAGTCTGCATCTACTAACATGACTCAGACTACAAGTTAGCGACTTCAAGCACTGGTGCCACGTTTTGGTTTGACCACCCCTAAATTTCTTCCAAACATCCTCTACACTAGTCAGCAGTGCACGTCGTGGTAATCGGTGTTCAGGCATACGCAACACGTGGCCCAGCCATCTCAGTCGATGAAGACTCACAACCTCATCACTTGATTTACTATCATTCCCCAATACCCTGCGTCTAACTTCACTATTACTTACCCCAGCAGATGCGAACAATATTTCTAAAACACGTGTGATCAAATGCTTGTACCTTACGAGTATCTTCTACACTCAATGACCACAATTGGCAGCCGTAAAGTAGAACAGAACGAACTGCTGTACAACATACTCGTCCCTTAACTGATAGATGGATATCTCGCCTTTGCCATAGGTGACGCAATTTGGCAAAAGCCAAACGCGTCCGAATACTTCACTCCTATCCTTATTTCCGATGTTGACGCAGACCAGTCCTGAAGCAACAACTTGCATTTAAAGGGAGAGAAGCGCATTCCAAGCATTCTGGCATTGTTGCTCAGTGCTACCAAATGACTCTGTGTTTTATCAGCGTCTTCACCAAACAGGACTATATCAGCTGCGTATTCTAAGTCGATAAGTGGACCTCCTGGATGGAGATCAATACCCGAGAACTCAGTCGACGAGAAAGTTATTTCCATCAGTAGATCTATGATGAAGTTAAACAAAAATGGGGAAAGTGGACAGCCTTGACGGACACCACTTGAGGTTGCAAAAGTAGATGACAGTTCGCCATAAGCTCTGACTCGACTAGTAGTGTTCGAGTAAAGAGCCTTTACAAGGTTTATGTACTTCTGGGGTACGCCTTTCAATGACAGACACTGCCACAGAATCTCGCGGTCTACAGAGTCAAATGCTGCTTTTAAGCCAAGAAAAACAATAATCATACCTGTGTTTTAGAACCTGAAGAATAGTGAATATGTAGTCGATGCAGCCACGACCAGGTTTGAAGCCAGTCTGATGTTCTCATGTTTGTATTTCACGCGTGTTTGTTAGTCACCACGTTAGACGACGTCTCTCTTTATGCTTAAAATTAGTGTTTGCTAAAATTAAATGATTATCTGGGCACAGTTACAGCAGACGATCACTATTAACTGTTCGCTGAGCCAGGATACTAAAATACTCACCAAAATGTCTTTCCCTTTGGTTTAAGCTACCTACTTGGGTATTAAAGTCACCCACTACGAGCACTATGTCTGAACGTTTAGCTTTCTGTAAAAGTCATCTTTCCTTTCATCCGGGCTGCAGTCAGTGGAAGGATAGGCAGAAACAACGAAAAGCCAACGACGAGTATCCCTATTCTTCCGAGTTCATACGGTGCTGTTTAGCCGAACAGCACATAGAAGACTGTTAAAGGGTATCCACTTAATAGTGCTTGTTCTGCCCTTGTACTTAGTGCTACTCCCAAGCCTGCCAGTCCATGAGAACTAGCCATCGGGTCGCCAGATAAACGGGGGTGTATCTCGTCGGTCCTCCATTTTGCCGAGGTGAGGTCAAGTAGATGACCACACTAGGATCCTGTATGTGTGTTTCGAAGACACAGCACACATCGATGGTATGAGATTCTAGGGTTTTAGCCAAGGGGGCCTGCTGGTCGATATGACATAGGGTGTGTACGGTGAAGGCTCCAATGTGTAGTTTGGAGTGAGGTTTCAGTAGACCTGAGATAGTGTTTTGCGCACTAGAATCGTTGGACATCGTGACACTTGGGGAGGAAGCCGAAAGAAAAGGTTTAGATTTGGAAGTCGATGTAAGAGGAATAATAGAAACTGAAGAGGGTGATTGATAATGAATACAATGATCTTGAGTGATGTTAGAATTCTGAGGCGGGTTATCACTTCCCGGTTGCCCACACCGTGGAAGGGTTCTTCTGGAGGTACCTGCAAAGGAAATTGGATTAGAGGTGGTCTTAGTGACCTGAGAGCGTGACTGCACTATCCAAGGTCGGTCACACACGACCTTTTTGAAGGTAATTTCAGTGTTAGCTCCGTACTTGTTGGGACCTAACCGCCGCAGACTGATATCCGTTGGATAAGGTGAGGTGTGCATTTTTAGGGTTGACCTTTTCTAACCCCACCCCTCCTTGTGGGAAGGCAGCATCGCTGTCATGCTGGTTGTCTGAAGGAAACACCTTACTGCCGTCACACCTCTGTACAGTCAGCAGTAAATTTATGCCCTCAGACCTTGGGTTTGCTGCTTTTAGTCTTACCGCTCTTCAACCGACCTGTCTGACATGGTAGGACCTTGAGGAACGGTTGTTCCATCCAGCATAGCTTGTTTGGTTCATCACAATATACAAGCCCGACCACCACGTCAAGGTGGCAACAACGGTCGGCCCAGTTAGATGCTAACAGGTCAGGAATAGACTTCTGATTAATGTTTATTGTCAGTAACCACGATGTCTCTGATTGTAACTTTCTTGTAACTTGTACAGTAAAATATCTTAAACTTTTCACAAACTCACCCGAATAGATTATACAACCAATAGGCATAATAATGTATTAAAACAAACAAGAAAACAATTAACTTGTTGAAATATCCAAATAACAGAAACAGGTAGATCATACATTCAAGCAAATCTCTCATAGCTCTTTTCTAAATCTGAATATGTACTTTTATTTTCTATTTTTTTTTTACCATTTTCTATGACCTGAATATAACATAATTAACTTATTACTTACATTCTAGGGTTTTATGCTTTTGTAAAACAAACGCATAGTAGATTAGATTATCTTATGTTTATTTATCTAACTATAGTACATTATTGTTATGCACATTATAAACCATATAAGATATCATATGTATATATCATTCTAAGAAATATGAATGACATATGTTACTATAAGAATCATAATAAAATAAAATATGTTGATTTCTTTTTTTAAGTACATTCTTTGTTACTAAGCAAAAAAATGTTTCATTATAGTTTTTTATTTGGTTCTTCATCTAGGTAAATATGGTATTTTTTACAAGAAAGTAAACATAGCAACTACCTTGATTCATAAATATCATTTTAAACTTTATTAACAAAACACGTAAGAGAAAAAAGATCACAAGGTGAAGAAGAAGAACATTCTAGAAAAACAAAGTGGTACCACACTTAAAAGTACATTTAAAGTTGTCAATTATGTTTACTTTAATTTATCTCATAATTAAACAACATAGTTTTTATATTCTAGATTAATTGTAACCATTTTAGATTACATAATGTATCTTGAAAAAGTTTATAATGTAACAGTATCTTAGGATAGAATATGATGTACATTGAGTTAGTCAGATGCGATCATTTATCTTTAAGATTACTGGTGAACAATGATCAGCTAGAGAATACTATTCGCAATGTTGTTGCGGGGAATATTCTTTCTAAAGAATCGGAAATTCTCCTTTTTCGGGTGTGTGTGTGTGTATGGCTCTCTCACCCTTGAATTCGATGTTCATGTATAAAGTTTTCTTTTCTATTGTAGTTATCTGTGTTTTTGGCGTGGTCGGCTCTATGTTCTTATCAATGAATATCGAAGGATAATCATTTTTAATAATTATCTCCTTCAAGTGGCCTAATTTTTCATCTATGACTTCATGACTACAGATTCGTCGTATTCTTGCTGCGAGTGTTATTACTAAGTTTCTTTTTCGACTAATGGAGACCCAGCTGTGAAAGCTTGATAGGTGGCTATTCCACATGGGATAGATCTTTTTAGAGTACCATCTTCTTTTCTTGTTATTTCCACGTCAAGAAAGTGGATATTTTGTTTGTTTTGAACTTCTAATGTGAATTTTATTGTTGGGTGGTAATTATTAAATGTCTTCAAAAGATGACTCAAGTCATATTTGTTGTCACAAACGATAAAGATATCATCTACGTAAATTTTATACATGTAAAGTTTTTCTATAGTCTCCTTGAGTTGATTGTTTTCTAAACTGGCCATGAAGCAATCTGCAAGTAAAGGACCCAGAGGGAATCCCATTGCTATGCCGTCCTTCTGTCTATAAATTACGTCGTTGAATGTAAACTGTACAAAGAGGAGGAAACGGCTCAATAAGAAGCTCAGTAATCGGATACCTTGTGAACACAGGTCACTCAATCAAGACAAACTCTGCGTTCAAAGTCCTCTACAATGTAAGTAGAAGTCTCCCAAGAATATGATGTATCGCTCATTATTTGTTAGCTTAATTTAACACTAATTTGTTTAATAGGATTCAACTTAATAATTTGTTGTCTTAAAGAGGCACTAGACCCTAACTACACAATCCTCAAAGCTGAACACGAGACAATTGGGGAACTATATATTCAACATTTAACGCGGGAATAAACCCAACATTAGGGAAGGCGGGAAGAATAAATTCTATTAATTCAAATTTATTGGATGGCATGGCTCGGCCTTGTAGGCGTGATCATTCTTGTGTAGTCTATACCTTTTATTCATATTAAATATATTGTTCTATCTCCAGCCTAAATGTGTTTTACATCATACATTAGTGATTGTTACGATACAATGATTTGACTTCCACGTTCGATCTTATAGATTAGGCAGTTACGTCCTGACAAATCTACAATTTTAGGATCAAGTCTATTATTAGAGCAGTACTGATAACGAAGTAGACCATAATTCTACAGTCTAATGCTGTTTGACTAATTAAGATTTGAAGATAATTCATAGAAATGAAATCTTTGGAATGACATAACATGAAGCTTATTAGTTGAATGAAATAAATTTAAAGGTTTATTTAAGGTACAATTTAATCTGTTTAATTATCATTCTCATTGTCTTGGTGTAAAACATTAGCATGATGATGAAGACAGTTACTCGTGTTTATTCTTAGAATCTAAACATAAAAACCACCTACTTTGTCAAATAAAACTTATTTAGTCACATATAAAGTAATCTTACGTAGAAGATGACAAGCTCTGATTGCCTTCTATCTCTTTTTTCCTCCGTTCTTTCAGGAAATCCCGTTTTATATCATTCACCTTAATGTATTTTCACAAATAGGACCTAATTATACAAAGCGTTGAGAAACTAAAGTTTGTCTAAGAAAGATTTCTAGTTTTGAAGCTTATTTTGATGGGATTTAACACTTTATATACCGAAATTTACTGGATAAAATTCGATCTCAGACTATAAAAAAGAATTGGAGTATTAAATCTCTTGAGCAATTTGGTATCTCTACTTTCTAACTAAAGAAGTTGAAAGAGTGTAGTAAGTACAGTAAGAGTACACAGTACAGAGGGTCATATAAAAATTGGGTGTTTAAATAGGATCACAGAATTTTTTGACAAATCAAACACACAAAGTTTAGCTAAATGTCAACTGTATAGTGAAATATTCCTATACTTTAAAGCATCAAGACCTACTGGAAAAACAAAACAAAAAATGGTAATATAAAACTAATGTATGAAACATTTAAAGCAATATGAAGTTGACGTGGATAATATCGGACATTGGTTTTCTTAAATAATGAAGACTTTAGAACAGAAAAGTGAAATTACCGAGTGTCTGATCACAAATATTGAGGTAAAATTGGATCACTTCCTGACGTATCAGTATGTGGATCGCAGTAGATAGCAGCAAATCAACTATTATCTATAAATATAAGATTTTTCTAACAGTTTGATTAGTTTTAATAATGATGAAGTTACATTTTACTAGTCGGGATATTACTGTAACACATTCAAACTTAATAGGCATTTGGGAAAATTCTATAGTAAGTGTTTTACATCCATATGAAAATATTCAATATTTGTCTAACGCTACGTTTTAAAACACGGGATTATTTGCATCATATACATGTTGAAATGTGTTAGGATGGTATGAATCAAACTCATATATTCATGAGTATAGGAGTTGTGGAGATTATTAAGTTTTAGATTGAGATCATGAACTAATTGATGTTAGACCACCGTTGAAAACCTGTTAGAACTGGACAGCCGTTTCGTCCTATTGTGGGACTGTACAGTACTGAACAGTTCATCAACATATAGGTTTCATTTTTCTGAAACCAAATTCAGTATATTATAAATGAATAAATGCTAATTAAATGATGTTAATCGAAATTTTTGTTACAATCAACTACTTCATAATAAGTTAGTGTTACCATCTTGTATTATTATTGATCATCAGTGATAATTCTATACATCTCAACGGTTACAAATCGTCATTTAGAATAGTTTATCAGTATTGATTCAAGTTGAGTCATTACAATAATAGTACTGAATCTAGTGTATGATATACAAATTTCAGGGTCTTTTTTGAAACATACTTTAGTAGATATGAATAAATAGGAAAGATTATAAAACATGTGAATATATTGTATTATAATTATGTACAAACTGAGGACTAACATACAAAGCAATTATTATTTCACACAACCAACCAACTAACCAACCCTTATAGTCATTGTCAATCAACAGATTCATGTTTTTCTTATTATTGTATCTCATAATGTATCTATTTATAAAACTAGGCATCGTTTCAGTTCATTATCTTTTGTTTCTTTGGTATCTAATCAATTCAATTCAGCTATTTCTTTTTAAAAAAGAAAAGTATTTTTAATAATTTCTGTAATAGTAATGTACACACCATTATGAATACCTTCAAATTGCCTGACATCATAATACTAGTGAATTAAGAGAGTTTAACTTGAGTAATACATGAAATATTATATGCAAAGACGGATAGTGGCTAGCAGTGGAATCCACGAGTTTCATCCCATTTGGAACTCGTCAAATGGATGTACCTGCATCCCTGAGTTGATGTTCACTCTAAGACTCGAATCCAGTACCGTCCGCTTCAAACACCATTGCGTTATCGACATACCTACTTAGTCCTGATAGTCACTTGCTTGTAAAATCGTGTGAAGTTTAGATTCACTCGGTAAGAAAATTCAAACGAACAATACCAAATGAATTCGGTGCATAAAACATTTAAAGTAATACGAAGTTTGGATTTTTCCATACAGTTGTAACGTGGACAACATCAGACATTGTTTTTTTTTTAAATAATGAAAACCTTAGAACAGGAAATTGAAATTACCATATGAATTAAGAGAGTTTAATTAAACTTTTGTAATTATCTTAACTATTGGCAAATAGGACGAAACGCGCGTCCTAAATTCCACTACTAGCTACTATCCATGTTTGCTTAAAAAAGCTCGTGACTTAAAGTTATATCGAGGCAATCCGCACAGGATGTACAAATGACAAAATGAGACTAATCAATTACAGTCTAAATAACAATGGGAATATACAAGTGAAACAACATGAAGGGAATATTGGCAATTACATTCAAAATAGCTTGATTTTATTTTTGTTAAACAATCTTACATGGAATATATGAATAAACTTGGTAGATTATATATATACATTTGTATATATCAAAGTATATAAGCATTATCAAATGTACATTATTAAATAGCTTCCTTTTTTCTTAAATGTAACCAATCCCTTAGTAACAAGATTTTCATTTTAAACCATTCATAAGTAATAACCTAGTAACAACCAATCATTTCAAACATCATCATATCAATTAATCTATAAATAGAGTGATATTTCAGTTAACTGTTAACAAAACATTACACTAGTGTTGTTGTTTATTTGGGTGGTGACCAATAAGTAATAAACAGGTAAATGTGTATTTTTTAAAATTATTTTTGTAACATTATATTATGTAATTTACGTGAAGTTGTAACTGTTTTCTAAAATATTCCCTTAATTTTCATTTTAAAGTTACTGTTTGGATTAGAGATAAGAGATTCAATGACAGTAGACATAAA
Organism: Schistosoma mattheei; assembly: GCA_944470405.2. NCBI lineage: Eukaryota > Metazoa > Platyhelminthes > Trematoda > Strigeidida > Schistosomatidae > Schistosoma > Schistosoma mattheei. The sequence goes on from OX103943.1 coordinate 81,413,173, forward strand.
CTATTTATGATACTTAGACATGCTAGCTATGAAGAAATATGTTTTGTTGTTTGTCACTAAATACTTATTTTAGAAATTTCAATGGTTAAAATCATGAGTCAGCTGAAGCTAGACCACCATGGAAAACCTGGAAGCACTGGACGGCCATTTCGTCCTATTGTGGGACTCCTCAGCAGTGCGCATCCACGACCTCGCCCACTGAGAGATTTTAGAGTTCTTAAAACATTTAATGTAATCAGGGGCAAATCATCTATCATATGGTTACACAGTAATCGTTTCTATCAATCAAGCTTTATATGACTACTTATGTTGATGCCTAGAACTAAATGGAATGGATCATAATCACATGTAATACCAGTCGGTGAATTTGTATCGACAAGTGTGTAATCACTAGTAAGAATCTGAGAGATAAATATGATCTATGGTTTGAGATAGTGATGTAAGATAAACAATATTCAAGTTGATCATATAGAAATGTAGCAACCAGTAACATTTACATTTAAACTATGAATTAGTAAAATATAAAACTGAAACATCCAATACTCTTCTGTATTTATTTTAAGTTAGAGCTCAATATCATTTCATCCTTCTTAATATTCGGCTTCAGTCATTTTGTTTAAAACCATTTTTATCATGTTTGGCTTTCAACTACATCTGAAATTACTTCCTCCCTTTTACTGCTTCTTATTTTATTAACATCCTTTCCAATTATAAAGATAAGAAGTGTGTTTACTTGGGATGACACACACTTGTCCAAGGTCTGTGAATGACCGCCTCATTGAATGATTACCAGTTTAGAAAAAGAAATTTCAGACGAACATAAAATTAGATGTGATAACTATATTGCCTTCTCTTGAAGCCAATACTTTAACTATATGACATACTGTGGTTTTTTCTTTGATGACTACACTGTTCTTACATCCATGAGATCATGATTTTTCAATATTCAATAGTTAATCAAGTGAAAAGAAAGTAATTTTGGATAGATATTTATTCTATATACATTGAATACATTCTTATTCAAGAAAAGAATTTACCATGGTAATGACCATATGTTTCCAACTTGGTAATGTCAAACCAGTTAATGGTAGAAAATGGTTTAGAGTTATAAAATGAATAAAAGCTAAAACGTTAATCAGGTCTGAATAATAATGACTGAATTTCAATTCAATGTGAATGATGTGGCACATGTATATTGTGTTAAATATGAAATCAGTCCATCACAAATAAATTTTCAGTACGGATAAGTATTTTGTATAGTAAAGATAGTTTAAAGTATTTGGATTGTCATAATTGATGGTCAACTGTTATGGCTGTGTCATCAATTGTTATATCTGCTTGTCGCTAAATGTTTTGTCGGAATCGTTTATTACTTATACTTGTAAAAACGAGAAAATCACTGCCATTCCCACGATTTGAAAGTAAGAACACAAACACTGATACAGGTGAAGATTTATTCTTAACCTCAAAACACGACGACAACGACTCTAGTCCATAATATACTCACCCTTTTTTTGGTTAATAATTAGGATAAAATCACGTATACGATAAAAACCTAGAGTTATGACAAATTACACGCTATATATCATGCTGAGCATAGTTCATGATCACTCGATACAAGAATATCGTATGTTATACAGAATGAAATGTAATATAGGAAAACAGAAACAAACACTACACTGAATAATTATTGCATAGGATTGGAATTGAAGTAAAGTTCAATAGAAATCATAATGAGTAAAAGAATGCAACTTTGACTTTTCTTCGCATCATATCAAAGGGACTAATTGTTTTAAATATCATGGATAATTAACCAAAAATGACTATTTAAGAATTCAAATCCATTGTCAGATGTTTCATTGAGACTACAAAACAGAGTTTTATACCATCTTATAATTCATATCTTCAGTGTAGTACATTAGTTGATCTATATGTAAAAGATATTTTATATTTATGGATTGAAAAGTGATGAACCAATTAACTACACTTATTATCAGAATGGGTTTTGTGGAGATTTTAGAAATTTCAATAGTTGAAATCATGAGTCAATTGAAGCCAAACCACTATGGAAAACCTGGAAGCACTGGACGGCCGTTTCGTCCTAGTATGGAACTCCTCAGCAGTGTGCATCCACTATCCCGCCCCCCCGCGAGATTCGAACTCAGGGCCTATCAGTCTCGTGCCAGGCGCTTAACCAATTAGACCACTGAGCTGGCATCCAATGGTGTTAATGTCTAACTTCAACCAATTCACGAAGTTGCGGCACCGTACACCATTGTCTTCAGTGAGTTGATACCTCACAACCACACTTATATCTGTACTATGAAAAAGTAAAATATCGGATTGAAGTAAGCAAATACCGTTTTACTGAGTTAAAGTTAATAATAGTATTACACTTTATAGATTTACATAGATATTACTAATTAATCAAGCTATGAATCTAGTCACTCGATAGATTAAATTAGTTCTATTCTTAAAATGATACATAATATCTAATCAGTACCATGTTACCAAGGAATTATTCATAAAAGGCGTTACTTTATTCATGATGTATACTAAAATAATGAGATATATATATATATAATACTTAATATAATAAGTCATATGAAAGTAAGTAGTTAGAATGATCTAGAACAACATTGAAGTATAATTTCTCATCAATGTGTTAGGGCGGTGGCGGTGGTGGTGGTGGTGGCGGCGTGTGGAGGGAGGAAATCACAATCATCATGCAATACTTGTCAATCAATATTAATGTATCATGATTATAAACAGGTTATTGACAAAATCTAAAAGGTGTTCCATTGTTTTGTCAAATAAACAGATCATATTGACGGCGTTCATTTGTTCTATATATATAAATACAGTGATTCCAAACAATAGATTGATGAATAAACAAATGTAATTCGGAGTAAACAAGTTTATTTTTGATCTTGTTTATCTTTTGTTTTATATTACACTATATAAATCATTGTATTATGAATGAATGATTATTGTATTTTCTTTACAGAGACTAACTACAGTTCAACGGTGAGAAATCATTTAATTTAATATTCTTTTATAAAAAAATCTATTCATTGATGTTGATGTCAGATACTAACACCATTGGATTCTGGCTCAATGGCCCATTAAGTTGTCCAGTGCTTCCAGGTTTTCCATGGTTGTCTAGCTTTAATTGACTTACAAATTCAACTATTACTATTACTATAATATCTATATAACCCTTTTCTGATTGTAATTATATATCTTGAAATGTTCCGAATCTAATTATTCAGAATATATGCTAATTGATTACTTAGAATTTATGTTTGGCTTTGATCTAAACTTATTGGTAGGCTATAAGAAAAAGTTGCTTTTTCTTTCAAACCATGAATATATGATTTGGTTGAGGTTAGATATTAACAGCTCTACTGTCTTATAGATTCGACGTTTGGATCAAAGACTCCGGTTGTGGCCCCCTATGAAAACCACTGGTTTCGGTTTGGTCACCCGGATAGTGTCATAGCCCATACACAAATCAATTGATTTATGTGGCGCATATCTATTTAATGCTTCCTTGTACCAATGTTCATGTGTTTAAATAATAATAATAATAATAAGATATAAGATTGAAAAATTCATTTCACTCTCATGTCATCTAACAACATGACACTGTAGCCTATCTCACGTCGCTGAAAGGAAACGTTATTCAAGTGTAATTTAGCACTTATGATGAAATCCATAGTGAAAAAAAATGCTTATTCAGTAAATGAACCAAAAATGTCCGAAAATCCGCTTTTCATCTTTATTAAAGACTAGAGAAAGGATGGTTATCCTCACGCTTTTTTTTGTCATTGTCAGTAACTAATGCATCTACTTTAAAAGTACTGAAATTATTAAGGGAGGTCATTTCATTTCATTATTTTCTGTCATACACTTTCAATGAATTGTCGTTCATATGCCAAACATTGAATTATAAATGATAGCACTATATTATTTATGTCAAAAAGGTTCTAGTTATAATTTTTCTTGTGATCGGTTTTGAAGCATTATTTGTGTAAACGCTAACGACACTAGCTGGATTCCGAAATTGAATTGAGTAGAACAAAGTTTTAGTGTATAGATTACGGGTTAGCTTATATAATAGGGATTTAGTGAGATTGTCTAATAAGCTCATGTCTTTGTATTCACATGACTTATTCGAGGTCATAATGTAATTATAAACTTGAAGTATGATGGTAAATAAACATTCACCCGTTTTTCACAAACATATGAACAAAGAATAATTATTTTAACCAAGTAATTGCTGAACTCTGATTACGTTGTTCATATTTTGGCAGACGAACAACACCTTAAATTAAAAACCTCTTTGTTAAATTGACCCTTTCACTGAAAAATGTTATTATGAGTGTGAATTCAAGAAATTAATGATTGGATTGTAGCGTGGCATCGAGTGACGGTTGACTATGATCACCACTACAAGAAGTTTACGTACCAGATATCAGAAGGCACTTGGAGGTTGTAGCAAAATATATTTGTTAGTGATCGCGTGGTATCGAAAGAATACCGAGATCGTGCCAAAGGAGTACAAGCAGATTCACTGAGCAAACGTAAGTTTGTGCAAGATCACAATCAACGGAAGGAAGAATGGAAGAATAATGAATGTCTTTAGTACAATTAAACAAACAAGTACAGTAAAACAATCCCTGGTACAATTGTTTTGATTACACCAATCGCGTTCTGTTGACAAAAATAGGTCACTACAGTATCATGCCTTAGGTTTATCATTGTAACCGTTTACTTCGAAGTTTATTCTGCATACAGTAGTATTAGTATAGTAAATAAGTGTGTATTCATATAAACAAACGTTTTAGTAACTGATCAATGTGGGATTTGAACAAAGAATGAAGACTAAATAACAATCACTTTATTTCACATTGTGTTATATATATATATATATATATATATATATATATATATATATTATATATATATGGCCTATTGTTTCTATCAACCTGAAGGGAAGGAATAGTGGAGTCTTACAAGTCTACCGAAAGTTAGGGTTATTTTTGTGTTGTATTATGTTATTGTAATTATTATTATTATTATTATCATGACAAGTGTGCATTACAAAAACGTTTCGTTATACCATTTTGTCTGTTAATTACTCACAAGCAGGAAACATGTAAGTTAGTGTTCTCCGTAAAGAAAGAATTTGCTGAAATTAAGTTCGCTTTTTTACATTTATAAACAACTCCATGTTTGTTAATTTATGAAACTTTCGATTTTTTTAGGGGAAAAGACGACGATCATCAGTAAGCTGAGATAGTTTTAAAAATATCTTTTATCTAATCTGATGTAGAAAATATTTATGTAAGACCTAATTATTTACAATTGTTGATGAAAGAGTTATGAGGAAATTGATTTCACTTTTTAATCGATATTCTTCTCAGACTAGTCTCTATCAAGATCGTATTCAAAATGGGCTAGAACTAAACAATATTATGGAGCTCCTCTGCATTCTGCAACTACATAACTGGCTTAGATAAAACCCATGACTTTTAATCCCGGTTTCATGTTTAACGCATTATGCATACATACCAACTTCAATGAACTCATAATATAGCACGAGAGTTATTTAATCCTATTGGTTGCAATTATTTCACTTTTGAATGATCAAATCCTTACGATAATGACTTCCCATTTGAACTTCAAGAACTTACCCTGAAGTAAATCACTACTGAATGGAAGATTATTGTATTAATCTGAGAGTTTTTTGTAGGTTGATTCAAATAGTATGCGAAATTTTTCACAGGACAGCAAAATAACTATCGAATGCTCCATGATCTCTACTAATACTTAAAATGAGGTCGAACTCTGATGAATAACACTTAAGAGCGACATTTTAAGTATCTAAAAATTTTTATTTAGACTGATAGTAATTAATAAACGCTTTCCATAATAAACTAATGAAGGATTTTCTTTCAAACTCAGTTTTAGTAAATATAACTCTAAAAATTCTATGAAACAGTCATGCTCTGTTATAAACTGATTGACCTAGATTATTCTGTATTCATGTTCTTACACATTCAATCTTTCATTAATCTAAAACAGTAAGGTTAGAGTGAAATTTAAAGCTTTGAATCAACAACAAAGCTTCAACTGACTCATGATTTCAATCAAAAACTTAACAATCTCCACAACACCTAAACTGATAATTACCATGTGCTCACTAGTGACTAGCTTCGTTAGAAAATTCTCAGAGTTCTGGTGAGAAGCCATAACCAGTGGAGCTAATCCGTATCGGGTAGAAACACGTGTCTACCTCAGTACAATGGAAGATGGTCGCGCAATTTCGTGGATTGATTGAGGTTAGACATTAACACCATTGGATGCCTGCTCAGTGGTCTAGTTGGTTAAGCGCTTGGCACAAGACTGATAGGTACTGGGTTCGAACCTCGCGGGATGCGGGATCGTGGATGCGCACTGCTGAGGAGTCCCTTACCAGAACTTTCAGGTTTTCCATGGTGGTCTAGCTTCAACTGACTCATGATTTCAATCAAACACATACAATGTAGTTATTTCGAACGTTGTAATTATGTGAATGAAGATTTTTAACAAAGCAATGGAAGGGAATATGGATTTAGTAAGAAGTTACTCTCTGTATACTGACATTCATCATTACGGGAAAAATCGAAATAGGGCTTCAACAAACCAATATATTTAGATCCATATTATTATACTTCAAATTTTTGAAATAGACATTTACTATGAATGTTGTTATTATATTTGTTTAATACAGTTCAGGATCCAAAGATCAGTACGTTCTTTCAGTACAATTTACCTTTTAGTTCATTAGCTATTCTTTTGTCAAATACTTTCAGTAATCTACTTTATTTAAAAACTTGTGAAGCTAAATGGAAACAATGAATTAACCCTTATTTCATATTGTCATGTGAAAGATAATTTTGTTTTCATTAAATCATTTAGAAAATCTAGAATACCTAGACTAATGTTACCATTAGAGAGATCTAGATTCAGACTCAATCGTTCGTGTTGAATATCACAGTATACATTAAACAAAGATTTTAACAGTGCTAGTTCTTCTTGAACACACACTGCGAAGTATTCATTTCAGTTGAGAATATGGTTTATCTTCAATAATTTTATTGATATTCGTCCCTATTTAAATTGAATGAGTTCGATCCTCTGTCAGAAAGATTTGTGCAAGGTTTAGATACTTGGGTAATTTCGAATTTCTAACCGTAATTTTGTTAATCTTGTGGAAGTACTTAACTAACTTGGTACTGAGACATCGTGAATCGGACGACTTACGTAAGAATATGAAGACGATAATTAAAGATTTATTTGACTCAACAAAATAAATCAAAATCACATTTGAATACACTACTTTTTCCGTGATTTATTCACATTCAGATTAACAGCTAGATTCGTATAAACTGAACTAAGCAGTATCTAACATCACCTAGTTAATAACTTATAGTGTGAACAAATATTTACCGTATCATATAATCAAGCATCTATAACCAATAGAAATAACCAAGTAACTATGTTATATAATTACCCGTTTTCAAAATACGATTATATATCAGAGATGATTGTGAAACATTCGAGGATGGGAATTTGATGGTCATGTATGTGTACTGATTAACCATAATGAGAGATTTTAGGTGGGAAATCAATAGATGTGGTAGATAATATGAACTACTTATTCACCGTGAAAGGTTGAAATAAAATGACTTCACCAATTTAATATTCGATAGTCGAATATATATGCTCTTTCATTTATTTATCATACTGCTAATATTTGTGATAACATAGTGAAAATGAGAACTATACTTACTGAAACGCAACATAAAACTGGAAAGTCAAATAGACTTGTAAAATTGGTTGATTTGGCTAGTAGGCCTCCTATGATGCCGTTAATTAGAGTTAAACGAAATGCATTGTTTTCCACTTGTTCTTTTCCGACAATCGGTACAGAAAAGACAGTAATTTTACAGAATGCAATAAGGAAAGTGAATGAAAACGGTATTGGAACAGCATCCATTTATGTACGAGTATTAACAATTTCGTGAATACAGTAAAACCTCACATTGTAAAATGTTATCAAATAAATAATTGAGCGGGTAGATTCACATTATTCATCAAAATTTAACCAACCAAACACTACTAATGAATTACTCAACTGAACACTTATAAGTGGTATTTTAATGAACAAGATCATAGACGAGAACAGTCAAATGTCTCCTAACACATTACAGAATATCTTGGTAAAATCTGAGAACCATACAGTAAATAATTCATTTGCAAATTATCCATTGATTGTCCTAAACTTTGTTGTTCCTTCGTTTCTATACCAATCACTCCCTGTTCTCATTCTCTTCTCTTTGATTTTCTCAATTGTCTGCCGCCAGGCACTCCACTTTTGATTGGTGATACATACTAATTACATTTGACGACATCAGTGGTACACACCACAGTACTATTTTCTACAATGTTTTTCATCTATCTTTAATGTTTGTTGTGTCAATCAACTCTTTCATGATACTTGACTAATTGTTCGACATAATTTGTTATTTAATTATTATGTTTACCTTGATAAATTACCAAACAAAACAATGATTTGACTAATTTTTTTACTTTCCTTTGTATTTAGCAAAAAAGATAAACCTCAGTAAGAAATCGTGTTTAGAGTAAACAAGAAACCAATACATTTGTTCCATTAGTTCATACACCATTACATGTGAAATTGCTTTCGTTATCAAAGATTTCTATGGATTAACTCATGTATAGTATCATATCGTTAAGTTAAAGAAGATTAAATATGACCTGAAAATAAGAAATTGTTTCCTGTGTTATGCATGTATAAACATGAAATGTCCTCTTGCACTATTCATTCTCCATTCATAACATTATCAAATTATTGATAATAAGTCAGTTGATCAATATCATCAGAGAGCATGACACATAAGCATGTTGGACAAGTTACCATGTCAGATTAATACAATGAGATGAAAATGAACAAGATAAAAAGAAAAAGAAAGTGAAATGATAATGAGAAAAACTGAAGATTATGAATATGGAGGAGATTGATTTTGGCTATCAGTAGAATCCATGACACACATTTTGTTCAGTTCAGGGCTCAAACTAATTACCTTTGACTCCGACCACCCAGCAAAGTTAGCCATTTAGCCACTGAGATCAGACAACCACCCATTTGTGTAACAGTTACGGACTTAATATCATTATTTGGATGGGTTTGGATTATCCCGTTGTTGATACTGTTTGACTCTTGAAGTTAATATCAACACTAGGATGAAGATAAATTCAGCTAACGATTCCTAAATAGAATTAAATGTGTACCCTAAATTAACTTCTAGCCACAATAAACCTATTACATATAAACTTGTAAAAAAGTCATATGGAGGCAACATGTACAGAATATACTATGTCAGTTAAGACTGATCGAAATTCGGTCATTAATATTAACAGTAGAACAATCCAAACCCATCCTAATAATAATGTTAAGAGTATGTTTTAGAGCGACTGAGTGTAAATGTCTATATGAAGAAATTCAAGATCTAGAGATAGATAGAGAATCAATGCATCAACGCTATTGTGACTGATTCTAAGCCATATCGATCAAAGCTCGTAACCAATGATTACAGTTATTGTGCGGACTCCAACCAACTAGTCTACATCTACCAACAATTATTGACCTCATTGACTGATGTCACGTCATGGTTTGATTGTACCTAGCTTTTTTCCAAACTAATTCTACCCTAGTAAACACCTCTAGCCATGGTAATGAGTGGTTAGGTACAATTAACAAAAGTCTTAACCACATTAATCGATGAAGGTTTACAAACTCATCTATCAAAGCTCAGTAATAGACTGGTTATGTTTAGCCACTATGAAACAAATCACTTATATAAAAAACAAGATGCTAGCAGACCCAAGTTGATAAAAGTAAGTATAGTACTTCTAAAAAAAGACCACCATTCTCATGAACAGGTGGGTTTGTGAAATCAGTGAAATCAGTTCAATTTATAAGTACAACAATTAAAACAATTAGTTCCTATGATAAATTTCAATGGCATAATAAGAAGACGAAGATAATCAGACCTATGTGATATTTATTAGCATAATACATTTCGAACAATCTGATCATTTACAAGTGGTTTAAATAGTCTTTTATTGAAACAAAGGTTTCAATCAGACGTATTATCCAGTAAAGGTCATTATCAAGGAAAGAACGAGGTTCATCCTCCATGGAAAACCTAAATGACATGAAAACGATTGCGTCACATCCCACTATGTTTACCAATTTAAATATATACGTGTTCTTACATATATAGAGAGGAGTAATCGTGATCTCAAATTTAGGGTATCTGAACATGTTGCAGAACATGGTTGCAGAAACAAATAAAATCAAATGACCCAATAAGAGTAGAGGCTAAACATCCATCATCCTCTATTGTTAAACATATAATTGAAACAGGTCATAAGATTGATCTTAACTCCGTTTTTGCGGTGTAAAAGGGCGTATACTAAAGTTTATTGAAGCCTCAGCCATACGAAAATTCAAACCCCCTCTGTGTATTGAAAAACAGTTTGTTCTCACCTTAAACTTACCCTGGTAATGTTAGCTTATTATCCAGAGTGATGAGGTTTCAAATTATTTTCACATTATTTCTTTATTATCCTTGCCTCCTCCTACACTCCATTTCTAGTCCAGTTAACCTTTTACTTCTTTATAGATAAATGTTTTTAAAAAGTATACATGTGATCAGATTGTTCGAAATATATTGTGCTAATTATACCAGCACATAGTTCTGATAATCTTCGTCTTCTTATTACACTATTGAAATAGAACATTCTTTAGAGTTTGAATAATTTTTTCTGGTTATGTTTTATTAAAGAGTTAGTTTTCTACGGGATGGGGTCGCTAACCCAATGCTTAACCCTCCCCTCTTATCCGGACTTGGGACAGGCATTAGCCCCAGAGGAGCTCCAGGCAGAGTGACAACATTGTTTATCTAGACAATAAACAATTTTCTTAAGTTCTTTCTTTATATTTGAATGAACTTGGAATTTAACAGTTAGAAAAACACACACTTTAAATTTCACCTAGTGACTATATTTTAAAACTTTATTAGGCTCTAGGGATGTTCGAAGAAGTTTGTTTTACCCATGGTAGCTTGGTTTTTCTATTTATTGACAAATTACTTTTAAGAAAATGTTGTAATTGTTATTCAATTAATTTTTCACATTTCTAGTAGCTCTAAGGATAAGTAAGAGATTTTAGTCGTTTTGTTTTGTTGGTATTTTTTCTTTAATGTTATTCATCATCGTAATAGTTTATAATCAAAGAGGGGTTTTTGTGGATAATACAGTAATTTAGTAGTTGAGATCATGAGTCAATTGGAGCTAGACCACTATAGAAGACCTGGGAGCACTGAAAGAACGTTTCGTCCCATTGTAGGACTCCTCAACAGTGCACATCCACAATCTCGCCTCACAAGATTTGAATTCAGGACCTATCGGTTTCGCGCGCGAACGCTAAATCTGTAGACTACTGTTACGGTATCTAACGGTGTTAATGTCTAACATGAAAAAAAACGTCAAAAATTTCACGAATTATTGAATATTGTATGGTTATTTCTTTTTACTTCTAAGAAAAAAGACGACCATAGTCAGTAAGTTTTGTATTTTTAATAAATTTATAAAATGAGTCAACTATATGGGGTGAATGAAATTTCTTAACGTACAGTACATTCGATACATGTTGGGGGTGTTAATTTTACCAGTATTTTACATACTGATAACATGTATTTGTTGCCCTTTGTAGTAACACTGAATTTATAATAAAACAGAGCATTTACGGTTTGTTCCTTTCTTAAGGAGGTGGTTTTTTGTAACTAGATAGTATATAAGAATTCTGTCTTCAACAGCAAGAAAGAAAAATGTATTTGAACAATCTGAGCAATGAAATTTGAAGTACACGCAACATTCCTCTCAGCAACCTATTCTAAGTTCTTTTCAAAGAGATATAATCAAATATTAAAATTCTGAATATAAATAAGTATATGGTTCTTCTATTAACTGTATAGTAAAAATTTCCTTAAATAATCTTGGATCAGATCATCCAGGAAAACGTTGAACGTACTTCAAATTCATTAACTGAGATTTTACCAATACATTTTTCCTTCTTAATGTCTTACATCAACTCGGCGTCCAAATACTCTGAAACTATTGATTCAAATTCAGACGAAAGTTCTTATAAAGTGAAATAGCGTTTTCTGAATAACATTATTTTAGCAATATCCTTTTTATGAGATGGAATTGCTAGCCCTATAACTAGGCCTCCTCCTTTACTCAAGCTAAGGATAGGCATTCACCCTGGAATAACTTCATGCTGAATTAAAGTAAAATAGACTAAAAATAGTAGAAAGTGTTCTTAGTGTTTCTAGACGAATTCATTATTTAATGACTTTTAATCATACTTTTCTTCAGTTTAATGTAATTTAATGTAATTTCTGGTTTACTTCCACTCATAAAAGTCATAAATCGGGTTCAAAACATCGGTGAGTGTTATCATATTCTTCAATGTTCAGTTTATTAAAGAAGCATCAGACATTTTCTGAAAACATCCTTAATGATATATGAAATAAGCACCCAATGATAGGTATATTAGTAGTGAAATACGTTGCTTAAAATTAATAGTAATTATTTCAGTACTTCAATTAAATCACCAACTCATATTGATAAATCTTACAGTGTAGGTTTCCATGGATTCTGTATAGTTTACAAACGTTCTTTGATATAAGTTAGATGAAAGCTCCAATGATAGTTTATTAGGTGTATTGACATGTTAACTTTGAAGTAATTCGTTATTTGGTTACGTTAGAATGGTGAAGAATAGTCACTATCTGAATAGATTAAGAGGTAATATTCCCAGTTGCAACAAACTGTGACTCAGATTATAACGCAGTTTGGAGCGATAGATCAGTTAAGTTATTATATATTCTCTGATATCAAACACTTGCTAGATCAAAATTTACTTGTAGAATTACTTCTCGATTGCCTACAGAAAACAACAACAGTATTTTGTCAACGTTACAACTCAATCTACAATACTCGACGAGAGATAAAAACTAGAAGCATGATACTGTTAACACGTGGTGATTAGTTGGTGTTAAGTAGAATAGGACTTACTCACATCTTCATGGTGAACTAAATATCAACATACTGTTTTATTATGAATATATATGCCACGTTTCTTAAACTATGAGTATAACTACATTTATTATTTATCTTACATATCAAAAGTCACGTATCTTTGTATCTCAATCCGTCTTACAACTGTTCAGGTCTCTAATTACCTATAAGAGTGTTAACTTCAAAATCGTGACTAAAACAATTCATGATCTTCCATCGGTGATACAGTTGATATCATCGGTGACAATGATATATATTTATACAGAATTAATGAATCTTAGAATCATTTTCGCCTACATAGCTTGATCGGTTCACAAGTTAATTAACTAATATGTTTCTATATTATAATATTCATAATCAATATCTTAGTCCCCATGTATTTTTTAAACAAAACTTTATTTGATTAGTTCTGGGTCATCGTAAGTCTTTTTTTTAATAATTGATCCAGATTTGAAATTACCATTCTACTTAAATTAGATACCAAATGGACATTTACTTTTAAAGCTCCATTATCTTTATTTAACTTTTATATAATTATGTCTATAGTTTAAAGAAGTCAGAACTGAGCTCCACAATAAAATGTTCACATTTCAGTTTAATCACTAAATCATAACCGATAGGTGTTCGAGATTATTGAACACCCATTAGAGATTTCAAAATATGAATTACGTAAGAGCCAAGTAGATATTCCCTGACTGACAAACTAGTAGATACTGCTGTTTCAGCTGATATCTTTCTCTTAGATTTGTTTCAATCACGTTCTATTAAGTTATATTATATTATCAATTTAAAGCTAATATGGAACTACTCAGCAATGTTTATCCACCATCTCGCGGGCGGAAATCCGACTCAAGACTTTAGGTCTCGCTTGTAAACGCTGTTCATACCGTTATGTGTTCTTTGCTCTTCCTCCTCACATTCGCTCTTGAGGATTCCACGTGAGGGCTTGCCTTGTGAAGCAGTTGAGTGCTTTCCTCAATGTGTGTCCTTTCCACTTCCAGCGAATCTTCCTGATGTATTCCTCCGCTTCATTCTGGTTTGTTCTCTCCCATAGTAGGTTGTTGCTAATAATGTCCGATCAACATATCCGAATTATTCGGCATAGACAACTGTTAATAAACACTTGTATCTTCTGGATGATGACTTTCATAGTTCTCTAGGTTTCTGCCTCATACAGTAGAACGATTTTGACATTTGTATTGAAAATTCTGACCTTATTGTTGGTTGATAGTTCACTTCACTAGAGTAATATTCCTAAAACACTTACATGAGTTTCAATGATCAATATAACATTATAAATGAACACGTTTTATGATGGAGTTTTATTCTCTAAGCTGGATGGTTTGGTTGTGCTCATAGAATAAAACTTTATTAAAATCATCTCTCTAAGCTACAAATCTTCTCCACCATCATCTTATAACACGTTTTCTTCATATAAATCATTTTATCTATACATAAGTGACAATTATATTTCAAAACTATCCGTATATATATAAAACGCCTTAACAACAAAATATCATAAAGGAGAATATATTCATCTGATAATCGATAATGTTTTAGATTAGCACAAAACATTCATCATTCAACAAATCATTGTCAGAATTGTTTTTCAACCTAATAGAAACAAATAATGTAAAACTGATACTCTATTTTAAGTCATATGGGTTTAGAATGATGTAACCATGCGAAATTGATACCTAATTTTTGATTAAATGGCATAATCATAAGAAGTTACTTAATTAAAGCTGATTTATTAATTTTCTTCTTAAGATTTGGTGTGTTCTTATTTTGTTTCTTTTTTGTTTATAAAATTCATTATACTTTATCACTATAGGGTTGTGGAGATTGTTAAGTTTCAGATTGAGATCATGAACCGATTGATGTTAGACCACCGTTGGAAACATGAAAGCACTGAACTGTCATTTCGTCTTAATATGACACTCCTCAGCAGTAGTCTAATATCAAATGATTCACGATCTCAATCATTATATTTTAGAATTGTTTGCTGACTTAATAATATCCTTGTTGATATGATATCATCAGTTGGTTTAACAGTATAAATGGGTTGTTTGAGATATATTTCTCTTCCCAAGTATGAAACAGTATTAATCCGTCTCTTACAAATTCGTTCAATATGTTAAATGTCAATGTAGTTGAAAATGTCATTAAAAATGGTAATTTCAGTCAGTCAGCAACAACGTAGGACCAGGCACATATATGCATAGATCCAAGTTGCCATACCTCATTAACACAACAAGATGGACACCGGATTCATAAATGTAGTTAATTCAGAGGTGGTAATATATAAAAGAAAGATTGCATATGAGGATATAGTACAGAAAGAAAGAATTAGTTCGTAGAAAGAATGATATGATAAGATATGGTAATTTACATATATAAATAATCTGAAATATACATTGAATGTCATTCAAATTACGGAATGTGTTTTCAGATTATGAAATATGTAGTTGGTAATAGGTTAGAATTATTTTCAAACAATATTGATCTGTTATCATATCATGATCATACTATCCAGTTCAAAGAATGAAACACCATCAAGATCTGATATCATGTATAACTCACCTAATTATAATCAACCATTATGTATTCATAAGATTTTATTATGGTGCAAATTGCAATAAAATCTGAAGTGTATGAAAGAATAATAAGTCCCTCTTAAAATGCTCTCACATGGCCACGCGTATATAGCCTCTGCCACGGAAGCACTACTCACTGACTTCTCGTGGCGGGGGTTTTGTCTACGAAATTTAGAGGACGAATAGCGAATGTCTGGCACTTTAACCGGGTTGGTGGACATGAAGAGTCCACCTAGGGTAGTTAGAAAACCCTTATTCCAAACCAATGGTGCACATGGACTCCAGTATCCTGAAGGACCAAATGGCGTATGAACCAATCGTTGGTCACCGGCTACCATGGGACTTCATCTCCTTACGATGCTCCACTGCCTTGTGGACCATACTTTCAGGTCGAAGGCTCCGGGTGTGGGCCGCTAAGAACACCACCTGCTTCTATTTGGGCACCCAGGTAGTATCACAACCCTCACACATATCAAATGAGATCTATGGTGCCTCCTTCATGAATTTTTCAGAACCTTGTACAGATTTCGGAACCTGAAAATTTAGGTTCTTTCATCACAGCTTATTTCTAGATACTTTATAAAGTCTAAAATACTTTTTGTTCGATTTCACATGTTTCTCATAGTTTTCATGACATGAGCAGAACATAAGGTTGTAAAAAATTCATTTGAACGTGTGTAGATAAAAAAACTCTCCAATAAAATGAGTCTAAATTGATAAATCATTATTACATCAGTTAATGTTTTGAAACATTAAAGTGGAGGAGAGTTGGGTTCGTAAAATCTCAGCGAATGAATTATGAAGTAAATTCAACGTTTCGCCTGGCAACCTAGTTCAAGCTTTTTTCCAAGGGAATATAATCAAACATCAAAATTATCGAATATAAATAGGTACATGGTTCACCAGTTTACTGTATACTGAATAGGTCATCCAATCCACGTTAACAATGTTTAAAGTAGGTATTTGCATTAAGTGTGTAAGAGACATGTGGTGTGAAACGAAAAGTGTTAAGATAATACATTATATGTGTACGCAAGTGGTATGAGAAGTAATTTCTCTCATCGGTGAATTAAAAAAAACACATATATTTTTATATATGATATGAATCCCAAATGTCACACACGTTGATTGGATGATCTATTCAGCACACAGTTAACCGGAGAACCATGTACCTATTAATATTCGATAATTTTGATGGTTGATTATATTCCCTTGGAAAAAAGCTTGAACCAGGTTGCCAGGTGAAACTTTGGATTTACTTCAAAATTCATTCGCTGAAATTTTACATATACATTCTTCCTCTTTAACGTCACAAATCAACTCAGCACGCAAATACTGTGAATCTATTCGATCAAATTTAGACAAAAGTTCGCTTTTTCTGCTCTTGATGTGAGCAAAGAGAATGATATGTAATTCCCGTCAGTTATTAAAAAGATTCACATTCTCTGTATAAACGCAGTATAGATTCGAATAATATTAATTAAGATTAAACAAAGCAGTTCTAAATAAGTTCGATAAGTGAGAGAAAATTCTGAAACATCAATATAGTAACTAAAAATCATAGGCTTCACAATCATTTAATTCTTGAGCTAATTAGATGAACTAGTTTATCGATGATTCATAGTAACGGGAGTTAAGATAAGGAAGTTTGAAAACATTTTGTAATAAAATGAGTTGTAGGGGGAGATTTATGACAATTACCTTTGAATTCATAAATTGGGTCTGAGGTGTTCAATTACTAAGCTCCAGATAAGTTTGGAAAGCTAAAGTTCCATTATCTTTTAATCATCTTGGAAGATTTGGATTTGTCAACTTGACATCTTGTGTCAAAGAGATGTCTTGATACTGAACTGTTGAAAGCTTATGATCTTTTTGAACTCAAGAATTTTGGAACATGTTGTTAGAATTGAATGTAGGCCTTTCTTTCTGTTCTGCCGATGTAACTGTTTTGGCTGATATAAGTAACGTTATGTACACAGCATAAAGAGGGTACCTAACAATCTTTGATTGGGATGTTGCGATATTTTTCGTGTATTTCATAAGGTCTTCTTCATCGTAAGTTAAATTTTATTTGAAATAAATTAATGTACCCAAATACTTTGGGATAAAATACTCACCTTTCACTTTGATTAAAATTCGGAGTTTTAACTCACCTTGAGGTTGGATTAACTAGTAAACAGTTTTATGCCTAGTCATTTTACAGGTGAAACAGATGTCAATAATTACACATTAACAAATCCTACACGACAAATGTTTTAGTAAAAGACGAATATCTAGTAGTCTACCAAAAAATCATTCAGTTATATCCATAGTCAGCTAATAGATCTGCAACAGAACTACTGTTTATTACAATTAGACAAAATTTGGTATAAGTAAAGTATTTTGCATTCCTAACTTAATCAATTCTAAATGTAAATAAAATGATCAACTTAAATATTCATGAAACTCGATCTCGTTCAAGTTTTTGTGAAGTAACTATAGATGAGACTATAAGCAGAGATGGATGATGGCTAGAAAGGGAATCCAGGATGCATGTTTCGTCCTATTTGGGACTTATCAGCTGGAGTGAAAATTAACTATAGGATGCAGTCATATCCAGCTGACGAGTCCCAAAAAGAATGAAACACACATCCTGGATTCCACTGTTAACCACCATTCATCTACGCTTATAAAACTTGTGATTCAAAGCAATATTAAGTCAATCCTCACAGGATGCACATATAATAATAAGATACTGATCAATTGTAGTTCTAAACATCATTTAGAAGATTCAAACAGCCAATACAAAAATGAATTATGGATGAGATTACCAAAGCCAGTGAGAAAGCATATACGAGGATACAATAAAATATAGAGAACTTAAATAACAATGTTTTTTTATAAGTTGCATACTTTGACTTATCTAAGTAAATTGTTCATCAAATAGTTGACACCTTCAGTGTTTATTTGTGTACAACACATCTAAGTAGCTGAATGGATTTTCTTTCAAAATACTAAACATTGAATATCATTTAAACCATCACTCATAGGACTAATCTTCCTTAATTTTCATTGTATCCTTTCATTTATCCATTTGTTTAATAAGTTTGTTTTTTTCTCCAAGTTTCCTACTATTAATTCATTGTTTGTTGTTTAACATTTAACTTAGATCGGACTCCGATCATAAAAAGTAAGTGCCATTACATATCAGATGAACAACCAGTTCATTATTAAATATAGTATATAACTATAAAAACGTTGTATTCAATACAACAATTTACAAGTTAAGTAAATTTTCAATTATGTGTCAGTCTTCAGGTAAGTAGGATTTAAGAGTTCAATATCTAAATAGCTAAGTAGTTACTAAAGCATTTTGTAAAAATCAATAATACGTAGACTGATTTCGATCGATGTTAAAGAACTGGTAATTTTATAGCACCACACATGCAATTGAGTTTGTTCTCGTTTGATTCAGTCAAACATATATTCATTCTGCTAGCTTTATCATTAGTTGCTTAATTGATTCGATGATCCATTCATATATATATATATATATATATATATATATATATATATATATATATGTACATTTAAACCTACACTCACTACTCTATCGATACGCTGACTCACTCATTTGCCTCTCTGCCTTGTGGTCTGAGTTATCTGTTAATAAAACTGTAGTCTCTGCTTCTCTTTGCCTTCTGATTTTGAACACCGTTGAGAATTATATGATAACGGTTACGAAGGTGATTGGTCAACGAAGCACAGCTACTACAATTTGTATTGGAACTCTAACTAACACTCACTAAGAAATAAACGAAGAACTGTGAAGACAGATAAGAGTGTCCTGGTTGTACTCTGTTGAACAAGTTACACTATGAGTATCAGCTTAAGTAATTTGACATTGTTTTGAATACTTCAAAAGTAACATTAGAGACTATAAAGTTTGGTGACTATAATAAATAAGAACATTCGTCTAAATTTGAACGAATAGTTTCACAATATTTGGGCGCCGTGTTAATGTGAGACATTAAAAAGGGAAGAAAAAGCTTGGACCAGATTGCCAGGCGAAACGTTGGATTTACTTCAAATTCTTTCTCTGAGATTTTACAAATACATTCTTCCTTTTTAATGTCTTGGTGACTATAGTTTGAATCCTGACGGAAGTATCAGTTTCTTTAAGATTGTAGAAACACCTTGATGACTAGTAGCATCTGGAATGAAACTCAAGTTAGAAAGAGGTTCATACTGTCTTCTTCCAACTATCTAACATTGAAAATTTGAAATTCCACATTCCAGAAAATATTTAACGCTGAATGCTTAACTATTCATTTAGGTTAACTCAAAGTTTTATATGGTTTGAAATTAATTTTATCGTTATCTCTGTCAACATAAACATTTTTTTGATACTTTCAAACATTAGGAAGTAAAAGTCATGGAATTAGTAAGTTATTACAATTTTGTTGATAAAAAACATGTTGTTTTGAAAAGCATTTATTATAGTTAGTATTGTGTGATGTATTCCTACAATTGCATTCCTACAATTGAAGAACATATGGAACTCAAAACAACTTTCAACCAATATCAAAGTGAGAATCTTCAATACGAACGTCAAGGCAGTTTTACTGTATGGAGCTGAAACTTGGAGAACTACAACAACCACAATCAAGAAAGTACAAGTATTTATAAATAGCTGCCTACGCAAGAGATACTCAACATCTATTGGCCGGATACCATCAGCAATAGCCTTCTGTGGGAGAGAACAAACCAACTTCCAGCTGAAGAAGAAATTAGGAAAAGACGATGGAAATGGATAGGACATACATTACGCAAATCTTCAAACTGTATCACGAGACAAGCCCTTACTTGGAATCCTGAAGGGAAGTGGAAAAGAGGAAGGCCAAAGAACACATTACGTCGGATAATAGAAGCAGATATGAAAAGGATGAATTACAACTGGAAGGAGCTGGAAAGGATTGCCCAGGACAGGGTTGGATGGAGAATGCTGGTGAGTGGCCTATGCTCCTTCACGAGGAGTAACAGGCGTAAGTAAGTAAGTAATTGTGAAATGTATACAATGAGAATAAACGATATAAGATACATGTTAAATAAATTACATCCCTTATTTCGAATACACGATAAGCCCCCAAGAATCAAAACACTTTTACAATGGAATAGTATAAGAACATAGAAATTATAGGTTTCAATTCCAAAGAGCTTAACCGTATTCTAGTAGCCTTTAACGACATATTCTAAGTTGGTTGTTATTTTCACTGAAATCAATCGAATTGTAAGAAATAATTATAAAAGAATTTGCAATGTAAATCAATATTCAATCAAATGTTGATAGACTCAATTGAAAATTTATGAATCATGTATTAAGTAACGTCTACTTTAATTATTGCCACCTTAATAGTCGTCAACCCTATCTCTGACAAACATTTTGTATACATTTACTTTTTCTCATTGTATCAAGATTTAGTTTTATTCTGGGTTTAATAATGAAAATGATTTTCATTAAAGTGAATTACATGTTGAATTTGTTGTCCCACCGCTTCAACGTCCTCTTATAATTAAAAAGGCTAATTTCACATTCTGGTGTTGAGGTATTATTATACTTTAGATTAGAAGGTAGGAATGGTGCTTTTGAAGTGAAAGCATATTAAACTTTGAAAAACAAATTGATATTGTGGTGTAGATTACTTATATGCAACTAAGTAGTATATAACGGTATATTTACAACTGAAGAACATCTGGAACTAAAAACAATTGTCAACCAACAACAAGGTCAAAATTTTCAATATAAATGTCAAAACAGTTCTACTGTATGAGGCAGAAACCTGGAGAACTATGAAAGCCATCATTCAGAAGATACAAGTGTTTATTAACAGTTGTCTATTCAAAATACTCCGGATCAGTTGACCACGCAGTATCAGCAACAACCTACAATGGGAGAGAACAAACGAGAATCTAGCAGAGTAAGAAATCAGGAAGATTCGCTGGAAGTGGGTAGGACACACATTGGGGAAAGCACCGAACTGTGTCAGAAGGCAAGCCCTCACATGGAATTCTCAGGGCCAAAGGAAAGAGGAAGATCAAAGAACACGTTACGCTGGGAAATTGAGATAGACATGAGAAAATGAACAAGAATTTGATGAAATTGGAAAGGAAGGAGTAGGACAGAATGGGTTGGAGAATGCTTGTCGGAGGCCTATGCTCCTTCAGGAGTAACAGGCGTAAGTAAAGTAAGTAAATAAAGTATATAACGGTGGACAGGCATAGAATGTATTTCAGTAGAAGATCGATAAGGAAAGAACAGGAACGGAGAACGGGAACGGAACACAATTGGTATGAATTGCATGAACAATTAAATCTGAGACAATGGATTGATGTTTGCAACAAGAGCAGTCAACTTTGAGATGATGGATTGATATTTTGCAAATTGACTATTTACTATATGGTTCTCAGATTTCATTGAGATGCTCTGTAATTTTGAGCTCAAATACATTCGATTCTCCCTACTCTTGTTCTTGTTCACTACAATATCACTGGAAAATTGAAATTTATTGGGATGCCTATTAAACACTAATATAATTATGTGAATAGCTTTGGTAGAAAAGCAAGAAAAACTTATTTCTTAAATTGGATTAAGCAAATCCTGATGGGAAATATAACATGATAGTCAATCGACAATCGTGTGTGAACTTCTATTTAACAACTTATAAACTAATGTAATGTGCCTACCCAAGGTCCCCTGATTTTCTATGATTCTCCAACTTACATCAGTTCATGGCCGAAAAAACATCATATAGTATCTCGTTTATCAAGTAAAGATGTATATAATATGCTATCACTTTGTTTGGATGGTATTTACGGTAGATGACTGACTAACCAAAATGAGGTATATGAAATCGTATTGTAAACTTCACATCGACTACTTGAACTGAAAAGACATTGTTATATATAAATTTAACCGTATAGTGACTGTTACTATAGTTTCATAGGTTTTGATTTCTTTCTAAGCACCTTTCCGTTTTCTCAGAACCTTGATCATTAAATACTTATAAATAACTATTCTTATTCATTTTATTTTAGATGAAAATGAAACGTTTTTTACAATTTTTATCATTAGTTATTTTCTCATTAAAGTTAATTATTATTAAAATACATTCGTTTAAGTAAACGTAAAACGAAGTTTGTTTTTCTTTACAAGCTCTAGTTTATCAAAACTTTGTATATTAGAAGTGGTCTAATGGTTAAGCGCTCGCGAACGAGATTGATAGGTTCTGGGTTCGAATCCAGCGGGGGGCGGGATCTTGGATGCACACTGCTGAGGAGTCCCATACTAGGACGAAACGGCCGTCCATTGCTTCCAGGTTTTCCGTGGTGGTCTACCTTCAATTGACTTATGATCTCAATTATTGATATATTAGAAGTGTAGAACACAATAGCATTCTCATAAGTAAACAATACAGACATGTTATTTTGACGCAAATCCTTTATTTTTAAAGAAGATATCAAGCTTAAACTTTGTAGTGGTCGGTATTCGCGATGTAATCGTTAAACTTCGTAAATAGTTCATCCTGATGACCGTTACTAGATAAATTAAAAGACGAGTATGAAGTGCTGATCGTGTTTGCTATTACACGATGCACAGATCCCCAAAACCACAGACACATGAAACAAGAATGAAAGACTAATGTCGGAATGCGAGCGTGCGAATTCGCGAGTTAAAATGAATAGGATTAAGATTTACATCGAATCCATTAAGCGACTAAAATTAAAGCTAGCAGAATAAATATGTGCGTAGATGGTAAGCAATGTTGAAGCATACATATTCATACAAACACAACAATAATAAAGGTACAATGGTATAGATAAGTAGTTATTGTACGAATGACTCTGTCCTTTAAATAAGTAAACTAATGGGCTTAACCAAATTAAATGTGAACAAAGTCAATCGCACATGAGCCGCTATAACTTTAACATACCATAGATAAGTTATTCGCTGAATGAACATTTTTGATAAAAATAATTCAGCCACACATCTACAGTTTTGTATTCTATGAATAATCATTACTCGAATGAAAAATCCCACTAGTCCAAAAAGTTAAATAAAGCATTATTGATCATTCATTGCAAAACAACTATTTAGAGAGAGTATTAACCTGACAGGTTTTTAAATATTATCTGCTTAAAAAGATTGTCTTTGAATCACATTAGTGCATATGATGATGTTTTGTTTTGACGTAAAACTTGAGTAGCTGAATAAATCAGTTTACTTCGTGATAAAGCTAAACTTACTATATGTACCAAGTAATTATTTTATAACCTTAGCTTCACTCATTTGATGCATCTCTGCAAAGTTCGTGCTTTACAGTAAAAATAGTGTCTTTCAACATTTTCTTAATTTAGAAATCACCTGACACTTAAAAACGCTAGTTACCATAGGAAATAATATAAAGCCCTAATGCCATCCATGGTTAACGGTTGTTAGTTGTTAACAATTAATGTTAGCGAATTAACAATGACTGAAGTTATGAGGAGAACGCGTCAGAGGAACAGCTGCCCGGAAGGTACTGTCGTTTCTGCAGCCTATAAAAGTGTCGTGGTTGACGACTGAGAGTGGAATCAAAACACTGTAATTATCAGGCCATACTGAATATAACTCTATAAGAGCAGATTGCAATGAAGACCGGATATATTTGTCTGAACAACACAATTAAACTGGTAATAACACCCAAAAACATTACAATAAAAATTGCCAGGTGATTAACATTTCTGACTGTTTTCTTCCATACTATGCAGATCAATAATCGAAGCCAGTCACCACAAAATAATGTTTTTTCATAAACTCCTAATGTCTACTGGACGAACGTAGCTGAATATAATCGAACGTTAAACGACGTGAAAAGTATCAATGAAGGTAACACCTTGACAGTTGCAGTCTTATAACAATCTAGCCCGTCTCATCTTCACCTGGTAGCCAGGCTATCTCAATTTTCTAAGTAGTCTTAGAGAGCAAACATCATTGCTATGTTCATTATATTCTCTGAATATTAATCGATCATGTTACCTTCGTTATGACAATCACTAACGGTATAATATTTTCAGAAGTTGAAATGAAATTGTTAGGAGAAGTAATTAGGATTTGGTTTATGGATAGCGCTTGGGTGATCTATTAACCTGAACTCTTTAAAAAGAATGCTAAATCGAGGTGGGAACATTTTTGTGATGACAAATGGCGAATAGTGACAACTGTAAGTATATATTATTATCACATACTTGAAGACTTATTCCTACTCGTTTTAATTTTTCCGTAGCTTGGAATATGTAACTTATCAACTCACATTGCTAGACCAAGTACACTTAGTTTGAGATCAGAGTAGCATAAGAATCATGATAAAAATATGGCAGTAGGTTAAACTGTAAGTGAAAGTATGAGTGATCTAAATGACCTTGAAAAATTCATGCTATCCAAACAATGAAAATGTAGAAAATATGAGAGAGTCCTTCAGAATGATGGCTGAGGATTCATGTTTAGTATTCTTATGTGTGGTCGCAAAAGAATACAACTAGAAGATTGTTTTACGCAACTAATGAACTAATGACCAGCATTCTCCAACCCACTCTGTTCTACTCCTTCCTTTCTAGTTCCATACAGTTGTTGTTCATTCTTTTCATGTCTAGCTCCATTTCTCAGCGTAATGTGCTCTTTAGTCTCCCGTCTCTTATTCTCTTTTGAGGATTCCATGTGATGGCTTGTCTTCTGACACAGTTCGGTGCTTTCCCCAATGTGTGTCCTATCCACATCCAGCGAATCTTCCTGATTTCTTACTCTGTTAGATTCTCGTTTGTTCTCTCCCACAGTGGGTTGTTGCTAATAGTGTCTGGCCAACATATCCGAAGTATTTTGAATAGACAACTGTTAATAAACACTTGTATCTTCTGGACGATGGCTTCTGTAGTTCTCTAGGTTTCTGCTCCATATAATAGAATTGTTTTGACATTTATATTGAAAATTCTGACCTTGTTGTTGGTTGACAATTGTTTTTAGTTCCAGATGTTCTTCAGTTGTAGATATGCTGCTCTTGCTTTGTCGATCCGCGCCTTCATATCTGCATCAGATCCACCGTGCTCATCAATGAAGCTTCCCAGATATGTAAAGATTTTCACACCTCCCAAATCCTCTCCGTCAAGTGTGATTCGATTTGTGCATGCTGTGTTGTATCAGAGAATCTTGCTTTTCCGTTTGTGTATGTTGAGACCTATTGCTACTGGAGCTGCTACTACACTAGTCGTCTTCTCCTGCACTGGTTGTTGCGTGTGTGATAGGAGGGCCAGATCATCTGCGAAATCTAGATCGTCCAGCTGCATCCTAACTGTGCACTATATCACATACTTCTCCCCAGATGTTGACGTCTTTATAATACAGTTGATCACCAAGAGAAAGAAAAGGGGTGGGAGTGAGCAACCTTGCCTAACACCAGTTTATACTTAGAATGAGTATGTCAATTCTCCTCCATGCACGATTTTGCAGTTTAACCTATCATGGGAATTCCGCATGACATTGGATGTCGAAAAAGCTTCCATACGCTTGTCTTGTCCACGCTCTCAAATGCTTTCTCGTAGTCAATGAAGTTGATGTGGAGTGATGTATTCCATCCAACTGACTGTTCCACAATGATCCGCAGTGTTGGCTGGTACACGATCGATCCCTTTAAAATCCAGCCTATTAGTCTCTAATTTGAGTGTCTACAGGGTCCTTCATTCTCGTTATCAACACATTGTTAAAGAATTTTCCCGGTATTGAGAGAAGATTGATGCCCCCCTAATTATCACACTTGCTCAGATCGCCTTTCTTTGGTATGTTAACCAGAACTCCTTCATCCTAGTCTGTTGGTACTTGTTCCTCATCCCAAATTTTATTGAAGAGAATATGGAGTATCTTTGCAGTTGCCGCTACGTCTACTTTCAGTGCCTCTGCTGGAATGTTGTCTGGTCCTGCTGCTTTGTCACTCTTGATTTGTCTGACAGCCATGCTGAATTCTTCAATTGTTGGTGGGCCAACATTGATTGGGAGGTCCGTGGGTGCTGCTTCAATGTTGGGTGGGTTCAGTGGGGCTTATCGGTTCAAGAGTTCTTTGAAGTGTTCTATCCACCTGTTTCGTTGTCCTTCAGTGTTGGTGATTGCCTTGCCTTCCTTGCTTTTCGCTGGTCTTTCATGTTTACGGTGATTTCTGGAGAGTTTCTTTGTTATGTCATACAGTTTTCTCATGTTTCTTTCTCTTGCAGCCTTTTCCGCCGTCATTGCTAAGTCTTCCATATATTAACGTTTGTCAGTTCTGATGCTCCTCTTCACTTGCTTGGTTACTTCTGCGTATTCAGCTTGTGCCTTGGTTTTCTCTGATCTTGTTCAGCTGATGTTGATTGCGTCCTTCTTGTTCCTCTTTTCTTGAATCTTGTCTAGTGTATCGACAGTAATACATTCTTTGTGGTTGTGCTTCTTGTGGTCCAGAAACCGATGACATGTTGAAGTGATTGCCTCATTGACCCCCTTACAGTTGTTGTGTAGTGTGATTCGGTGAAATCTACTGATATTACATATGATTTAATAATGCTTCATAACCAAACACTTGACTAGTTTGTTCATAAGTTATAGTCTTACCTTTTCACCAAATCTAAAGGCTAGTAATAACGTTGTTTTGAACGTGGCTTACGACCAAAAAACTAGAGTACAAAACTATGTTTTTGATCTCCTAACAATTTTGAACAACATATGGGAATATTTCAAATTTTGAAGTCACGTGGGGATCCGATTGCATTTAAGGTGTTCAATGAGTTCCTAAAGTTTAATGGTCGTCTCACTGAAGCGAAAACATCGTTGGAATTTATTAATGATTGTACACGGAATGATAGATATCCTAAAATATATTGGGAATGTTTACGCCGGAACAAAGTTTACCCGAATGCCAGAACCCTTAGACGGCATGCACTTAACCAAACGGATTCATTAAAATTACACATAAACAATCTAGAAAGAAATCTTTCACAAAGAGAATATATGCTCGATAACATACCACCGGAAATAAAATCACAATTTATGGATTATAATAACATGGTGGCAAAAAGTAGATCAGAAAAACTGGGAACAAAACTAATTCAGTCACTGGAACCTCATAAACCTGAAAGAAAATTTCCTATGGACCCTGAGCGGTACGTTCATAATTTCTCTAGTGTTACGTTAGACTCATTTCAAGTAGAGGCATTGTCACTCGGCCCTAGGTTTTGCGACTATAGTAATAAAATAAACCAACTAGATACAGATGTACAGTTTGAAAATTTATTTACACAAACAACAGATTTGGTGCCTACTTCTCCTGATGAATTAACCAGGTTTAAGACCACGTTGGTAGACATCTGCCAACAATACAAAAATAGTAAATGTACGGTGAAAACTCCACTTACCAAACAGCACCGAAATGCTTTACATGTACTTAGAAACGACAATACTCTAATCATAAGCAAGCCGGACAAAGGAGGGGTGCTAGTTCTTATGAACAAAGCTGATTACATTCATAAAATGAACGTGATTTTGAATGATCCGACAAAATTTCAGAAACTCAACGACCTTAAGGACTTAAATATGAAGGCAGAAAAATTGCTGACTATCTCACTGAATAAATTAAAAATAAAGGTATTCTTACCCCTGACTTACATGACTCACTCAAGCCTACTGGATCGAACACACCGCGACTATATGGTTTACCTAAAGTTCACAAGACAGGTCTTCCTCTTCGCCCAGTTTTAGATATGTATAATTCACCTTATCATAAAACTGCAAAGTGGCTAGTTCGTATCCTAAACCCCTTACACAAACTAGTCGTCAATAGAAGCGTGAAAGACGTCTTCGATTTCATATCTAAAGTGGAACATATAAATTCAAATGGGAAACGAATGATATCTTTAGATGTTGCTTCCCTGTTCACCAATGTACCGTTAACAGAGACTATTGATTTTGTGTGCCAACAACTGCAGGAAAAACAAATCAATATTGGAATTCCTGAGGTTAGTCTTAAAGAATTACTTTTAAAATGCACAATGAATGTCCATTTTGTCTTTAATAGCACATATTATAGACAAACTGATGGTATAGCGATGGGTTCGCCACTAGGTCCCATCCTTGCGGATTTTTTTCAGGCGAAACTAGAAAACGGACCTCTCAAGGAGGTTATCAATAAACTGGATTTCTACTGTCGTTACGTTGATGATACCTTCATCATGTATTACGGGATAGATTGACTAGAGCAGTAAAGAGAACGTTTAATGCTGCCGACCTCTGCCTATCGTATTCGACCCGATCGATGGTGATTCCGCAATTGAAAGATAAGTTACCTGGTTATGCCACTTCTATGTGTATCTACGAATTCAGCTGCTCCTGTGGAGAAAGCTATATTGGGCGCACTACCAGGCAACTGAACCCACGAGTTAGTGAACACTTCCCTTCGTGGTTAGGAAAAGGTTACGTCAAAACAATACGCAGCTCGGTTCTATCACACTTGATCGATAGCGGTCATGTAGTGGGCAAAAACAAGTCGTTCAAAGTTATTTACCGGATTCCCACTAGTTTTCCTTATGGTGTTCGATCTCGTCTCCTACACATAGCAGAAGCTATAGGAATCCGAGCCAACAAGCCAAGTCTTTGTGTTCAGAAGAAATTTGTAACTCCCTTATCTCTCCCTTGGCCTTAAGTAATAAATGAATTTATTTATTTATTTGTTCCTTTTCTAACTTTCTCTTCGTTTATTATTTTTCTTCACACCCTTCTACCACTTTATTTTCTCTCAACCATACGTTTCATGGTCCAATTATCTGGACATTTCTTATTACGTCATCTTATAATTTTATAATCGTTATCTCAGTTTCTATATTTTTGTAATCATTGACCTATTTCAGATTATGTAACATTGATTTGAACCTTTATTATTATTGCTTATAAAATGATTCGCAAATTGACGATTGGCTTGTTAAAGCTTATTTCTCACACTTTAGTTGGATGGTAAAAACTGAATACGGGGTTTAATAGTTCGGTTTTACTGTTTACTACTGACATGGAGAGCAAATTGAACTCTGGCTAGTCCTTTTTGATCAAACAAACATTCCAGATTTCATAAGGAGAAGTAAGGAATGCATTCCCTACATATATAAGGAAGTTGATAACTACTAGCCATAATGTCATCATTCGTCAAATAAGTTATTGTTTAGCACCTAAACGACTACCTATGGATGTAATGTCGACCACCTCCTAGAAGAGACTGATGGAGTTATGTTGATTTGTTTAGTTACAGAACATACGAACTAATTCAGTGACGGGTGGAAATGATGCTACACTAAAAACAGGATATTTAAGAAACTCTAGTCCTCGACAGTCATGTATATATACTAAATATTACTTATCTGGTATGTGGAGGTTATCTACAGTACTACCGGCCGTTCATCAAAATATTCTGATTAATCCTCTTACTTCCAGTTCATAGTCGATATGTAGCTATATTATTATTCAGATGTGATTTTCATTTTATTATTTTTGGGGAAAAAAAGTTTTATGATGAGATTTCAGCACAAGTAGGGTATTTCCGTCGTGGGATGATTTTAGTGTAGGACGATCGAACGATCATATCACCCATAGTTACCCCAAAAAATAATTTAGTGTTTGCCGCTGCTTAAGTAATTCCAAAGAGAAGCAATTAAAATCATTAATTTCATCTCAGGGCTCTTGAGCACCTATTTATGTCTGACTTAAAACCCGTGTTACGGTATCGGGTGACTTTGTAGAATTATAGCCTACTATGATATTAGTAGTGCTCTAATAATAGACCTAATCCTAAAATTTTAGGTTTGTCATGATATAACTGCTTAATTTATAAGATCTTACTTGGAAGTCACATCATCGTGTACACCATCTGATTGCATCGTGACAATCACCAATACATGATGGAGAACAAGCTTAGGCTAGAGATAGAACAATGTATTGAATATGAATAAAAGACATGTGGTAACATTCAACAGGGACCACGCCCGCAAGGCCAAGCCATGCCATCCGATCAATTCGAACTAATTCAATTAATTGTTCCCGCCTTCTCCATCGGGTTTTCTCCATGTTCAATGTTGAATATCTATTTCCCCAATCGTCCCGTGTTCAGCTTTGAGGATCGTGTAGTTAAGGCTCAATGCCACTACAACTTAAAAGCGCTTCAGCAGATCCCTCATTCAACAATGGATGCACGGCATTAACCCTTGCAACTTGTCTTTATATTAACAAGCGCAATTGTCGAATTTCGGTGAAAATTAATATTAACTCACTGGTGTCCGAGTCTCATATATTTCTAGTACAACTGTGAATCAGGAGGCAATTTATTCATTCTAATTGAGTCACATTTCGACCTTGGTAATTATTCATTTATCAACCTTGACTGCTGTTATATGAGCGTATGTGTGTGTACACTTATAGTACTATTTATCACATGTCTGTAACTTACTTTTGTGTGACTACAAATGTTGATTAACGCTTGATGAAATGGGGTTGGCACACATGCCTTCTCCACTGCGCGTTATTTCGCCTTGCCCTCTTCTCTTTGCTTCTCCGATATTTTGTCTGGATCAAAGATTGGATGGAATATCCGAATTCGAAATTCATTCTCGTATTTGACTTGTTTAATTCCGTTATTGACTAATGCGATTTAAGTCGATGATTATATACGAGGATTGACGGTATATGTATCTCAATAGCGATCAGAAGTATTCTCGCGATCACCATTTCTGATCATAAATTGTTAGACTTTAAACGTAAATCTCATTTATCTATTTTCGGCTTAAAGGATAGCGTATATGAGAACCATTACCGCTAAAAACTCACGGTATAGTCTTATAAGTTGTTCAATCAGTTGTATAAGCAAGCGGTTTTCCTGGCCTGTCGTCATTACTGATTCTATTATGGGCCATAATTATTATAATATTGGAGGGATAGTGTTGTGTCTCGGAAAAGTCAGTACGATTTAGCTGTTCTTCATTGGCTACAATGTCTTCGATCACATTTTGATGAACATGAAGATAACACAGGTATTTGGAGTTTCGATAACAATTTAACCAGTAATGCCTCCTACTATAAAATCGTACCTACCAAGTGAAATCAAAAAACAGGAGCGAGGAGGTTCGAAGATATACTTGAAAGGCTATCAATATATCGTGAATCGACTGAACTAATCTGGCTAGCAATGGCAGGGGATGTTGAGCACAGCGTTCCTTCTCGTTATCTGGCGCGGATGTATGACTGAACATTAAAACCATTAAAACTAATGTGATCAACATCCAATGTCGAATACTTACAGGGCTATTTATTCTTGTGATTTACTTACCGCTGCAATCACTTGGCATGAAGATGTGGCCAAATTCGCTGTGAATAACACTTAGTCATGAGTTGTCCAACGTACATTGATACAAGAGTTATCATCAGTCATATAATATATGCTAAATGATTCGCAACCATTTTGCACATAGCTTGACCTATCTACGTATTCGACTGTTAATTCTACGATTCTGGACATGGTATTTTTTTGTCGTGTTTCTTGTGTGTGTGTGTGCACAGCAAAGAAGTCGTTATCTACAGAAGACACTGAGCTGTAAAAAATTTAAGGATGTCACAGATAGATGCTTAAGAAAGCAGATGTACGTATTATCTTGATAGTCTTGGGTCCAAATGCTAGCGAACGTAGAAATCAGGATGAGCTAGAGTGTATCCAGTTGAACGAATGAATCACAGAGTCTTACGAAGCGATTTATTTTGCGGATATTTGCGGAACATGGTTTTAAGATATCATGAGCATTCGGGGTTTGACAGCGCATTATGCCAACCCAATCGACTAAGAAGTTAGAAGCGAAGAGGTTCGAAGATAAATTTGATATAGTATCGAGAAGTGATCAATCTAAGCGGTGTAGCAATTATAGGAGATGTGAAGTAGGGCGTACCCACTCATGATCTGATGTGTATGCATGAACGGGAGCCTTCAGCCAGGTGGCCTCAGCAAAACTAATACAGTCAACACCAAGTGTCGAAGACTTACAGAGCTACTGATTTTGAGTATTTATTTAACACCACACGATAAAGGATGTCAAATAAACTGAATCAGAATAATAATGTTATGTGAGAAGTGAGTACATAATCTGAGTCTATTCTACTTGTGTATAAAAAAATATCCTTCCAACCGAACAGCAGAAACCATTGAGCCTTGATTTTCTTGTTTTGAAGGAACTGAGGATTAATTAGAGGATTTCTAAACGTAACATAAGCCCCGAAAAAATATATTGTCAAATGATAAACAACTTTTCGATCAGACCATCGGCAAACATAAACTAATGCCCGTTTGATAGACTCTGAATTGATTGAGTGATCTTCATTGCCAGGACTTACACAGGACTTGCAGATTAGTGTCTTTTCTGAACTAACAATCTTTTACAATGGAGTATTTTCAGAATAACCCAAGAAAAGATAATATTAGCAACTGAATCATCAAAAATGTGAAAGAAAACATGTTTTCATGCCTTAAACTGTTATTGATGGTCAAAGTTGTTTTGTTTATATTGCTCAATAAACATTGGTAGATTTAAGTCCATCTCTCAAAAGTGTAACGTGTTCTTGTAGGAATGAAGAAATTTTTGGATACTACGAATACAAAGCTCAATAGGGCTTTGCAGGTTTGTTTTAAATTTGAAAATTAGCCACCTCTTTTCAAGAAAACAAATGAAGTCATAGGAAGAGCTGAAAAGACAGAATTCGATGAGGATTTTGTCTCACTATTAAAGCAAGCAGAATCCACACATGAAGTATCTAAACACATTATGGAGGCCATCGAGCAGTGGATCAACCCATGTGTCTGTAAATTGCATTTTATCGGCAACCTAATGACTCTTTATTCATAGTAAAAAAGTTCGATGATGTCGGTCAGTTCACTTTAAAAACTCATTTTATCCTTAAGAAATAACTTTTCAGTTAACTTAAGATAAGTGTATGCTGTTCGTCTTTTTTATGGTGTTTTTTTTCATATTCTGCTCACATGTTTATCGTCCGTCTTGATCTCTGAGAGCTCAACATGTCACTTATTTTGAGAAAAATTGGTTTCAGTAAAAAAGCACTTAAGGAAAATTTTGACTTTGCTAGAATGTCAAGATTTCGATTCCTTGATGAGTAGTATGCATACAGACCTCATTTATTTGCTGGTTATTAAAGTTTAAGTCACAAATCTGATGTTATATTATTTCTTTCTTTGTTTGTCGATCCGACTGCAGGTGCCATTTTTCAAAGTTATTTTACTATACATAATTCCCCAGCACGACCAACCTGTCACGTTTAGAGTAGAGTTCGTTTGATATAGGTGGAAACTCTTAGTCTTGGTTTATTCACTAATGAAAAAGATGTTACCATCGCAACCGTTTACTAACTGCCATGTTTTGATGAGTTTACATAGATATTTGTGTAGCTAAATGATATTCACTTTACGACGTAGCTTAAAATCAAAATAGATTGTTGGATCTGTGAAATACCTACTAAAGACCACACGGAAAGATAAATCCGGTAATGAAATTTTTCTGTCACTTTCATTCCATAAAAACAACATTGGATAATGCTATTTTGAGTTTCCCAAGTTTATTATGATCCAGTCTGTCTCGGAATCCTCTCAACAGTCTTCAAAAAGTACAACTATCTTCCTTATTTTGTATTTTGTTAAAATTGTTGGAAAATACATATATCTAAACAGTGTGTTGAAATGAAATTCATGAATACAAACATGGTTTGTGGTAGTTCATCGTCTGGCCTCAAGATGCATGAAGAACATCTTAACAAATATGAGCCTGATGGCTGAGTTGATGGTTTCTCTCTGATAGAGGATATGCAGTTAAATGTAGACATCCATAATTTGGCCTCATGTTATAATTCAAACATACAGAGACGTAACCTTTAAAGTTAGACAAAGTTACGGTTTTTAAAAAACTGAATACAATATCTATCATATTACATTTCCTCCTGAAAATGCTCAACAGTGAAAGTGTTGGTGTTCCACTAGTGACAAGTAATAAAGCACTATGTTAGCTGATAGCGTATGTACTAATATTGGATTTCTGCTCCGGAGTTCAAACCAATCCATCAATGAAGGTTAAGGCCTCTAATTAGTAGTATTAATGACTTTTATACTATTAACGTAGGAATCGTCTAGTATGTGAATCCACATGCCTGAACACTGCAATATTTATCATATTTCGTCAAAATTTAAATGAAATCATTGAGTTTATACTTCGTTATTTCATTTAGCTTGCAAAGTAGAAAGTATGGTCACAGATAACAAAAGTTATTGGCTAAAGGTTCCTGCAAAGTTACCTGCCGAACATCTTGGAGATACGCTACTCAACGCAGCTGTTGGTGTCGGAGCTGGTACTGCATATGGTAAGTCCGCAAAACATAGTCACGAAAACAACTCCCCACGTCACTTACAACGCTTGATTAAACACTAATTCTGTACATTAATAGTCACAATATCTTTCTTTTTTCCTGAAATAAATAACAAATAGGCCTCTTAAAAATGCGAACACATTTCAAATTTATGGTGGCGAAAGTATCGTCTACTTCTTTCCGGCCCACCAATTCGCCGGAGCGTAGGTTCAATAAATGAATAAAAAGTAAATATAACCCACTGAAATGTGTACAGTGTCTTGTATCGTGACGGCCAAATATATATCATAATATTATTAGTGCTGACAGTTGGCATCTCAGATAAAACAAGTACTGTTGATTTAAATCCTTATCATGGTTTACGAGATGCATGTGTTGTAATATTTAATCATTATTACAGCTCAAGAAGAGTTTATCACTTTCTACTTTATACGTCTGCCCCACTTTTTTCTATGCACCTAGAAAAACGCTATTAATTTACTGTAGAATCACTTTCTCATGGAATTGAAGGTATATTTTACTCTTCACTAATAAAAGATAAAGGACATTAGAAGTAGTTGAATTCATATAATTTTGGGAAAACATGTTATTAAATGTGTCACGAAAGGTAAGTGGTAATAAGTCTTGCCATTTTATAACCATGTTAA
This sequence comes from Schistosoma mattheei, assembly GCA_944470405.2. Lineage (NCBI taxonomy): Eukaryota > Metazoa > Platyhelminthes > Trematoda > Strigeidida > Schistosomatidae > Schistosoma > Schistosoma mattheei. The sequence continues at coordinate 81,449,118 of OX103943.1, forward strand.
CTAGTGTGAAAGATAAGTAATTTGCTAATGATTTTTATCACATATCTAAATTTTCAGACACTGTATTTAGATAAAGTTGACACGATAGCAGTTTTTTGTTCTACGTTATAATATGATCTAAGATATGTTTGTTGATTGTACTTGATGATTTAGTTAAGTTTTTCAGAATGTACCTGGTTTTTCAAATGAAGATAAAGAATTATCTAGCTTAATAAGTATTGCAGAACTGGCCATGTATTCATTAAACTTTTCAATCAAAAAATAAATAACAGTTTTTGTAAAATCAGTTGAGAATCAGTATGAATAAGGCCACCTTACTTTATTTGTTACATTAAAGTTACCATGCCATCTTAGTCAGCCTTTTTAATACAAAACCTAATACTGGTTCAATATTGAGAAGCAAATTATGCGAGTATTTCAACCAAAAACAAACACTCAAAGTAATATGGGTTAGCTGATAGATTAATATCAAAGACTAGTGGTTGCAAATTTCCAATATTCTGAACGAATAAGTTTTACCAATGTGTTTGCAGTTGAGTTACATTTAAGTGACCATAAATTCCCTTATAAGCTACGTTTTTACGAACCGTAGTAAAATATAGAATCAAACAGAAATACAAGTTTAAAATTAATTAGGAGTACGGATTTCACGCTAAGATTTCACGATAAATAGATTTTTATTAAGACAAATCAATAAATTTTCCGGAAGTAAATTAGATTTCGGGAATAATAATAACAGTATTCATAAACAATTATACCCTCAATACATTAATAATTACTAAACTTTTTTCAGCCTTTATTTCAAACAGTTAATGATCCTAATTATCTAATCCATACATAGTAGGCGTTTTTTCACGAAAGTAATTGTTGCCGTCATGTGATCTGCAATCCACATTGTGTATCGTTTACAATGGAGCTATATTACTGATTGCTTGCGACTTGATAAATCCATGATTTGAATCGTTTTTTTCAACCAGCATGTTGTCAGGTCAAAGTCTGCTCTTTACAATATTTATTCTAGTAGCGTAGTGCCACTACTAATCTTTTCCATAGTGACTGTTGCTTAATGCACAGTTCAATCATTGGTGATTGATTGGTGAGTTGGTAAGTGAATGAACTATGGACGGCTCTAAATCAATAGGTTTCATCATTAGCTAGTTTGAGAACTCTTGTGAAGATAGAGTTTTGATGTTTAATTATGAGCACTAGATTCTACGTTTTTCAATAATAAAAAAATACTGACAAATAGATGACGCTTAGTTTTACCATATAGTTGATTGATACATACCATCAGTACCAATTTTTCGATTTAAGCACTCAAATGAATTGTCATCAAAAGATATTACAATTGGCCGGTCGATAAATTATCTAGTTGGTTAACATTTTTTGGAACAAAATATTGAACACAGATGAAACATGGTTGGGATTTATTTAAAAAAGGCAATGAGAAGATACAAATTTAGAAAAAAAGCACTTACTGGACAAGTTGATAATGACCTGAGTCTCAAACTTAGTTATTGCCCTTCATATCACAAAACATTATAAACTGGAGAATATTTAACCATCACAATTCGTTTTAAAAATGAACAACGCTTTACATCCTTGTTCTTTTTTGCTGAGTTGGATTTTAAAAGTTCTGGTCAGTATACCGACTTTTACAAAGTAGGATACTAAATGATTATAAAAAATATGTTTTAATAAATGCTAATAGCCGTATTATTCTCGATTTAATCTACTTATTGTGATCAGTACTGAGAACTTATTCCATATACACAAAATGTTCTCCTTTCATTCGAGCGCGTAAACTGATGGGTACACTAAGAACCATAATGAATTGTTTTGTGCTTTATGTACAGCTGGACCGTTTAAATAATATCAGGTTTTTTGATATTATTATTTTACATTTATTCTAGATTTGAGTTGTTCATTTTCAGTACAATCTCCGAAAAATATTATAGTCATTTGTATAAAATTAGAAATAATTAATCATTGGAAAAGTCAGTTTTCAACAGAGATCATAAAGTTCACATGGTATGGTTTACTTGAATCTTCCTATTGATATTCAGGACTGAAATTTATCAGTCTCTTATTGACATATGTGCATACTGTGCGTATTGCCTCGATATTGCTTTAATTCACAAGCATTATAAGCAAAGATGGATAGTAATTATTTATAGTATTTATATTATTATACTAAATAATTCCACTGCTAGCCACTATCCATCTTTGCTTAGAAATCATTAAGTGTTTAGCACCAATGTTCACTTGTTCTCAGATTATTCTTTTTAAACTTTATTCAGAATTTATTTATATAGAATTAAGAATGGAGCTCTATTTATTGTTTAGATTACTGCCATAATAACTATTTATACATTTGAATAGGAATGGATCAATTTTGAAATTTAAACAAATTATGATAACTAAAACTGACTAACAGTCAATGTAATATATGAATAAGTTCTATGGTTAATTACTAAAATCCACGTTTCATGAAACACATTTTCTAATCTGATAATTTACTGTAGGGCCAGTGAAATGTCACTAAACCCTAGCCAAATCATCCGGGAGTTGGGTCATTGAATATCGAGCAAATCATCGATCCTCGTCAAGGTCAGGGACAACCAACGCGCATCAGTTAGTCGTATGCCATGGACTGTCCCATGCAGCAGTGGTCTTACTTTCCCATTGTATCTACTTAAACTAATATATTTCTGTAATAACGTCCTCTGCGTTGTACAGTCTTCAAAGCATCTATGGTACCTTGATACGTCAATGGGTAGTCCACGTGAGGTGCTGACCACGAGGTGTGACTTCGACATTAGCTAGTTTGTCACACCATTCACGTCTAACTCGAGTAGGCCTCCAATCATTTCGACATAGATCATTTACGTTGGTGATCTACATTACCATTTATGTATTTCTTGTATCAAACCCTACAAGTTAAAATCAATGCGTCAAACTGTATAACAATTAATAACCTGAACAAAGTATATTCTTTTCAATAAATTCATTTTACATTCTATATTAAACACTAACCATTTTAAAAACATAAATTTAAATTTTATTGTCCATGTTAAATTTATACATTGTAAATACTTAAAGGATCTATTCACCTATGAAATTGTCTATCTCATTGAAGTATTCATTTGGATTTCTAACAGTAGAAGTTAATAGGCATTACAAAAATTTCATGCAGTTAGTTCCCTTTATGAATTTAAATAAAGCAAGAACAAATATTGATGCAGAATAGTATGAATTCATAATATTTCGAGGTTTCTCGTCAGCTGCTTACAACCAAATATATAATAGAATTTTATATTGAGATAAGAAATAGTATGGGGCAATTGACATAAATGAATGTAAATAACTGGAATGACAATGGTTTATAATGATAACTATATATATGCAAGAACAGGTCATAGGTTATTAGGTGTTATAATTAAGGAAACATTAGGGAGTGATGGTGTAACAGTTTTATCTTATCTGTCTCTGAACTCCACCCAGCTATTACACCATCCATCCTTAATGTTTCCTTGATTATAACACCTAATAACCTATATATATATAGTTATCATTGTAAACCTTTGTCATTCCAGTTATTTACATTCATTTATGTCAATTGTCCCATACTATTTCTTATCTCAATATAAAATTCTATTACATATTTGGTTGTAAGCAGCTGACGAGAAACCTCGAAATAATATGAATTCATACTGTTCTGCATCAATATTTGTTCTGGCATTATTTTAGTAGGCATTAATTGAAAAAACTATTCTTCATTCATTTCATTAATATTTTTGTGTTAATGAAGTGAGAATTCTTCATGTTAAATGAATGATGCTTTTTAAAGAGAAAAAAATAACGCATAAATCGATTCTTTGACCTGAAATTTATCATCTTCTTTTCTTTTCTCCTTACCTTTGCCTATTTCTTGGCATATTGTAACATTAGTGCTCACCTCTTTCGTTATCTACCACCATCTGGCTCTATTCATTGTTATAATGTTTATAATTGGTTGTATATTTTATTCATTTCTATTTTTCAAATTTAATTTAACATCTATTCAAAGTTAAATATGTTAAACATCTTGTTTATGAATTAATATATGGCATAGATCAAATTAGGAACCATTAAAAAAAACTTGAATTAAGCGTTAATATAGTCCGCCTTTTCCGATTCATTTTTATTCTCCTGTTAGATGCCCAAAATTAATTAGTGCTGAATTAGTTGTCTGTCATTTGGTTGACGTTTTAAAATTTACTCTTTCTGGTTAAGTTTTGAAAAGTGTGTAGTTTTGCCAAAGCTCATACAAAAAGTGTGATTTAAAGTCAGATAAATAAAACTGGTTAGTGAGTTACATTGAATCAAATTAAAATATACCCTATAGCCTATTTACTAGTACTAGTTTCGTTTTGTTTATTAACCTTTAATTCATAGATTAGTCTAAGTGAATCGATATTGAGATACAAAATGTATTTTAAAATTTCATGTAGTTCTGTTGTTATTGCTTATGTGCAATGTAAACTAGGTCTTGATTTCTTCTGAATGTAGTTAATGTTTTGGAATAATGGTCATGCTCACAGACTTAGAACTAGAGGCTTGAAAATATGACGTGATTTTGAAAATTTAACATAAATTACTCTGTAAACTTGTTTTTTTTTTAAAGATAGTAGCCATTACAAGAATATGTAAGTGGGGAAGGGATTAAACTGCACTCTCGTTTGCAATTTTGACTTTGCACCTGGAGATCAACCAAAATGAAGCGGTAATTATTATTTACACCACTGTTACCCATGATAGAGTGAGTATTTCCGTTCTGTCATTTTTACTGGCTTACAAAAAAGTATAAGTTTTCTATGATAAAAATATCACTCCATCATGCTACAGAGGTGTCAATTGTATAGCGGTCAGTCATGATTGAAGAAAACTTGCAACATACCAGGATTCACACTTCCAATCAGTTTGATAATAGGAACTATTCCAAATCGCCACTTCAATGATTCACATCCTGTGTACGTTCACTGATTTGATTTAAATAATGAAAAAAAACACAGAAAAGTTTCATGTGTTACAATTTAAAATAAATAACTACATGAGCCAAATAATTTGCAGATATTTAGAGAGCTGGACAAAAACGTCTAGATTTAGACAAAATGTGAGTTGATTTTATTTCAAGTAAGTATAAATAGTCAAATAAGGGTTATTTCAATCAGTCAGTCAGTCAAAACGTAGGACCAGGCACATATATGCATCGGTCCAAGTTGCCGTAAGACATTAACACAACAAGATGGACACCAGATTCATAAAAGCAGTTAATTCAGAGGTGGTAATAAATAAAAGAAAGATTGCACATAAGGATATAGTACAGGAAAAAAGAATTAGCTCGTAGAAAGAAAGATATGAAGCGATTTTAATCTCTTACTTTAAGGGAAGACAGAGAGTGTATACACCAACGCCATTAAGGGTTATTTACTTACCTATCTATCACATGATCATTAGACGACATGCTTGTTCTTCTAGAAATTCCTAATTATTTGAAAAATGAATCAGTTCATTCAATTTCATAGTAATGATCAAATAAAGTAAACAGATGAGACTGAAATTGATTTATTTCCTCTATTCCTTTTATGTAATATGCTATCAGCATTAACGTTGATGCATACATTTCAAACTTTTTCTCCACCGATACATCTGTTTGTAAGCTTTTTTATAGTACAATTTTCAATGCTGACATGTATTGTTTTTTTGGTCATTCATTACAAACTTTGAAACTGCGCTAACTTTCCGAAAATGTACATTTATATTCAGAATTTCTATAGTACACATTCCTAACTGTTTCTAATTGTGGCTCCTCAATACTATTAATCTAATTCCTAACCCATTATTTTTCAGTCTTCATTCTGTTTTGTGTCCTGCGCTTCTCATGTTTGAATTTCCACTGCAATTGAAATCAATCCCTCCCTGACTTTGTGAACTTGAACTGTATACCCAGTTACCCTAAGTTCCACTTTGACGATTGATTAACATTGCGCTTCATACAATTTCATTGTAAATGTACAGATATTATCGATTAAATTCTATTAGAACTTGGAATGATCTGTACTATTTGGTAACTAGATTTTTTACATCCTCGATGTAAATATAAATTATGATACGAAATGACTGGCATAAATCAAATTTCCATCGTATATTATGGTTTCTAACGTAATCAGTATCACGGTTCGGTTACACGGTTTTTAGATAGTTTCGTTATTCTTGTCTTAAACTTTAGATCATTATAATGTTAATGTAATGAAACCTTGTAGTGATTATTTCTAATTTCAGAAACATATTCCACTGCATGGGGATTGTTAACTTAAGCTACATACAGATTAGTGAGCATTCAAACAATTATACAGGATTATGTAGTACTGTGTCTGTATTATGATTCCGCATCTTTTGCTTGCTCGATTTGTCTCATTCGGATTTTTTCTATTATTTTTAAATACCAGTATCGGTTTTTCCTATTTTTTCGACATTTTCGCATATTAATTGTACTGATGTAAAGTGTAACAACATGAAATGGTAAACTATTGTGTTTAAGGTTATACATCGTTTCAGTCCAGCCATTAGTCAGCTTATTACTTGTGAGCAAAAACGAGCGAGTGTATATCTTTGCGTGCATCCAAAGTTAAATCCTAATATTAATGCAAATAACCATCTACCATTCTTAGTCAACTCACTTTTGGGATAAGTAACCTTAACGATATAATGATACAGTTCATACGTAAATTACAAGTTTTCGTAAAGTTTATATGAGTACTGGTGTTAGTGTTCATCTGTCCAAACCTAAGTAGATAAGAGAGGCTAAAACTTATGCATCAAAAGTTGAGTAATTTAATAATTAGGCCGCAGCTCGATGAAAATAAATGCTTATTATACTATACGTATCCATAAAATAAATATTTGACTTAGAAATATAATTTACAATTATTATTTATTGAATGTATTCAACTACCTGATCATCGAATTATACCATTGACTCAATAACACAGTGAATCGTACCTCAACAAATTTAAATGATACCTAATATAAAACAATAGCTACTAAGCTACTAAGTTTTAACTTGATCGTGTTTCTTTTTTTTTCATTTTAGGTGTGGCATTGTCACAATGTGGCGAGTACAGTCGTCAAATAGCTGCAGCTGAAAGTCAAAGGAATGCGATACTAGAAAAGAAAACATTATGTGTATTACATCATTTTTTGGCACTTGAATGGCCTGAAATACAAGTAAGTTATTGTTCAATTTGGTTTGTTGATTTATTTGTTTGTTTTTTTATCGAATACCAAGTTTCAATGGTATAGGAGTAGGTTGGAAGAAAGCTAGGGGCGGCCAGACCAAAACATGGCACAAGTCCATGAAGTCACTGACAAGTGGACTGAGTCATGTCGGTAGGTGTAAACTAAATGGTTGGGGATCGCGAGATGATAGCAACCGATGGTTAGAGACCCTGAATGACATGGCTCAAAATCGTTCGCAATGGCGCAGGTGCATACACTCTTTGTGTTCTCTAAGTTTTAATCTCCTGATTCCTCCTTGTCTCTTTTTTCTCTCCCCAAATTTATTTCACTGTATTACACTCTTTAAATAACATCTCTAAACCACAATCTTCCCGATTACTGCTTATACTCTTACTACCTCTACCACTACGGGATTTGAATCGACAACTGCATCTCTGTGCTAATGTGGTATGGCAACTCGAACTGGTGCACGTACGTACGAAGTTCTACGTTGTTACTGACTGACTGACTTTAAATAGAATTCACTAGTGAACTCATGTATATGTTAACTTACCTAATATATATGTTCTGAAAAACATTTACAATTAATCCTCTTTTGTTAAGTTCCTTTCTTGAGTTACTATATCTAATCAATACGCATATGTTCATGTTTTTTTTCTCTTAATTATTCATATTAATATAGAATATTTATTATATTCAACAATGAAATATACTTCATTCACTGATTTTCAATTAATCGATTTCCTAACTTGTCAATAATTGAATTTCATGCAATTGAAAACTGATTATGATTAGATTCTTCTTTTTTTTTATTCTGATTGTATACAATGGTTATCATTATTGATTGACCTTAGACAATGAATTACGTTTTTAGCCTCCTGAAGCATATGATTTATTGATTGAAGTGTGTTCTGTATGTTTTTTTTCTCTAAACATGTTCTGTTTTGTAACTTATTAATTAGTTTTCTTTTTTTTCTTTTTTAAAAACTAACCAACTTAAAAGATGTCAGAATTTCTTAAATTTATACAGTCTAATATACAAGTCATATGAGCATATTTGTTATTTAAGTGAGACCAAATAAACTATACTAAATTATCATTGTTTTGACGAAGATTACATTGTTCAACATAGACAAAATGAACAAATATTTAACATTTGACTTTCATCAGTCAAAGCAAGTTTCGGTCAAAACAATGCATGATTTTAGAGTAAACTGTTGAAGAGAGATTAGTCTTATTGTTTTCTATGTGTTTTACTTTGAATTGTACTTTTTGTGTTAGCAGTAGTGATTCATCAGTGCTATCCGAACTTAGCTACAAACCTCCTTCTTGTACTTTAATGTTAAGTACATCAATTGTTATCCAAATAATAACTATGCATTTTAGAGTTGCTGCTATTTATCAACTAGTTTTAATCCCTATTTAAAAAATCTGCATCACTAACTTATCTTAAATCATCTATAATTTATTCGATTTTATTATCAGTTGTCATCGTCACATAACTGTGGAGATTAACCAAAAAGGTTTTCACTAATTTAGTGATTCTGTACTCATTCAGGATTTCGATAAGTCACTGGGCCTAATTCCAAGTTGGGTGAATTTACAAAAAGTAACAACTTACTACTAGGACATTAGGGAACTCATCTTGATGCTAAATTGATATTTTGGAGATGCGACAAAAATCGAACGTAATTTCTATGATGAACTCATGAAAGGATTTAGTTTAATATACGCTACAATAAAATTAAATCGCAGTAAGTTCTAACGATATTTCTATGAGAAGCTGCTGTCTATGTAACGTTTGGGTTTAAAAGCAAATATCGAGCCTTAGGCTATCTAGCAGTGCAATGCCATATTATCTAAGCTAATAAAATGGTCATTTATAAGGTTATTTATTGTATACTATACTTAACTGATGTTATGCTTTCATTTGAATAGATGGTTAACACTTTTTTCCTCATTTGGTTTATATTCTTGTATATTACATGTATCACATTATATTGACGAATGATCTGTAGTACTGTAAAATATTCGCATAAGTCTAATGTTTATTTGTACAAGTCAATAAAATCAAAGTGTTGTATCCTTTATATTAAATCCAGCACAAAGCTTATCCAAAAATGTTTACCGTTATGACTCTTCAGTAAAATGAAAAATTGTTGTGCATGTGAACTTGTAATCAATTATCCATATTGATTGAATATGTGACCAAGTAATCATGATTAATCACTAATGTGAAAAATATTGATGTAAGCTCTCAACTAAACAAATGTTGATTGATTAAACAACTCTTCATTAAAATCTTTTTTATTCCCTGTAAAATATCACTTATCTACAAAACGTTAAACTGTACAGTGATGATTTTGTAGGTCACTTACTGAAAAAAATAGGCTTCTTTCCCTGCATATATGCCAAGTATGAATTCATGTAATCAACTTTGAGCTAAACTTTTGTAGTATTTGTGATACTACTATCCGGTTATTCAAATTAAAGCTGATGAGTTGGGGTTCGATCATGTAGTCCACTGATTAAAAGTTGAGTAATTTAATCATTAAGCCATTCTTCCATAGAAGTAATATAGTATTGATTACAAATAACTAAATCCTTAACAATGATAATATGAAAACTATATTCGTTACACAAGCTAGTGGCTATCGGGACTCAGTAGGTCAGTGAATAACGGAATGGTAGTTGAAGAAGTTAACTAGGTTTGAGCTCTGGTGTGAAAATTTGATCCTCTTTATCAGCAATGGGACAATTCAACCTTTACTAACAATGAAATAAAGATCATGCTTACTAACTAGTTTTATCAAATTTCATTCTTCTAGATCTTGTAGTTATAACTGTTACTTGGTTTTAAATTAGTGTAATAGGATTTATGAATAGCTTGGTCGTTTCCTTAATTGATGTATATTTTACATATATCCACCTTCGTCAGAATGACAATAAATTTCAACTTCTTCTCAGTAAGCCTGTACAACAAGATAGATGAAACATTGAAACATTTTTGAGCTTAAAACTTTGGACAAAAATCAAATCACACTATGAATAGTGGGTGTAAATTTATTAGGGAAGAAAAGTAATCCGAAGAAGTAATAAAACAGCAAATCGAATTATTCTCAAGACTAATAAAAATACATTTATTGAAGATCTTGCTTAGTAAAGTTTAGATTTTCTTTTGATCAATCAAATTTTATAACTATTTGAAGAAGATTTTTGTGTTCTTGTGAAAAAGAAGCATTCTTAATCGATTTTGTCGAAAAAGACACATTTTCCACACATACATCTCAGTCAGTCAGTCATTCAAGTACAACGTAGGAGCAGGCACATATATGCACCGGTTCAAGTTGTCATACCGCATTAGCACAACAAGATGAACACTGAATTCATAGAAGTAGTTAATTCAGAGGTGGTAATATTTAAAAGAAAGACTGCAGGAAGAAAGAATTAGTACTTTTAAAGATATGAAGCGATTTTAACAATATATATCTAAGTATATTCTGAACTAAAACTGGCATCAGACCCACTTATCTGCATTTTTTAGCAATATCATGTCTAATTAACCTTTATAACAAACGGTAATATTCGAGTTCTCATAAAATATGTGTTTGTAGACAGTTACGGAGATGTCCAAATTAATTTTAGTTGTTTGGTTATATAATTTGTGTAAGTAATAACTATCTTGTAGATGGTTTGTATCATAGACTATTATCAACTGAATAACATGCATTTTTGGTTTTGAGTTTTACTCTAATAGACATTTATCTATAATAATTATGTTAAGATAACCCCTTTATATGTTTATCTTTTTATAGAAAGAACTTAGTCATTTGGAGTCGTATCGTTTGGATTATGATAAATTAAGAAGTAAAGTGAAGCATAATGAACATCCAGATGCTGAAGTAAACCTTATTCTAGACTTGTTTTTTTTTCGTTCTAAAATAGGCAGTCATAAATTTATAATGACAGATTGAGTTATCTTACTATAAATAGTTTATAAAAGATATTCAATTACTTTTGAAATTCTATATGAAAACATAGTTTTGTTTGATTGTTATGGTTTGTTAATGGAAACATTAGTTGATTATCAGTCAGAGGGATATGTTAACACCCTGTATAACTGATCTATCATTTACACACCAATTAATTCACTAATCACATGCTAAAATATGCTTAGCTCACATATACATGATTTTAAGGCACTTGTTTGATATATGGTGTATAGATTTCACCAGTCATATGATTAACAATAACTTGGTTTTTCTTTATAATTCGTTATAAGAATAAAACGAATTAGTCGGTCAGTTGTTTTATTTACAAAAATACAAATATTCCAGTAACATAAAACATTACTAAATATATCAATGTGCACTCGGTAATCCCCTGTTGATTTTTTTGTATAATATGTGGTGCACAAATAATTTTCAATGATCAGTATTGGCGTGATTTGTCTGTTTGTTTATAACAGTACTGATTAAATTGAAGATTAAATAAGCTTTTTATGCACCACATCAATGTCATGTTAAATGAAAGCGGCGACTGAAATTGGTACATTGAAGAGATGTGAAAGAATATGTATCTTGTTTGTACTTACTTTTCTATGATTTCTGGCAAGTCATTGGCAAAATCTATTAATTTTTATCTTAATTAATACCACTTTAGTTCGGAATGTGTAGAAGTACCGTTGATGATATTTCTTTCGTTCGATTTAAGCGACACAATAGTATTTATTAATGTAATTAATTTATTAACTACACAGCTATGTACTGTGATCCACACCTTGGGAGTTAGAGCTAGAGGTAGTACGCTGCTTCCCGAACTAAAGATATTTGTGATCGGGTTCGAACTGTGTACCTAATAGTTGGAATTGGTAGCCCTTAACGAATAAACTATAGTTCAACAGTCGTAGTATTACTAGCTCTCATATAAACAATGTGATTCAAACCAAAGTACATAAATCTGTACGTGATGAATTCTAACAGTTAGTATTATAACAACTCTCTCTACGTGGTCTAAGTAACTCATTTATCAAGAGATTTCCTTAAATTCCATATGGTTGATGTCTCAAAAGGAATTTAAAATTTATTCAAACGTTTATATCTATTCGACAAAAAATCACCCACCAGGAGATAGATTTTACATGATTTCAATTTCGTGATTTTACATAAATCACTGACTTCTGTTTGTTCAAATAGTAAAATCAGCCAATTATGTTAAATATCACATATAATCGCACTTTTTTAAGAATTAATCGATAAATAGGTATGATTTTTCATGTCATAAAATATACATTTGATTTCCCTATCTGGTAACAAGTCTGTGTATATTCACATGTGACTTTCATTATCTGGACAAAAATGTGTGAACATTCCTAAAAGAATAAAAATGAATAATAACTTCTGTTATACTTTGTAGAGTTGCCATTGTTTATTGTTATTTTTTAAATCTTTCTAAAGATTTGTATTGGCTACCAATCTTATGAATAGTCTAGATGGTATTTTTCATTGTTTGTTTGAACTTAGACTTTAAGATAATGACTTCATGAATTTTCAGGTTTTGTCTATCTCTGAGGCTACCGATCCAGATTTTAGTGATAGTGTAGTGAAGGAGAACACAGGTGAGGACAACCGAATTGTATTTAGTTGCTTTCTATTCCCGCTCTTCCTTTCTTGATCTTCCCCATCTTCTGCTGCCAGACATTACATTACTGACTCGCGTCATATACTACTTATATCAATATAAGTAGCACGCACCACAATAGCTGGAATTTTTTCGATCGATTTGACCTACTTTTACTGCCCAAGTGATGGATTCTGAGACACGATGTTTACACTACTTATTGAATATGAGTAGCACAAAACAAACATCATAATTTTGTTTTGAATATCATACTTGGCTGATTTGATATTTGCACAAAACTGATCGCGATTGTCACTCAAACCAAGATATAGTATTCTCGTTTCAAAGTTTTTTTTCAGATGAGAATGCCTAATCCGCTATGGTTGAATTATTTACACATGAATGATATTTTCAGTGAACTTGATGTTCATGCCTATTTTTGAAGTGTTCGAAGTATACTTCTGATCATCACATAACAGTGGAGTTTCCATGACTAGATATAACAAAAAACTGAACTTCAGAGAAATGTTAGAATACATTTCAATCCAAGGTAGACAGTAAGAAAGCTTTCCTATTTATACATAGTTTCAAACACTTATGATCTACTCAACAAGTCAATGGTTTCAGAATAAAATTATTGACAAAACATTGTTTGTCAGCATCTATGATACAAAAATCTTTCTGTTGTTTTAACTCTATGAATTGTCGATTTAAGTAGCTTTTACCGTCCTTTAAAAAAATGAAGCGTGAATAAAACGTCTTTACATTTGTAGTATCTTTATCCTATTTAGATTGATCTTTTCCAGTAAGATTAGGATTACTGATTTCACTAATGTTTTGATCAGTAGCTCTACCACCTTTCTTGTTCCCAAGAATGAATAAAAATAACCTTCAGAGTAATAACCAGTGACCGTCAGATTTCATTTAAAAACATACACAAATATTTGCATATAAATGGAAGAACAATGATTAACTTTTATAGTATTATAATCAAAACTGTCCGCCATGTCTTCCATTATGCGCAACTTTCGTTTTTTATCATCACAAACTTATTCATTAGCACCAATCTTCTTTTCTTAAACAGACTTTGACAAAAATGGAAGACGCTAAAACCGTTCTTTATAAACAATTAGAAAAAACTAGAGCTAAACTACAGCAGGTCAAGTCGGTAAATGTAAGTCAGTGAAAGTATTCACTTATTTTTATTACTATTAAACCATTTTTATAAACAATGTAAACAAAACTGTATTTTAGCTGGGTAGTACTTTAATATGTACTTTACACTCACTTGAAGTTGTTTTACTTGTATCTTCTCATTATTATTTAGGACTACAATTGATCAGTCTTATGTTGGCTCAGGACTCAGTAGCAAGGGGAAAACGCGATAGCGTTTAAAGCGAACGGCACTGGATTCGAGTCCCAGAGTGTACATCAACTCTGAGATGCAGGTACATCCAGTTGACGAGTCTCAAATAGGACGAGATACGTGTCCTAGATTCCACTGCTAGCAACTATCCATCTGTACTGTTTGTGGATTACTAATAAACCTTAACACATTGTATACAACATTGAATTACACTCATTACATACGTACATATTACTCACGTCTAATTGAAATTCTAAGTAATCTTTTTTGACAATATAGTTAGTTTGACCAAAAAATTTCGTAATTTTATTTAGAAAATTTGATTTCCTTGTTTCCGCGCTAAAGGCTCTCTTGTCACCCTCATGTCGTATTTCCCACTGGGAAATATCTTAAATGCTATTGGTCCGTTGCGTCTTTTAGTATGCTATTTGGTAACTCTCCCCAAGGACGGTTTTGCACTGTATATATACGTTTTGAATTGTGTTTGTTATTATCGCTCGTTTCTGGCTGTTTTTCAGAATATACTTCCCATTCCAAGCTTGGACTTCTCCCTCTAGTTATTGGGGCTGGGACGCATCAAATAGCTAGCTTACTGGTCTTTGGTCACTGAGTCTTGTTTCTCGTTCATAGATTAGGTGAACTCGTGTTAGCTTCAAACCTAGCACAAACTGAGAACACCTTTTTTTGCCTATAATTAACAATTCAATAAAGTTGTCCCTAGATTGTTATTACAGAGCTGATTTGAACAAAATAAATAAGAACAGTAAATTTATCTTTCAGTAATCGATAAATTCAGGATCTAACACTATGCTTTAATTTCAATTCAGATTGTAATCACATAATATATAATATGCACATTTTCACAAAATATATAAGATTCATGACTTACTTCTATGTGCTTTCAACATAGTTATGACTGAATTAGAGTTATATGAAATATCGAGTAAATCTCGATTGATTGGTAACATGTAAAAAAAGGTAAAGTGTTCTGTTGTCATTAAAAGAAATACTCAAAAGATTAAAGTTATTAACTTATTATACTTACTAATAACCTGTTAATCGTTTAATAGTTCAGTAATCAAACAGTTAAGTATTTACTTCTAATCAAAACAATCAATTTTATGTTTTTAATTAAGATGGTGAACCGATGGACGTTAGACCGTCATTGTAAACCTGGAAGCACTGGAATGCTGTTTCGTCCTATTTTTGGACTTCTCAGTAGTGCGCGTCCACGATCCCGCTCGCGGGATTCAAACCCAGGGCACTACTGAAGAGTCCCACAATAGGACGAATTGACCGTTCAGTGCTTCCAGGTTTTCAATGGGGGTCTAATATCAATCGGTTCATGATCTTAATCAAAAACTAGATAATCTCCACAACTCCTATACTGATAACTAATTTTATGTATGAATTTGAAATTGTCGTTTTTGGGAGGGCGGGGGTGTTCTTATTAATTAGATCTTTTAATTCACTTTGAAAAATAGTACAAATTTTCTTGTTACAGTATGGACAAAATGACCCATATTAGGAAATGAATTATTTCTCGAAGATTCTGTCTAAATGAGTTAAAGTAAAGAGGTTTTTTTTAATAGTCACCATTTTTGACTTTTTGAGACACTTCTGAATGATGGATAGTAAAAATTACGTTTGGAATGGTTAGTTCCTGCTAATACACTTTTAAAAAAATGTGTAAATTCCTTTCTTTTTTCTATATATCATGGTTGGTTGGAGCGAGGATGAAACATTGTGCTTTCTTTTGTCTTCGCGTTAGTTGAGTCATGCGTGATTGTGTTGGGATATTCAGAAAAATATCCCAAAAATTATTCTGTTAAGCCTAATGCTATCCTTGGACATGAAAAGGGTGTCATCCCATTGGTCAATATTCATTTAACGTGTCATTTTCCTACTGGTCAATATTGTACAATGTTATTTTCTATTTTATGGTACGTTGTGGTCTGCTTGATTAGTATATAAACAGAATGTGTTTGAAATATAATGATTTATATATCCGAGGCCGTTCTACGTGTTTGCACGTCTTTGGTCCGACCAATAATTTTCTACCCTCTAATCTGCTGCCGTCACAGTTATAGCAGACTGAGAGCTTAATACAAGTTTGATTAAAGTATATTTGTGTTGCGTTTACAGAGTGCATTAATTCTTGTATAAACTTTTCTAATTGCGTAGTTAGTATCGTTCTACTAGTAACTTCGTAATTGGAATCAATGTTAAGATTGTTAGCATAATCCAATCAATAATGAATCATTAGAAGCCAAATAAAAACAAAACTAAAAACGGGTTTACCACTTTTATTTAATGTCCCTATGTATTCATATTCATAGTTCTACTTATTAAAAGATATGAAGAATGTTAACCTGATGACCAAAATCTGAAATATTGTATATTTTACTACTATTTAGCTTAAGATTTTATGGTTGCCGTCTGAAACCGGTAAAGATTTTAGCATCTTAACTATCCGGTGTGATTGACGTAACATTAGCCTATATCTTAAGAATACTAACAACCTGTTGAGATGTGAATGTTATTCAGATCTATCATTCATTGCCTTTCAAGTGAATATATCCGGATTACAAATAATCTCATTCTATACCCATTGTCAGTAAATTCAATGACGTTTATTTATCGGATTGATATGTTTTTGTTTTCACAGGACTCTAATATGATTGCACTAAAAGAATTAGTAGCAGCTCAACGAACTTATTTCAGTGAATGCAGACAAAGGACTGAAGAATTGTCTGCTCAAATGGAACGATTGAAGTAAACATGTGTTTTTCGGGAAGAAAAGAGATTAGAATAAAATAAAAACAAAACGCCAATCTTATGTCTTCCCCGTGCAACAGTCACTCTATACAACTACTCTATTGAATCTCTAATAATAAAAATGATATTTCAGGCTTTTTAGTCACAAATTCTTCGTGTTTCTCATCGATTCAAAACTGCTCGTTTTTTTTTCTTGGGATCTTAACATACTTTTGCCGTTCAGTGTATATTTATATTAATGTCTATATTATTTGCCTTATAAATTTCAATAATATCAATAATTACATTATTGAATTCAATAAGGAGTTCGATTATTTCTTTTCAGTACTTTCATAGCTATTCTTGGATCTATATTTGTGTACGTGTGTTTTCTTTTCTGGTTTATGTGTATTTTCATACATTTATTGTGTTTTTTGGGGGGGGAGGGGGTAAGTTGGTGTTGGTTCATTGAAAATTCATTCATTCTGTTATACGTATGACTTCTTAATTCCTTAAGTGGTATTAAAATCCATGGGTTATTTTATGTTAAGTGTTTTTATCTTACTGACCAAACAGTTTTTGGGTTTCACAAAGTATATTTAGTTACCATCAGTCTATATTGGAAACTAACTTTGTTATTTTATACAACAGAGAAAAGCAAATCATAAATGCTGGGATTTTATAAATAATTTTCTATTTGAGATGCTGGTTGATACAGAATCATGATAAAATATCGATTCGGATTCATCTAATCGATTTACTCTCATTGAGGTTAATCAATTTTTCTAAACATTAATTAAGTTTACAAGTAAAGATGGATAGTGGCTAGCAGTGGAATCCGCGACGCGCATTTAGTCTTATTTCGGACTCAGCTGGATTTACCTCTATCTCAGAATTGATGTCCACTCTGGGATTCGAACCCAATGTCGTTGGCTTCAAACACCATAGCGTTATCCATTTAAGTACTGAGTCCTGATAGCCATTTACTTGTGCAACGGGGTGAAATTATTTTGACTTGGTGTTGTTTACTTGTATCTTCGCATTGTTATTTATGACTGCAATTGATCAGTCTCTTGTTGGTATATGTGCATCCTGTGCGGACTGCCTCGATATTGCCTGAAGACTCAGTAGCTAAGTGGAAAACGCGATGGCGTTTGAAGCGAACGGTATAGGATTTGAGTTCCAGAGTGAATATCAACACTGAGATGCAGGTACATCGAGCTGACGAGGACGAAACGCGCGCCGTGGATTCCACTGCTAGCCGCTATCCATCTTTGATTATAAAGCTTGTGACTTCAGGCTATCCCAAAGCAATCCGCACAGGATGCACATATACCAACAAGAGACTGATCAGTTGTAGTCCTAAATAACAATGGGAAGATACAAGTAAATAACGCCCAGTGAATATTGATTAGGTTTCTGCGAGAATGATTTCATAAATTGGATGGAAATAATATCAAGAGGATATATTGGTACAGCTATATGACTTTGAAATGACTCGGCCGGTCATAAACAACATAGAACTAATACATGTATGCATTGGGTTAAGGTACATTACCGCAACTATTTGAAATTAACCAGAGGAATAGTGAAGAAGTCAAAATTGTAGTAATTTCGATGTTACTAAAAGTTGAAGGTTACGTATGAAAGATTACCGAAACATAATATGTGGAGGAAGACGAGGTGTGAATATATCTCGCCGACGGTTACCAACTTTAACTCATGTCACACAACATGATTATCTCATAAACCCCCACCGGATAGCATACATTTACCAACATGACATAGTCCGCTATTTAATGGTTTCATAGACCTGTGCAGTATCTTGATTTAGATACTCCTAGGTCTTTTTCAGCCTACTCTTATCCCAACCGGTATCGAAATAAATAATGGTTGTGGATATGCAATATATGTTTTAGTGACCTCAATTACTGGAAATTCATAGCCTCATCAATTGACTTAGTATATTTGCCTACTTCCGACCTAGATATTACTAATCCCTCTGTTCCACGATACATGACCAATGATTCGAAGGCAATTATGACGAAATAGTGGGAGTAGACAAGCTTAAATTAAATACTGAATCGTTACCAGTTAAGGTCTGCTTGTTTGAATAGTTCCGACCAGGTGAATTCACTACCTGTTATATTGAGCTACCATTCAAAACATTTAATCAGAATATTCCTGTAGCATACCGAGGAAAATTTCTAACCTTGAAGTTTATGTTTTGTATCTATCACCTCTGTGTTAACAAAGCAAAACCGTAACAGGATGTTTTCTTAGAAAAACCACTCAAGTCATCATTCACTGGTGGAAAATCAATGGCCTTCAAATGCCTTTTTCATGCTATTTGGTATTCTTCAGTTAGCGGAGCATATCTGAAAATCTTAGAAGAACTGACACTGCTCACGGGTTTCGAGATCGTGTCACACAGTGTTGTAGTGAAGATCACTGTCGCTGAGTTATTTGGGTGGACAGTTTACTTTACAACAATAAAATGAAGTCACTTGTAAAACGCTTTCTTAGTTTCTTATCGAATATATTTCACTCGAACTAAGACAGCGAAGTCATTTGGTCGGAGACAATATATTTCTTTGCTTAAGCTGTGACGTTGTTCAATCGAGAAGCATGCCATTACATTACTCATCTTTTTTTCGTTTAACTACCTTATAATACAACAAATAATGTTGTATCCTGGATATCTAGGACAAATATTAGATTCTTATTTTTATCCCTATTTGTTTATCTTCTGCTACACTCACTTATCTTCACAATTCACGTTTAATCAGTAAACTTAACCTGGTTGTTTGTTATTTTCCATGTGTATATATTCTCTAACCAACTTAAAAATACGATAACAATTTGTTAATGGGTCATTAAACTTCTCAACCACTCACCTGGAAAAAGTCTACTACTTTTCTTTAATTTTGGATCGGTATCCCTAAATATCTATTGAAAGAAATACAGTTTTAACTGAGGTTGGATATCAGCTAGAGGTGGAATCCAATACACATGTAGTCATCTAGATGTATTTGTATCTCGTGATGTTATTACCCAAGCTCTAACCCGGTACCTTTCGTTGCATACTCATCGCGTTACTCACTGAGTCCTGATAACCACTAACTTGTGCACCGCGGACGAAGTCAATTTGAGTTGGTGTGAATTCGCAGAGTGAACATCAGCGCTGGAGTACAGATACATCCAGATGACGAGTACTGAATAGGATTGGATTCGACCGTTAGCCAATTACAAATGCCAGTCCAAACTTCGGACCACGTGGCAATATCCAGTAAATTCTCACACAATGCACATATGCTAAAGAGAGAATGATCAGTCGCGTTCCTTAACATAGATAATGTTAAAAAAACGCGTTTCGGTTTAGTAAGTTTAGTAGTTAGTCCAGCAAACAAAGGTATCCATAGTAAGTACCAGGAGCAATGACAGTGGAAAGAAAATGTTTTCAACCTAAGAGTCGAAAACTTTTATTAATGTGGGTAGAGATGAATAAAAAATTACAAAATGAAGTTCAATTTGTGATACTGACTCAAACGAACTGGAAAGCTCTTGTTTTGAGATATGCGCATCGACGACCCCATCAAGGATCAAAATCAAGATTTTAAGGCTACTAATCAAAGTTACATTTATCTTAATCAGTTTAATATGCTCAGTACACCCGACCGTTGCTGCTACCTTGATGTGGTTGTTAGGCTTGCCTACCGTAATGGACGAGTCGGGATATACTGGCTGGAACAATCGTCCCTCAAAGTCCTATCATGCCATACAGATCGGCTGAAGAGCCGTAAGACAAAGCAGCAAACCCAAGGTCCAAAGGTGAAGTCGTACTGCTGACTTTACAGAGGTATGACGGCACTAAGGTGTTTCTCTCAGACAACCAATATGACAGTGATGCTGCCTTCCCACGAGGAGGGATGGGGTTAGAAAAGGTCGACCCTAAAATTTCACACCTGACCATATCCTACGGATTTTCGTCTCCGTCTGTGAGGTCTAAAAACGTCCAAAGATCACCCACAAGAAGGTAGTATATGACTGGTCTCAAGTAGTTATCCCTTGGGCACTGCGGTCATGCTCTCAGGTCTCTGAGATCAACTCTAACCCCATTTCCTTTTAATGTACCTCTAGAAGAATCCTTCCACTATGTGGGCAACCGGGAAGTGATAACCGCTCTCATACCTCTAACAGTACTCAAGACCACTGTATTCATGATGTTCAGTACAGCGTGGAATTCCCAAAATACAACATTTTCTCACTATATATATATATATATATATATATATATATATATATATATATATATATATATATATATATATATATATATATATATAAGTGCATAAGTTTTTCTTAATTCAGCCTTATAAACCGTTCATCGTATGTTATATATGCTAGGTACAATATTATCGAGCTGTTATACTTCTCTTTGTGTCTATATATGAATATGTATCTGCATCTCTTCCCTCCTAGATGAATAAAATGGATAGTTTGTCTATGATGATAAATAACACTGACTAGTTGCTTATAAGATTTCAAATATCTATCTACAATCATATTCCTAATAACAACTCAAAAGTTCAGGAAAAAATAGTATGGAAAAGAACAGTATACTAAACAGTAAACGTTGTATACATACAGTAATATATAATGTCATATAAGTTTTATAAATTTGTATGTATCTCTAGAGTTTTAAGAGAACGTTTTATTGTGGTCATTAAATTACTTAATTACTAACGACTGTTACTCCTCGTGAAGGAGCATAGATCGCTCACCAGCATTCTCCATCCAACCATGTCATGGGAAATCCTTTGCAGCTCTTTTCAGCTGTTATTCATCCTTTTCATATCTGCATCTATTTCCCGACGTAATGTGTTCTTTGGCCTTCCTCTTTTCCTCTTTCCTTCAGGAACCCATGTCAAGGCATGCATCGTGATGCAGTTTGATGATTTGCGTAATTACATTTTGTTACTCATTGTTTATTTTTATTTAACATCAATTCCGCTTTCTATTTCAATGTAATCATTAGTTAGTGCAGTATTTGTTTTGTTTCCTAGTATGATGTTTTGTGCCCCAAATGCTCTGGTATGACCGAGGGTGGGGAGAGTCAGCTCACACTCTCGAAATTCTCCCACATGGCTGCGCGTGTACAACCAGTACTAGGGAAGTCCTACTCACTAACTTCTCATAGCATGACTGTTCTTTACGAAATTGAGAGGATGAAAATCGAATGTCCGGTGTTTTAACCGGGTTGGTGGATATGAAGGATCCACCTAGGAGAATTGGAAAACCCTGATTCCAAACCATTAGTTCACATAGGCTCCATGGTGTATGAACCAATTATTGGTCACAGGCTACCATGGGACTGCATCTCCTCACGTTGGTACACAGCTTGTGGATCAGACTTTTGGGTCGAAGGCTCCAGGTGTGGCCCCTTACGAACATCATCTGCTCCGGTTTGGGTTCCCTGGTGATATCACAGCCCACACACGAATCAATTGACTTACGTGGCGCGTATCTTTCGGTGCCCATTTCTACAAATATTTATTTGTTCAAATAAATGATAGTACTAATAAACTTATTTGAGTGCGATGATTATTCAAAATACGATATTCTTGTATTAACTTAACATGAATTAGGCTCAAAATGACACGCAGCATGTGATTTGTTATAAATCTGAGTATTTTCCATATACGTGATTTCATTTTAATTAATTATCAAAATGGATTTACAATCAATAAATGACTGTATTTTCGACTAGAGTCATCTTCGTGTTTTGTGGTTAATGATTCTTTACTTATACCAGTGTTGATGTTCTTACTTCGCGTCGTGAGAATCACAGTGGTTCCTCGTTTTGTAATGAGCGATTCCGACATAACAATTAGCGATTACCGGACATAACAGTTTAGTATTTTTTAGTTTCATGATATGTTTATTTTCATCTATAAAAGTTATAAAAAAAACGTGACGTTTAGACAGATAGAAAGGTTTCATAGTTTAACTTATAAACATATCTCATATAGACTACTATAAAAAATTGAAAGTAAGTGAGTGAAGTTTCTGGGTTTGACCGCTGACGTTGAAACAATGAATGTATACTTCTGAGAAACCTGATAATCGGGCGAAACAAATATCGAGTGCTTGCTGGTTTTTTGACTATTATCTAACTATAATCACCCCATGAAGTAAGCTGCTAAAATAACGGTTTATCTGAATTTTTGTGTTTAGGACTTAAAACAGAATCATTTGCATTCTTTCTTTTAATTTTTTTTGAAAGTCATCGAAAGCTAGAAAAGGACTGAAAACGCTTAATTTAATCAGCATTCAGTAGAGTCTTAGACAGACTGTTCTATAATAATGATGAGCAGTTTTTGTCATTTTTTTAGTTGACAATTATCAATTTTCTTACCCATTCTAGCATGTTTTCTATGACTTCCAGAATATCAGCTTCATTCATAAAACTATAAATCCACTTGTTTTCTGTACCTAAACACTGTTTTTGGATTTCTTACTTCCTAATCTTCCATTTGGGTTTCGATTGTAAGAGATTCCAAGAGAACTTAGGAACAATTATCAAGTCAACCGAAAACGTTTAAGTACCAGGCATATATCAATTAATCCTACACTAGATTTAATCAATAAAAGTTCGTTTTCATCAGTAACCTTAAGAAGGATCCAGAATATGCAAAAAATCTGTAAAATGTACTTAATAGAAGATTAAGCGATTTTTTTAAATTAATTCGTAATGACTTTGTTAGATTGTGACCTACTTACGTGTAATGGAACTTAGTATTATTATTATTATTACCACTTATCACCACTTAGTTTAAGTGAGTCGAAGCGATAAATTTGCGGCGAAAGAAAAACTGTTTGACCTAAAAAAAAAACAGTTTTTCATCATTGAAAAACGTTCAATATAATCTAATGTATATTTATTCATTCTTTATATGTACTTATGAACTTAATACTTGACAACTAATGTTTTTCATTTCGTAGGGTTCTTCGCGTTTGTTTTTTTATAGTTTTCTAAATAAGCGGGAACAGCTGAGCAATATTGATTAATTATTCGAGTAAAACATTTGTTTTCATCAGTTGTTTACAATCTCAAAATATTTATATAAATTTGTAGGGGTTGATATTATATCAAGCTCATATAGGTTATTCTAGCCTCTGGATGGAACAATCTATTCTTTCTTCCTAAGCCACATTTTTACCCAGTCACTTGTTCGCCGATCAACCTTGGCTGTTTTTATATAAGCATGTGTGTGTGTGTGCATTTCGTATCTTCCTCATCACATGTCTGTAACTTATTTTTATCTGACTATAAACATCGATTAACACTTGATTGAATCGACTTGGCTCACATGCTCTCACTTTACTCTCTTCTCTTCGCTCCACCTCTGCGATTTTCTGTTCCGATTAACGATTGTACGAAATATATATATTCAAAAATCCATTCTCATATTTGACTTATTTAATTCTATTATTCACAAATGCTATTTAAGTCGACGATTCGCCAGAATGTATATTTCGACAGCAATCATTCGATAACAGTTATCCATACGATCCAAATGGAGTCAGATACCTGGGTCACTAAAATTTATTTGAAAAATCATTTACATACAGTTAACTTTATGTCGTTTGAAAAACAAATAATCATGACTGATAGATGATCTTTACGAGTGTTGGATAGAATAAATAAATAATATATGAAAATATTTATGGCAATCCATTTATATGATTTATTGAATGAGACTATAATTTATAGACCACCTTTGAGTGGCGGTAAAAAGACGTTAAGTATGTCCAACTTCATGCTATCGCTGAATAAGGATTATAAACTATTATGAGGAATTAGGATTAATATTTGCAGTTGATACTTAGGGTTGGGAATTAGATTTCGAGTTTTCACCACGACCTGACATCAGCTATAATGTCAAAACTCTATTTAGCCAAATTAATTAATTAAAAGTCAAGACCTGTCATCATAATTGTGATTGGTTCGTCTATAAATTATAGTCTCAACCATTAGATTTTAATGTGTTTCATTTATTATGATTATTCAGTTAATTAGTTTTGTTGCATTTCTCCTTGATTATTTCATAGTGATTTTGTGTTTAGTGACAAACATTCAGTTAAGATGAACTCTCTCGGGGCCTCGATCAATGATGCCTCTATACATACTCTCCTCTCTCCAATTAACAGTCAGGGAAGGGGAAAATAGCAGTAGTCTTGTTCACCACATTGAATTTGGAGTTAATACACAAGTAAATCAGGGTGTTAACATGTCTTACGTTTTTGTTCACTCTAGGACTAATTATCTGTAAGGTTCAGGAATCACAATCGAAGAACTGTGGGATGGGATTCCGTTTTTTCAGCTGTTAGTGAGCAATTAGAACTTCGTACTTGAAAATGTGTGATCACCGTCGTTAGTGAACACTATTGAGGGAAAAATAAATCTTCAGTGCAAAACATACTGCAAAGATTAACAAAAGTCAACCAACCCATTATTATTTTTACTGAAGACTGAATACTTATTTAGACTATACATCATTGATGTTCAGTTCGTAATGCCTTGAATGCATCTTCGCGCTAGGAATTTTTTGAATTTATATTCCACATTAAATTAACCACCAAGTTACAGTGAAACATTGAATGCTTACTCGGTAAAATGTGTGAAATTTTCAAACCTTAATATGTTTTAGATATCATTATACAAGACTGGGTATTAAAACAGTTGTTTTGTTGTCATTGTAAACGATTTAGAAGGGTCTAAATATTACTTTACATTCTTGTTATCAACAATAAGTTCTTAAGATGTGATCTAAGGAATCTATGATGAAATAAAGTTTTGTAATTATTCAATCAACAATCTCCTCAGAGTGCTCACAAGGGACAAAGGTAGGGTCATACGCTTTGCACACGTGAATCTAATGAGTTTCAGATAATTTCAATTAAGAGACAAACGAACAAGTTAACATTATACTCAAGTTAGAGTTACTATAAATAAAAACTTATATGTGCTAATGTTTATAATTTAGTTTAGTGTTACTCACTACTTAACTCAAGTTTGTTATCAACCCTACACACTTCTGGTTAAATATATTATTAAAACAAATCATTGAAATGAAGTAAAATGGTGATGAATTCATGATCTTGTTAATAACCTAAAGATTTATTAAGATTGTGTTCTTCTGAGTAAGTTGTATATCACTCATGTTCTAGTCATAATTTACAAAATAGATTGGTAAGAGTGTAAATGTGTACCATCCTCGATTGTTTTTTCGTTATTTACATTATACTCACCGTAGCTTACATGGTTTTAAACAGTGTTAACGAAGAAAATGTAATTTTTGAAAAGAGCAAATAATTACTTGGTACGATTATTTACTATGCTAATGATTCACACATCCAATTTCCATCCTGATAAATGAGACTGTTTCCATGTTTACTAACTAAAGAAAGAAGCCCAAGCTTGTCTAGAAGCTTTATTCATGTTTGAGTAGTTTCAATTATATACTCATTACACTCACTTATCACTTGTTAAAGAATTCGTTATGCATGATAAATATCGCTTGGACGAAAAATCACAGTGAGTTAATTAATACCAATGAAAGTTAACTGATGGAAAATCAACTTAAATCAGTATGTGAAATTTAAGACTAATTTCTCTTACATATATTTTCCCTGGAGCTTTCACATCTCTGACGTTAATGTTCACATTCTCTATTTCCCGATTTGCTGACACTATGGTAATTAGTCAAGTTTTAATTTATGTCAAACCACATTATATTTAATTGCTTCTGTAAACTACTGACTTTTCAACAATTTTACGTCTCAGACTGACTTAAGATAATCATTAAAAACTAGTGGATGCATGAGAGTTTCTTCATCCTGCTCACTAGTAGTGGGCATCCGCGACCCCACGTAGGATGAAATGCAGGAACTTCATACACTGCCACGAGTACCTAACCTTTATACAACTGAGTTGACGTCCAGTGGCTTACATTTCTAAGTCAAATCAATTCATTAAATTGCACGACAGTCATCTAATGTCACTGATGGTTAGTCATATTTAAATATTTTGACTGTGACAACTATTTATCTGCATTTCTTGGGTATTTCATTGACACTCACTTTAGATCTCATTACAAGCTCAGTAGATTACGAAATCGTTTATAAGCAGATCAAAGTTCTATGCGGTTGGTTTTATTGCATCTCAAGATCGAGTTTTTGTCATTATTGATATTCACGTTTTGATTTTTTTTGTCGTTTTGGAGGATTACCGAATCATTTAAAAATGTCATTACCCTAACATAACTTCTTTTGTCTTCATTATCACTATAGTAACTATAACATCTGTTCTACTGTGCATTACCACTTTCTAACATACAAATACATCATGGAAAACCTTGAAGTACTGGATGGCCACATCGTCCTATTGCGGGACTCCTCAGCAATGCTCATCCACAATCCCGCATAGCGAGATTCAAACCAAAGAATTATCGACCTCGCGCGCGAACGCTTAACCTCTAGACCATTGGGCCAACCGGCATCCAACGGTGTTAATGTCTACCTTCAACTAAGCCAAGAAATTGAGCGACATATCCATCATTGTCTTCAGTGAGTTACTATCTCACAACAGACCCAGTTTAACTCCACTGGTTGCTGCTTCTCACTAGAACTCTTGGGTTTGAAGCTCACGAGGCGAGATCGTGGATGCCCACTTCTGAGTTCCACAATAGGACAAAACGGCCATCCAGCGCTTCCAGACTTTCCATGGTGGTCTAGCTTCAATTAACTCAAGATCTCAACTATGAAAATTACTATAATGTCCACAAAACCTCTTCTGATACTAATATAAATACACGTAAATCTTAATTAGGTTTATTCATACACGTTGTATCCTATTCCCCTCATTACTTTTGTTATTATTAATATTATCTTAATTATGTTCCGAACATTATTTAAAATTCACAAATAAAAGTAAATCAAAACATTTGTTAATAATTATATTACTAATTGTAAATTTACGTTGTATGCATTCGGTAAGAAACCGTTAAATAGAATTCATTTTATTCTTGTTGTTCTTAGTTTGTTTGAAAGCATCTTTATACAAAAAAAGATCCTGATGGAAATCTAGATAAATGGAATACACCCATTAAGACATTAAATAAGAAAGATTAATTCAGCGATGAGTTCTCTTTTCGGCGAATTCATTTTCAAAGCTGTACAATTACAAATATACATATACTTATTTTAAAGGATGATAATCTAGATTAATCATCAGTTTAATGGAATAATATATTGATATCAGATGGAATTTTATAGCAAACACAAATAGTGGGATACAATTACATCCAATTGATGAATCTAAAATAGCATGACACGTCATTTTTTCTTAGATTTCATTTTCAGTTGCAATGTAAAATTATGATCAAATCTATGTAGTAATTGACCGAAAATTCCCAATTTAAACATAAATAAAATATGAAGTTTAGCAAAGGGAATTTATTACACATCTATGATATTTAATTATTGTAACAAAAACATTTTACTGACTGAAACATGAGTCAATTGAAGCTAGACCACTATGGAAAACTTGGGACCACTGAACGGCCGTTTCGTCCTAGTATGAGACTCCTGGGCAGTGCGCATCCACGATCCCGCACCCCACGAGCTTCGAACCCAAGAGCTACCAGTCTCGCGCCAGGCGCTTAATCAACTAGACCACTGAGCCGGCATCCAACGGTGTTAAGCCGTTACCAGTGGAGTTCAACGAGGTCTGCTGCGAGGTATCAACTCACTGAAGACAATGGTGTACGGTGGCGCAACTTCGTGGATTGGTTGAAGTTAGACATCAATACTGTTGGATACCGGCTTAGTGGTCTAGAGGTTAAGCCTTTGCGCGCAAGACCGAAGGTCCTCGGTTCGAGTTACGAGAGCGGGATCGTGGATACGCACTGCTGAGGAGTCCAGTACTAGAACGAAACTGTCGTCCAGTGCTTCCAGGTTTCCCGTGATTGTTTAGCTTTAATCAACTTATGAATTAAACTAATAAATTACTACAGTCTCCACAAAATCCCCTTTCTGATATTTTGTGAAGTTTAAGAAAATGGATAACAAATTTACCTGTAAATGCTAATGACTAAAATTCTCCTCATTCTTGTATAGATACATGTACATATATCTTAGTAGATAGAATATAAACTGACGGATTACGAGTGATGTGAAAAGTTTAATTAAGGACAAGACGTATAATCCGTTAATGTTATTTTTTATTCGATTACAATGACAAGTATGGGAATTAAGCCAAAACCTGAAAAAATAAACGTGTTAAGATAATAACAATAAAAACCAAGTAATAAGAAGCATGTGAGAAATTAAAATAAAAGTTATTAGCTTAAGGTATCGAACGTGTTGCGAATAATCAATTTAAGATTATGCTTAATGAAGAAGAGTTAACTAGGGAGAGAATGAAAAATGATAGTAATAAAGGGTTTGAAGAAGTTATATTATAGTAAGTTGCATTTTCTCTGGCCGAAAAGATGAGACGAAGGTATTACAAAAAAAGTCCTTCGGAATGTTCACTTTTCGCAAGAAAAAAAGTGAAGTCCAATTCGTGTCGCGTATGAGACAGTTATCCACCTCAGACAATGGATGAAGGGTTGCGTAATTTCATGGATTGTTTGAAGTCAGACATTAACACCGTTGGAGGCAGGCCCAATGGTATAAAATTTAAGCGTTCGAAGGTCTTTGCTCCAGTTCTCTCAAGTTTTCAATGGTGGTCTGGCTTAGATTGACATATGAATTCAATTGTTATTATTATTACAATATCCATAAGTCCTTTTACTGAAAATACTTATTCGCTATATTTGCTTTTATTAAATGTTTGGATAAGGATTTCCGCTTTACTAAATGAGAATTATTCACATAAATCTATATAAATAAAAGCCAAATTAAGTCAGTCATATTCCCAAAAACTGGCTTCATGATTAATACATTTTGATGGGAATAATGTTAAACACCGGAAAAAACTAAGCACCAAAGCTAACAGGCTTTAGATCTAAATCAAGAGATATTATATCCAATTATAGAATAAGTTATAAGTTGACATAATCTTGAATAAACTTAATTACAATTCAATGAATCTGTATTATCTAGTATTCATTCACTTCATCTTTACACTTTTTTTATTAATTGATATCACGTTCATTAACATGTATGTCAGAGATAAAAAATTCAGTTTGGAAAGGACAGACGTGTGTTAGTTCTAACAATGATGGTCTCTCTTAATTGTTCCAACTTTCTTTTGAAGGAGTCAACGGATGGACCCTCAACCACATGCTGAGCTAATGAATTCCATTCGTTTATCATTCGATAAGAAATTTCCTAGTCAACTAACATGATAATAATTCATCATATGAATCCAATATAAAACTTATCACTTTACTTCCATCATTCAATATTAAACAAACAAACACAAACATTTTCAAGGCAAAAAAATAAACAAACAAACATAATTTATCACCAATTTTAATCTTATTTTTAAATTACCAATAATATTTTTCATAAACCTCAGACATCATTAAATTAATTTATTAGCCAATCAAATTAAAGAAATATCACTGTTTTTCTTCCCCTAATAATTTGATTGGATAATTCTTGTATATTGATTAATTCAACGACAAAGTTGATTGGTCAATTCGATAACATATTTCTGACCAATAAAAAATGAAAATTTATTATTATTGTTATTATTATTCATTGATGGTAGTAAAAAATTTCATAATTAACACGGAAATTGGATTTTATATTTAAAGTTTTGGCAGTTGGACATTTTCTTTTTTCTTTTTTTTTTAAATGTCAGAATATACAACTTCTACCAACTCACCATAATTTATGTAAATCAATTCATGTAATACAGAATATTAGGAAAATAGAATGAATCATTCATATAATCATAGTGATTTATTAACTATATCATCTATAACTATAAATAATGATAGTCGAATTGATTCAGAAACGCATACAATTACACAAATTTGTTTTTCATTAGCATTTTGTTCTACATTAATTCATCTAATATTTATATTATATTTTAAACGTATAAGAAAACTTTATGGTTTATGTATAATCATACATTGTTTATTTTATTCATGTTCATATTTAATGACATTAATTACATGTTCATTAAGTAAAAAAACCAATCTCATTCATATTATTTTTGGATATTTAGCCGATTATTGTATCTTGACAACTATAATCATGAATTTAAAATCATCATTAATGATTGTTTATTTATTATGGAATAGACGAGAAAATATGAATTGTTACCATGGCAACTATCAATTATGTGATTCTAGTAATGTATATTTAAATCATATTAAAAAATTATGTTATATAATGGGACATATAATGGTTATCATTTTACCTATATTATGTATTGTAATTAGTAGATTTTTATTTGAAACCAATAATTATATCAGTGAAGATCATGAAGAATTTGCTGTTATATCATGTAATTTAACACCAAATTATGGACATTTCTATATTTTCTTTCCAATATTATTTATATTATTATTATTACAATTTTCTTGTATTTTAATTACAATTAAATTACTTATTAGTCAACAACAAAATATTAATAATTATCATGATAATATTAAAACATTATGGAAAACAACAAATATAAGTGCACGTTTTTGGATTACATTAAAATTTACAATGACACATAGTTTGATATGGTTGATTGCATTTATAGCATTAATACAAGCGTCTACTTCTATTTGGCATGTATTCACATTATTATATAGTTTACAAGCTATTTATATTACTGTAAATTGTACATTTACACGTCCTGTATTAGATTTAATTTATCAATGGCGTGAAGAAAAAATTGATTATTATAAAAATGAACATAATCTATTATTGATTAATCATATTTTAAATACTAATCAACAAAATGATACAAAACAAGATCGAATCAAAAATATATTGATTAATTATTAAGCAAAATTTATATAAACATTGTTTATAGGCGACCTGCTTGAGCATCTGAACTACCTGTTCCTGCCCATCTAGATATTTCAACAAGTTATCTATTTTTGTTTGTTTTAATATATCATTATGTTTATTAATCGCATAACATATCTTGGTGTATTTCTGAAAAGTGAACAACTTTTCATTGTCAAAATTACAAAAAGCCCAATAAGAGATAATGTGGTCGCTGGCAATATGCAACAAAAAGAATATACATTTACTGGACTGCTAACATCTAACTGACGATCACTCAATATTTATCGTCAGGATCGACCAACAAGTAAGAAACGGAAATTTGTTGAAATATTTTGTACTGAGAATTCTATGTTGTACCAAAAATATAATATTGAATAAAGCTTACAATAATAATAATCATCATATATTTGTACATGTTAATACACAGTTGAATAAATAAAACAATATTATGTCAATTTATATTTACAATTAGTGAAGATCCTGTATTTGTTTTTATCATCATTTGGCTCATGTTATATATATATGAATTAATAAAGTATTAGATTTTCTTTTACCTTAACTGTAAGTAGTATGTTAAGGAGTTTTGTTAATTTATTCGTGATGATAAAAATTTACAACAAACTATTAAATATAAAATGTATTTGTAAAATCTCAGTGAAAGAAGTTGAAATAAATCCAAAGTTTTGCCTAGTAATCTGATCGAAGCTTTTCCATTAGGAATATATCCTTGAAAAAGCACTAGGATATGGTAATTTGATTTGAAACACTATGATGATTCGAAATAATCCGTTTTTTAGGGGAGGTAAGGGGAATTTCCTTGAAGTATGCCTTATTAGATAATTATATTTTTTTAAAAGTAATAATTTCTTAAACGAACTTAGCTTATATCAGATCTGTAATCAAGGAAATATATTCTTGAAAAAGCTTGAACCAGACTGCTAGATGAAACGTTGGATTTACTTCAAATTTATTCGTCAAGCTTTTACAAATATATTCTTCCTCATTTAATGTCTCATATTAACTCTGCGCCCAAATATTGTGAAACTATTGGATCAAATTTAGACAAAAGTTGATATTAAGTGTAGATTTAAAAATTTTTTTGCTTAATATTTTTATAATCATTTTGAAGTGATGTGAAATTATAAAGTTTAGGTATTGTATACCTGTTAGGACTCGAGAAACATAATGAATGTTAACTTTGGGATCCATTTGTGAACCAATGCTATACGTATATTTTTACCGTATAATTGTTAAATAACTAAACTATGCATTTTCATATTCCCTTATTATAAGCTTCATTTTGACCATAAACTATTATTATACGTTTTACCATTCTTGAGTTATACCCAGCATATTAATTACTACCTCCTTCATTCACAGCCACATCTGGCTAATTCTTGTACAAATGTTGTTTCATATTTTATTATTGGTACGTTGTGGTCTGTTTGATTGGTATATAAACTCAGTATGTTTGAAATATAATGATTCATATCACAGAGGCTGAGATTGGTGTTCTGGACATAACTGGCTGGGCTATGCAAGAAGCAGGACAAATCAGGACTCTAGGCTGCTCGCACGTGTTATGCGTCATTGATCCGATCGATAAGTCACTGCTCTTTAATCGGCGGTCTCAAGTCATAACAATACCTATTGAAAATTTCCTGATGAATAACTAATTCTAAGTGATATTATTTATAAGATGAAGACTTTTTCGATGAAAGAACCTCCACGATAACTGCAGCCAGTAATATCTTTGTGTATAAATAGAAAAATACGATTTTGTCTTCGGTATTATTGATTTAACCAATCATATGATTTTATACTGTCAGTTTTTAGATCTTCTCTGAATCACTTTGGCGTAGACCACTAACTGTGTTCTTTAAAGTTTATGCATCAAATAGTGTAAGGATTTATTCTTTGCTTTATAAAGTGATTTAATCACTAATCAATAAGTTGCAAAACAATTATTCTTGAAAAAGTCATAACATAAGCTTGTAGACAAGTATGTGAGTAATTACATATATACGACAGTTACCCTTGTGTAGAAGTATAGACAACCCACCAGCATTCTCCATCTAACTCTCTCCTCGACAACAGTTTCTAGTTTTTTCTAGT
This sequence comes from Schistosoma mattheei, assembly GCA_944470405.2. Taxonomy (NCBI): domain Eukaryota; kingdom Metazoa; phylum Platyhelminthes; class Trematoda; order Strigeidida; family Schistosomatidae; genus Schistosoma; species Schistosoma mattheei. The sequence continues at coordinate 81,483,283 of OX103943.1, forward strand.
TGCTATTCATCTTTTTCGTGTCTACTTCCAATTCTCGACACTGTGTTCTTTATATATATAAACTATGAAATACTCATTTACGATCAGGTGGTTTAAAGTAGTCAGGAGTAAACCCGCAAACTAGATTTCATATTAGTTGGCACTCTTCATCAAGGCTTATCTACAATCTGAAAAGAACTGATTTTTCCTATGGGATTTGAATTCATAATAATTAGTTCTCATGAACCTTGAAAGTAATTATTTTACTATACTTCATTTATGAACTCCATATAACATATTTTGAATGATTAAAAGATATTCAATGGAGCAGGTTTCGTTTGTCACAAATTATTTATAGTGACTCTATAGATTTATCTTTTGACAGCTGAGTGTTCGAAATGACAAAAGGAAGGCTAGATATTGGCAGATAAGATATGGAAAGTTTTCTGTACTTACTGGTGTACAGCCTGTCAATACTAGAATTTGAAATTGTGCATGAAAATAAAGGCATTTAGATGTGATTATCATTTGTCTAAAGAACATTTCAAAAACAAATTAAAAGACTTTCTTTCAATATTGATCCATTTATTGACTTTTTTTAGACCGTATTGCCCTACTCAGAACCCCAAAACTTGTGATAGATAGATAATCGATGAAAGGGTAGAGGACATGATAATTTTGTCTGAAAACACTATGATGATTCGAAGGAATCTGTTTTTCTCCAGGATTTCCCTAAACTATGTCTCAAACGAACTCAGCTCGTGTCAGATCTGTGACTAAAGAAACCATTAACTAATTGGTAATTTCACAGTTCATACCACGAACTAACCGTACCTAGGTGATCATTAAAAATGGTTGTCTCATTCTAGTGTGAGACCCATCAATATTGTCCATTTACAACCTCATCAGGGATTTAACTCAAACATTCTCACAGTTCTGGTGAGAAGCACTGAGCAATCAAGTCCAACCACATACAGTGTGAGGCAGTTACCCACCAATGGTATTACAAAACGTTCACACAATGTTGCAGTTGCCTGAAACAGAAATGTAAATCATTTTATGTCAGCTCATTAATATGAAGACAAAATACTAACAGCGAGACATGAGGATCCTCAGTTTTGTCTCCACTAAAGTCATGGATACGCACTGCTATGTAGATGTATACAAGTAGAGACAGCTATTAAGCCGTTCTTGGCCTAACCGAGGTCAAGCTTTGATGTCAACTGTGAAATTTAACAATTTCCACAAATCAATGATACAAATTATAGTTCGTTTTAACATCGTACACAGTCCAAGCACATGTAATGGTTAAAATCCACAAGTTTTATTAATAATAATATTACGACTTCAGAATGTTAAAACGTAACTCAATTAATTCAATGTAAGTTTGCAAATTTATCTTCCTGGCATTTTATGTATATTAGTGATAGTACCTGGCTGTTCTGAAGTGACCAAGACAGAACAAGACTGTCTTATGTTTATCCTATGATTTCTGATTGTGTTATTAGTGCTGTACGACTTTCTCACGAATAACACTTAACATAAAAATGATAATGACATATGAATCTAAGAAGGACAACTAAAATAAAATACAAAGAAGTTGATTATGATAAACAAACATCAGTAAATGAAATATTCTCAAACAATCCTAATGCACACAATCAAGTTGAAAAATTTCAGTTATTATATATTTTCAAAGTTTAGTAATCTGTAACTAGTGGATATAAATTTAATTTTATTCGATAGAATATATATATTTTTAAATACTCAAACCCAAGTTACTTAAAGTCAAGATTTGTAATTGCGTGTTCCTTATTGAATCTATGGTCTGTTTATACTAAATGAGCTAGAAATGAACGGTTAATATTTGGTTTTTACTATTACCCTCACCTAATCACAATGGGAAATGCTTTTGAGCATGAAAATATAAATTCCTAAAACTTTTGTCAATCTAACTTACTCCACCAAATCAATCGAGAATAAATTTACAACTGAATTGAAAAGGTATGTTCTTAATTGTTTTTTTTTGGGGGGGGGGTACTGAATTAAAGAATAAAATAACTTGAATTGTTTGAACTAAGTTTAAAATTCTATGGTACATACAATCACATAAATTATTTAGATACAGACTTAAATTATTAAACATCAAATCTAGTTTTGATCTCCAAGGTATTGATTTCGGAGTTTGCATAAATTATTTAGACTAGATATTGGACAATGAAGAAGAAAACACCTTAAACTTATTTAATTAAATAGATGTAGAACCAATATTTTACAAAATTGTTTATGATTGACAAGAAAAACTCGTCCTGGATACTAAAATAAAATATGTGGAAATGGTGTATTGAATTTGATTTTTCAGAGAAAATAAATAAACCATAGATGAGTAAGCAAAGATGGATCATGGCTAGCAGTGGAATCCAAGACGCGTGTTTCGTCCTATTTCAGACTCGTCAGTTGGATGTACCTGCATCTCAGAGCTGATGTTCTCCCGGGAACTCGAACCCAGTACCGTTCGCTTCAAACACCATCACGATATTTATTCATGTTTAGAAATAGGTAAAATTACACAAAATAAATTAGGAACAATTAGATGTAATAGGATCTATCGCAATGCTTTGATTTTGTCTATCAACATCAATCAAGTGTGGTAAAACAGAGTTGCAGATTGGCTTTTTAAGTCTATTTTCAAACGACAAAAGGAACTACCCACTAGCATGTCGTCTAGGTTGTTTGATGATAGGTCAAGTATAAATCTCTCCACAGGAATGACTTGAACGATGAATACAAACGAATGGACTTATTCTTTGATTGAACAACTACAACTGTTTAATCAAAAAAGTATCAGACGGAGATCCTTTGCATGACCTTAACTAGTCTTTCATGTGGAACATTATTAATTTTATCTACATTTAGTTTGAATTATGGGAAGAGTGAATTTTTACGGAACCTGTTATATCCTAGCGAAGATTAGCTCACGAGTAACTTCTGAGACATTAACTGACTAATATTATATATAAATATTCTTATGGTATAACTATCCAGTAATTAGATTATGTATATCTATATTCCTCTTATTATAAGCTTCGTTTTGACCTGAAGATCATTATTGTACGACTTCATGTTCTGAAGTTATACTCAGTTTATTTATTACTGTTTTGATAGATGCTGATTTTCTAATGATTCTTTACTCTGCAATTACATTCTTAATAAATTTGAGGAAACTATTTCAGAAGAATCAAATCTTGATATTCTATCAGATATTATTTGTCCTCATAATGCATTTGTTTCGTGTAGGAAACTTGTTCACTGCGAAGCACAAATACTAAATGACCTCGATTTTGATTACAATTCAGATGATTTCATATCAACTACTGTTTATCCTCTTCACGATGTCACTTCTAGTGTTTACTCTAGTCAATGTGAGAAATATGTTTTAAATGAAGCCACATCATACATAAATTGGGGATATAAAGATCCAACATTATTTCGTGGGGGAGGATAATGTTGGGAAATCTGTGATTCAAATTCCAGATAGTGGTTTCGGTACAACCCCAGGAATCAAGTGAGTCTGTTCCGATTTCGGTTGTTAATTCCAATACTAATGAGCAGATTCTAGATAATACAGACACAAGATGAACTTAAGAAGACGTACAATCGATTACAGACACTTAGACTTTAATTTAAGCTGTGACGGATGTGGTGTTTGAATGAACTAATGGTTGCTTTGTACTTGTTGAATGCTTGATTTCGAATTCTAAATACAGTACATTCGTTTGTGCTTATCTAGTACTTCTTGATCCGATTATGTTATTTCTGGGATTCTTAGTTCATACTATAATTCAAATACTCCTAATCATCATACACGTTTATACAGATATGATAGTAATCATAATAATACAAAGAAATAGGCGAATTGTTACTATTCGAATAACATTGTCTGTCAAGTGATTTAATGAAAGGGATGACCTAAATTGGCTGTAAGACATTTGACTTCATCATATGGTCTGTGCTGTTTTACTCATCATATCAAAAACAGTGATAAATACAAAGTTTAAAGAACTAAATCTAACTAGTCACTTTGGCGTTATGTATTTTTAAAAACATAATCAATTTGTATGAATATAAGGACCGTTTGTAATCTAATTTATACATCTCAACTGTTTAAAGCGTTAAATATCTTCTACTTCGTCATACCGTAGGTACCTGGATCGATTGACCTTGAGATCTATTGATTCATTACCATAATAATTACCGAATCATTTGTAATGATGTGTTTTAATTCTGTCGAGTAGAGATAGTCTTGCAATTATAGTCTCAGTATCTATCTATCTATCTATCTATCTATCTATCTATCTATATATATATATATATATATATATATATATATATATATATATATATATATATATACTCAGAAAGTTTACATTGAAATATAACAATTATACAATTGGGTCGTTCTAATATTGAAAAAACCGATAAGCTGTCTCCAGCCTGTACTCTATGTTATTATCAAAATATGAGGAAAAGTACTCAAAAATATTTTTATTGAAACAATAATAGAAAAAATTTATTGACTGGAGAGCATAAGTATCTATTTTGTTGAATAGTTCAAACTAATATATAGTTGGTTGGTTAGTCTAATGAAAAACTCGAACCTGGTTGGTTTAATGAAGGGTTAACAAATACGAAGAATGTTGATTAATTGACGAGTTATGATAGAAAAAAAAACACGAAAAAAAATAAACAGTCTGATTCATATAAACACTAAAATTTGATAGACCGAAATGTATTTAAACCATTCGATAAACAGAAATAATAAAATGAAAAATTCAATGGTTAAGATCATGCGTCAGTTGAAGCTAGATCACCATGGAAAACCTGGAAGCACTGGACGGCCGTTTCGTCTTGTTGCGGGACTCCTCAGCAGTGCGCATCCACAACCTCGCCCCCGTGAGATTCGAACACAGGACCTACTGATTTCGCGCGCGAGCACTTAACCTCTAGACCACTGAGCCGGCATCCAACGGTGTTAATGTCTAACTCCAACTAATCCACGAAATTGAGTGACACATACACCATTGTCTTCAGTGAGTTACTATCTCCATAATGGTCCAGCTTCAACTGACTCATGATCTTAACCATTGTAATCACTATAATATCCACAAAACCCATCTGATATTAATAAATAAAACTTTACGTAGATTAGGATCTTAATTTGTTTGTTCTGGTTGGCGTTTTTCTTAGCAATATTTTTTTTCTACGGGATGAGGTTGCCTAACCCATGCTCAACCTTCCTCCCTTATCCGAGCTTAGGGTCGACAGTAACTCTAGAAGAGTGACAGGCGAAGTTATGTAAATCAGGATGGAAAGGTGAAAATAAACTTGAATACAATTAATATACATCTATGCAAATTGTTATTTAATATCAACTTGCTTATATATTTTTCAACACTAAGATTATTGAAATTAATTTTCTTGTTCTAAATGTTTGAAATGAATGTTTATGAGCCGTAATTGTATTAACTTTGATGTCATTTTAATTGGTTTACAATTACTTAAGTGCTTCCAGGTTTTCCGTGGTGGTCTAGCATTAATTGACTCATGATTTGAATTTGTGAAATTTCTAAAATCTCCACAAACCCCTTCTGATAATAATCATCTGCTCACTAGTGACTGACTTCAAAAGATACTACTGGAGTTCTAGTGAGAAACCATTACCAGTGGAGTTCAACCAGATCTGTTGTGAGATATCAGCTCACTGAAGACAATGTTATATGAAGGCGCAACTTCGTGGATTAGTTGAAGTTAGACATTAACATCATTGGATGCCCGCTCAGTGATCTAGTTGTTTAAGCGCCTGGCGCGATACTGATAGATCCTGGGTTCGAATCTCGCGGGGTGCGGGATCGCGGATGCGCACAGCTGAGGAGTCCCATACTAGGACGAAACGGTTGTCCAGTGCTTCAGGTTGTCCATGATGGTCTAGCTTCAATTTACTCATGATTTCAATCAGTGAAATTACTTAAGTACTGAAAAATTCATAGTGACATGTATATTCAATGGTTTTTGTAACGACAAAATAAAGACTACTTTTTTTCTTTATTTGTGACACTTTATATGAAGTCACACTTATAATCAATACATATTGCTTCTCTGTATCAATGTTAAAAAAGGGGTCATAAATGTTTGGTTGTAGTAATACACACACACACAATCGCTGCTATTAAAATAAACGCTATCTCTGTCATCTGTTCTTCTATCTCGTTGTCCATAGACTGTGATTGAAAGTTTTGATAGTGTTATAACATCTTTTTAGGCCATTCTACATTACATCGGAGTTTTGGTCCGAATTATTACTAAATAATAACATTGAATTTATCTTTCTCATCACTTCGTTGTTGCCACTACGTACAAAGAAAACTTCGCTAATCAAGTGAACTCATTCGTGGTTGTTATCTCAGAAGGAGTTCACAGGTAACATTCATTTCATAACAATTGTTATCATTTTGTTATACAATATACCATTTTGTTGTAAATTCTATTTGTTACCGTTTTGCTTTATTCATAAACAGACACTTCAATATCTAGTGTTAATACTTTTTGGTACATCATCAGTAACTGTGAATATTATTATATCTTGAATAATTTTTTATACTGGGATCCGCTACAAATTCAAACGGAAACACTACAGTTTTTAGTATGTTTTCCACTTTATCAATTCTTTGAAAAATTATATTGAACATTATAATATGATACATGGAGAATGTAAATGCAACGCTTAAACTGGTATAAAAGTTTTGCCATCGATGGTAGTTGGCTGCAATTGACTATTTGAAACATGCATCAAACGGTTTTGAATAACTACAATTCAAAAAATATATTAAAGGGAAATTTGTGCAGCTAGTGCTCAGTGTAAAGAAATTTATATTACTAATATGACTATCAATATCCATATTATTAGATTGGTAACCACTGGTGCTTGAAAAAAATAAATATTTCACAATGTTTCTGATTTCAAATGTTTGGCGATCCTGCTAAATGAGGATTAATCTAAAACCCATTAAACACCGGTGATACACAGCCAATTTTATTGACAAAATGTGCAGTGCACAGTTAATGTGAATAGATAAATATAATGAAAAGGAATATACATGTGAGTATGGAATCACAAAAATAGGGGGAATACATCTTGAGAGTTCTCAGGCGTTAGATTGGTAGGACTATATTTTATGGACGACCTTTGAATGAATTTTTAGGTGACCTTGAAACTATTAGCCAATCAGAAGAGAGTTAGTACAAAGCAAAAACATATTATAAAAGATTTATGAGTTACAGCGAATATTCTTCTTTTACATGATCTAAAAACTTGTCAAGGTTAGATAAAGGTTCAGATGTCCTGAAATCATAGTGCATAGGGTTAGGGTTTAGGGTTAGAGTTTAAGGTTAGGGTTAAGGGTTAGGGTTTAGGGTTAAGGTTACGGTTTAGGGTTGGGGTGCACAAACCCAAGTATATGGAGGCATCTATACGCTTTCCAATCATCGGTATATATCGTACTGCCAGGCTGCACGTACTATAACACCTGAAAAAGCCGCAGCCAATGTTACTGGTGACTTCACTATCCAATTTGCAACAATTATCATGATTTGCTTTAGTCTGTGTCGTGATCGCTCAAACAAAGTGCCAGTTCGAGCAGATTTTTTCCTCCAACATTTAGTACAACGAATTATAATGCCATCACGGTAGTCTGCACATCAAGCTGCAGTCATTTGATTGCCGCAGTCACAGATACAGGAACTTCCTAATAGTCCCATCTGTTGTAGTCGCTCAACAATCACCTCTTCTCTAAAATCTGCTGTAAAACGATCGAATGTGAGCATCTCGCATTGAACTTAGCGCCGTGACCTTGAAATTCCTAAAACGCTTCTGATTGTCTCGTCCACAAATTAGAGTCTTACCGTTAGATTCTATAAATCTATCATCATGAAACACAATTTCCTTAACACAAAATACTTTACTGAATACATGCAGGATAAGAATTTTTCAGGATTTTTTTCATCATCGTTTATCCCCACCAATAATTGGTGGTCACATTCCTATCAACTCATGAGGTCTACCGTCGTACTGGGTTTGTCTTATCGTTTCGGCAATCACAAAAATTTTCAATTAGACACTTAGTCAACATGTAGATAGCCGACTTTATTTAAGTTATTTATGATAAACTACAATCACAATTTTGTGATTTATTCTTAAGCTCTTCATGAACTTCACAATCGTTTTATTTGAATCAGCTCAATTATCTATATAACAATCCGTTAATTTGAGGGTCCTTTAGATGTATAACTTATAAGATGAATTCGCGGTTCAAAAGAAACCACTTGTACATTGAAGTTCATTTGAAGCGTTTCTTCCATCTACTATGTATCATCTGAAGAGCCTCAAATTTACTACTCAGTTTGATAATAACCGTCTTTTCTTCTGTTTGTTTTCCAAACACAAGATTTTAGAGAGCTAGTTACATCGTCATCCAGAGTTGTTATATTATGCTAATCTCAGTGCTGATCTTTTGGTTTTATGTTTCCGTTTACATTATCCATCGTTTCACTAACTGTCTAGTAAGCGATCAATGTAAGGCTCTAAAAGGTCAACAAAATAATACTAAACTTCTATCTACCTACCTTAGAAAAATAGCGAATGTTTAATGGTTGGTGAAAAATCTTCAGAAACACGGGTAACTAACGTAGGTCTATTAGCCAGATACCTGAAGAAAGTGGCAAATTAGTTACCTGTTGAGCGCATTACTACCTTATTCTCTTCACGCATAAATAAACATTCCTCTGGTGAAATTTTGTTCATTCCGTGAGCTTTCCATTGAAGCGGGGTAACCCAACCGCCAAGCGTGGTTGGCTGGTTTGGAAGTCACTGCATCATGTAGCTTTGAATTGAGATAACATAAAATCAACAATCACACTATTCTAGTTTCACTGCAGAGGATTAAGACTATTGGTCAAACTACTCAGAGGAAAGCATTTTGTTTGTTCAGGTCGGCATCTACAGTTTTGAACGAAGTCCCCTATCTTGTCTTTCTTGTATCCGTCTTTGATCTGTAAAATTAAACATTAAAGAAAGAGTTAATTAGCTTCACTAGAACAGCTTCAACATCTATTTCCCGACTACTTCTGCCAAGAGAATCTGTTCCACGAAGCTGCTTGTAGCTAAGTATCTGTAACGAAAAGAGAACGTTGAAAATCCCTTCACAGCATTTTTGTTGGACAGTACTGTCATTTATTTGTCTCTTCTACCTGTCGTTTATTTTAACCTTTGTTCAGATCTCATGAGATTAAACTTTGTATTCTTCAGTCTTCCTCGTCTGAGCTTTTATTATGTGATTTTTATTAAAGACTTACCTTTTTTTACCTACTTTTCTACCACATGCTGCCGGACTATTGACATTAAGGTCGTGTTTGAATAAGCTTAAGGTCACGGCGTGGTTCAGTGTGTGACTGTTAATCTTTGACTGTTTGCTTGGGAAGATTGCTGGAATCCCTACAGATAGATATTTGAGCCCATCTTGTTGGGAATATTTTATTGATTCTCAGGTACTGAAAGGTTTTTTTATTAGCTGTTTCTTTTGTTGGTTAGCACGCTGATTTGTGTTAGAGTAACTTTTGACTGTATAGCACAGACTATACCGCTTGAGGTACTTTGTATTTTGACATAATTTGTTCTATTTCCTAAATTAGGACCGTTTACGTTGAGCATAGTTTGTGTTTTGATATAATTAATACGAGTAACTCAAAAACACTTGGTACGCTATACAGAAGAACGTAGTCTGGTCTAATCGATTAAGTTTTGGTTCGTTAGTTCTAAGTTCAAACCGAATATTGGCAGTTCGGTCGTTACAGTGTCTTTGGAGATAATTTACACTATGGCCTTTAGAGAGGATGGAAACTGACACTAAACCAAGCTTGTCCATAGTTTGGTATCGTTTCCTGAACATAGACTGTCATTATGAATCTTCCAGAAAAATTAGTTTGTGTTTCATGATTACTAGGTTCTAATATACTAATTGTCTACTAGGCTGGTTAGTCAAAACATTGCGGCTTTAAACATGTGGGAACTGGTACAAACAAGCTTCACGAAACTCATTATAAAATGCCGGTGTTCGGGCTGATCTATTCATAACACGATAACACGAAAGCACCAGGAAAGACATCCTATTATTACACTCCAGTTCCTGCTAGATCAGGCCTTTAGAGAAAGGCATTTATTCCCCTCCGGTATGAAGAGTCTACAAAGAAGTCAATTGCGGGCCACTGAACAACCGGGGTAAACTTAATAACATAGCTAATGTTTAAAGATGGATCGAATGGACTTGGAAACAGCTTATCGGTAATGGATGTGAATGTGCTACTGAAGTTGGAATAATCGAACAAACCAATGTTAATCGAAGTGTAGTGGTCAGGATATAAGGTTGATATGAATGCACTAAACTAATCGGTGTAAAGCCCACAGTCCACTTCAAGTTGTGGTGACTTCCACACACTTTCTGTCAGTCACTCAGTACTTCGGTCAGCTGCAACGTAGGACCAGGCACATATATGCATAGGTCCAAGTTCTCATACCTAAATACCACAACAACATGAACATCAAATTCGTAGAATTAGTTACTTCAGTGGTAGTAATATATCAAAGAAAGATTATGTATATGAATATAACATAGGAAGGGGGGACTTGTTCGTAGAAAGAAAGGTATAAAGCAATTTTATTCTCACAGTTTAAGGGAAGACAGAGAGTGCATACACCAAAGCCATTGTGATCGATTCTCAGCCATGTCACCAAGAGTCTCCAACCATCGGTTACGACAGTCACGCAGACCCCAACCAAGTAGTCTACATCTACCAAGATGGCTCATACTAGAGGTTAGTGACTTCAAGGGCTGATGCTGCGCTTTATTTTGGCCCCTCCTACTTTCAACCATCTCCAACACTAGTCAGCATTGCGCATCAAGGTAATCGGTGTTCAAGTATAAGTAAAACGTGGCCCAACCATCTCTATCTGTGATGATTCACAACTTCATCAACTGGTTTACAATCATTCCCTAATACGCTGCGTCTACCCTCACTATTACTTACCCGGTGATGCAAGCGATATTTCTAAGGCATTTTTGGTCAAATAGAAGTATTTTACGAGTATCGTCTACTCTTAATGGCCACGTTTCGCAGCCGTAAAGTGAAACAGAACGAACTGTCGCGCAGTGCGCTGATCCCTTAATTGATAGACGGATATCTCGCCTTCGCCATAGGTGACGTAAGTTGACAAAAGCCAGGCGAGTTTTTCGAATCCGTGCAAAAATTCGGTCAGACGCCAACCCATTAGGGCTGATCAGACTTCCAAGATAAGTAAAGTTGTTAATTAGTTCGGTTTCTTCACTCCCTATCCTTAGTTCAGGTGTTGACGCAGGCCAGTCGTGAAGTAACAACTTGTATTTAGAGGGGTGAAATGCATCCAAAACATTCTGGCATTGTTGCTCAGTGCTATCAAAAGACTGCATTTCATCAGTGTCTCCATCAAACAAGACTATGTCATCTGAGTATTCTAAGTCGTAATTGGTATTTCTGGAAGGAGATCAATTCCTGAAAATTCAGTCAAGGAGAATGTTATTTCTAGCAGTGGGTCTATGATGAAATTTGCGGAAATGGAGATTGTGGATAGCCTTATCGGACACCCCTTGACGTTGCAAAAGCAGATGACAGTTCACCATGAGCCCTGACTCGACTGGTAGTGCTCGAGTAAAGAGCTTTCTGTAGGTTCAGAAGAATTTATATTGAAACAAACAATGAGTCCACTAATTTCGTAACTTATCAGAAATGAAAAAACGTTTTGACCGTTGTTCATCTCAATGGAAATGTGACTTTGAATACCATCTGTGAATCTTTTACAGCCCTATATCGTACAAATATGTTAACTCGTAGAACTTTGGTCTACTTCGTTATTAGTACTATAATAATAATAGACCAAATAGTAGAATTGTAGAAATGCTATTAAGTGACTGCCTAATCTATAAGGCCTTACATGGAAGCCACACCAATGTTTACACTGACTTATTGCATCTTAACAATTACTAATATGATACTCAGCACTTCTGAACATAGGATTATATATTTAATGTGAACAAAGACAAGTTATACGAATAACCACGTCTGCTGGGATGAGCCATGTCATCCGCTGATCGAATAGTCTTGCGTTCACCATTTTTGCCTTTTCTTCGTGTTAAGTGTTGTATATCTAGTTTCCCAGTTATTTTACGTTCAGCTTTGAGGATTGTATGGTTATCTCCAATACCACTACAAACTCCCATTTTGAGTAGGCTAGAGTTGTCTCTTTATTTTGCATGTCTCCAAGCCCTTTCTCGCTTCATTGTTAAAGGGAAATCCTGAAACATTTAGATCAGAAATAATGGCATTTCGTCGTTCGGCAAAATAAATAAGTCTTTGTGGACACCTTGATCTCTTTGAAAGTGAAGCTACTCTCGGTAGCACTATGATTAATATTAATTTTACTTATAACCACTCATTGACCGCGAACGCATTCATCTACTGAGACAAAAAAGCAGCGTCAGGATCAAATTGTTTCTCTTTATACTGCTGAAATTAAATGTGATTCCGAGCTAAAAATATGATAACATTAACCATATTTTGATGCGTCAGAAGATAATGTAAAAGAGGCTCTGCAACAGTTTCTAATTTCTTATAGAATTACACCCAGTTCAAACTGTCAGGACGGGAAATCACTAGCTGGAATCATATTTAGCCGACCAATTCAAACACTTTCTAATGTTTTGAACCCGAAAGACAGAGTGATCGGACTACAAAAAATAAGAAAGGGGTTTGCCCGGTGTTGTGGATGCGGAGGAATAGACCAATAATCATCATGTTAAGTCCAATGGTGTCCTTGGACTTTAAACGGACATTTCCTATTGGTCGATATCTGTTCACTGGTTGAATATTGTACAAAATGTTGTTTTCTATTTTATGGTACGATGTGGTATGCTTGATTGGTATATAAACAAAGTATGTTTGAAATATAATGATTCATATCTCAGAGGTTGTGACTTGTGTTCTGGACTCAACTGACTGGGCTAGACAGGGAAGCGAGACCAATCGAGACTCTAGGCCGTCCGTACGTGTTTACGTGTCATTGTAATCGATCGATAAGTACGCTGCTCTAATTTTTCCAGTCAAGGACACAACAGTTAGCACAGGGTAAAAATCGACCGAACTTAAAGCCATAACACCCGGAGAGTCAAGAATTTAAAGCAGGTGACTAACTCTATGCATGTGTTTTCCGGACTGGCAAGCCAAAATGGATATTTGGATGTATTGTAAGAAGACGTGGGACGATATTGTATAGAGTGACGGCCGAAAACACACTAGTTAATAGACACATCATCAACTGCGAGATACAAAAAACTTTTACGAGTCATCTAAACTCAAAGCTTTGCCAGTGGAAGTTGTAGCGGTAAATAAATCCCTAAAATAAATAGCTCTGTAAGTTTTCGACATTGGATGCTGACCATATGTTTTAGTGGACTCATCTAGCTGAAGGCGCTCGGTCAGGCATCCGCACCAGATCACGTGTAGTAACGCCGTGCTCAACATCAACCACAATCGCTAGCCAGATTAGATCAGAGAATCCCGGTATATTGGTCATCGCCAAATATACTCTTCCGATCTCTCGACTCTGTCTTTTGATTTCTCTTGGTGGGAACGAAATATCTTAGAAGGTGTTACTGGTAGAAGCGTTGTCAAACACTGAATACCTGTGACATCATCATTGGTGAGACCGTCGTGATCTGGTACATCTTATTGCAACTGTGAGTCTGTTCCTTTTTGGGATTTTTATATATCATTGCCTTATTTTTTATTTTTTTTAAAACGTGATTTTTTTTTCGTGTTTTCTTGGATATATATATAT